>CM044436.1:30277035-30301734 GCA_024363595.1 Xenopus borealis | reverse complement strand
ATAGGTGGTTGAGGCATAGGTGGTTGAGGCATAGGTGGTTGAGGCATAGGTGGTTGAGGCTGAGGCACAGTACCCGGATGATGAGGAGTATTAGGTTGAGGATGAGGCTGAGGCATGTTATATTTATCTCTAATGTTAGTAGTAAACACTCTTCTTAGTCTTTTGATCAACTTCAAATTAGTTCCACCAAATTGTAGTTTTTGCATGATTCCATCTATTTTATATACACAGCCCCACCAAATTATGCAGAGATAGTGTCTGAAGAAGATTTGTCTAGAGTGATCTGTTCCATCGAAGAAATTGGAGATATACTAGAAGGTCTCCACTGCCCTCCATTTGCTGTCATCCAGGAGTTTCGGTTTCAGCCGCCACCACTTTATTCGGAGGTAAAGTAGAAAATCCTGTAATACAGTCTTCAAAATTAGCAATATGCTATAATAGCTTGAAAAAAAATTAGTTGTATTTATATGTTTGTGTACACAGGTAGATCCTTATCCGTGCCCCACCATAGATGGACAGAATGTATCCTTCACTTTGGGAAACTGAAAAACCTACATCATACATCTCCTTTTTGTGTCAGCCCTTCTCCTTACTGGGTGCATAATCCTAAAGACTAATCATTAAACCACCGTTTACAACCTATGAGCCTTCCACTGAATATGCCTTTTTGTTGCTGTGAAAAAAACTGTTGAAATGAACCTACTAAACGTGATGCTGCTGTTTTTTCCAACATCTGTGATTTTTTTTCCAACAAGCCTTACCGAAAGACTAAACAGAACATTTGCACAGATCATATATAAATATATGTGATGCTAACTAACTTTCTCGGAAGAAATAGCTAACAGATGAGATTCACAGATCAGTACTTCCTGCAGAAGAAGGGAATTCCATGCTTTGAAACTGAACTGAAAGGGAATTCTATAAATGATATTTGTGTTCACTATTATTTTGTGCAGTATTTTTAAATATTTTTTTTTTAAATGTGAGCGTTATGCAAGTTGGTAATGATACTAATGCATCATACTGCCAAAGATCCTGTTGAACATGTTTTATTACATTTGTCTCACTGCAATGTGTGGGTGAATAGAGCAGAATAGAGTGGACTGCAGAGAGAGGAGACAGCCTGGGCTAGAGTGAGAGTGAGAGAGAGAAAACACTAGACCGAGCAGCAGAAGTACTGGCTAGAGAAAGGGAGAGGTGAAAACAGGCTTGGCAGGATGACTGGGAGTGGCAGAGGGACCGGGCTAAAAAGATAAGGAAGACATCAGAGAGAGAGGTAGAAAGACAAAAGAGAAGTGAGGAGAGTTACATATTCTTTTTTTTTTTTTTTTTACTTTATTGGTCCAACATTTTTCCTCTCCTCTCAGCTTTGACCAATATTACCAACCCTGTATATAAAAGAATTGGTGTCATACTCATTTAGCCAAAGTTCCAAGAATATGGAGTCCAGTGTTTTTTCTAAGTTTACTGTGCTGACCACACTTTGGACTCCCTGGGGTATGTACAGAGCCTTTACCCTGACTGGTCTTTAGGCTGAGACAGACATGGAGACTGATTGGGGCAAGGAGACAGAGACAAGTTTGCAGACTGTACTAATTCAAACTAATATATTTGCTTTCCTCTATAAAAGACATTGAGGGAACTTCATTCTTTCATGTAAGACAAAAGTTTGTGTTTTGAAGGGAAATGTTTTTGCTGCCAGTATTATGCAGCATTTCTTGTTTGTGAAAGTTCAGAAGTTAGACATAGATATATAGATTTAAATATAGATACCATGACAAATACTAGTGAGCGAGTAACTGTAGTGCCATAGTAAAACATATGGTGTAGCAAAGTTTTCAACTCAGCAACATAATAAATACTGTACAGCCAAACTTGCAGCCCCATATTGTGGCATATAATAATATATCTCTTAACCTTATAAATACAGCGGCATCTAATATGTCCTGTAACCTTATAAATACTGTGACATATAATATTATGTCCTGTAACCTTAGAAATACTGTGACATATAATATTATGCCCTGTAACCTTAGAAATACTGTGGCATATAATATTATGTCCTGTAACCTTATATATACTGCGGCATGTAATATTACTGAATGTCCTGTATCCTTATAAATACTGTGGCATATATGTCCCGTAGACATATAAATACTGTTGTATATAATATTATATCCCTATCCTTATAAATACTGTGGCATATAGTATGTTCCGTAGACATATAAATACTGTGGCATATAATATTATATCCTTATAAATACTGTGGCATATAGTATGTTCCGTAGACATATAAATACTGTGGCATATAATATTATATCCTTATAAATACTGTGGCATATAGTATGTTTCGTAGACATATAAATACTGTGGCATATAATATTATGTCCCAGAGACATATAAATACTGTGGCATATAATATTATGTCCCAGAGACATATAAATACTGTGGCATATAATATTATGTCCCAGAGACATATAAATACTGTGGCATATAATATTATGTCCCAGAGACATATAAATACTGTGGCATATAATATTATGTCCCAGAGACATATAAATACTGTGGCATATAATATTATGTCCCAGAGACATATAAATACTGTGGCATATAATATTATGTCCCAGAGACATAAATACAGTGGCATATAATATTATCGCCCGTAGACATATAAATACTGTGACATATAATATTATATCCTGTAACCATATAAAAGCACAAGCCAGTTAGGATTGCCATCCTATGGGTAACACCCTTGCAATACTGAAAGTACTTTTGTGGTATTTATTCCATTTTGAACATCTCAGCACTTCATTTTCTCAGGAAAATATATCTTGGTGTTTAAATGGAATAACATTTTTTAGGGAATAGCCTAGAGGCCAAAATCTGTCCACTGGGTTATATAGCACAGCAAGGGTTCATGCTGATCAGATCCCAACTTACAGACTGGTTTTGACTTTTGGGGGGCTCACCAGTGTAGAGCATGGAAAACTCAGCTATGTCTATTAGGAAAATCTGGGGCTAAATAAAGAAGTATGTTTATGCTTTTGAACTGGATGTGGCTCTATGTGCTGCATCTTTTCCGTCCTTCTTTAATTCTTTACTGATGTTTATTCCAAACTGGTTAAACATTTAATAGCTGGCTTGTCTAGAATATCAGAACCTAGCCTTAAACTGATTTATTTGTAATGGAAAAGTTACGGTGCCTTTCATAATTCTATTTCTATACATTTTCATGAATATATACATTGTGCGATTGTCCTGCAGGAATTGAAGGAGAACTTTCATCAATATAAGCATGCATTTAAATAGATGTTTAATATTTCTTTGCTTCCACATCATGTTTAAGATGTAAATGTTTATTAGTGCTCTTCTTCAACCTAACATTTGTCCTACTGCAGACATAATTTGTCAGAAGTGCTTTGCAAACTACAAACCTGTGCTAGAATTAGTTTGTGTGTTGGCTGTAACCAAAAACAAGTTGGGTTGAGGAACTGTATTAAATAAACTACAGTTTAAATCCACTACATTATAGTGGAGTTTGTTATATTGGTAAGAGTTCCCCTTTAACAGACCTATTGGCTAGAGACCATACTTTTATTTGACATGAGTTTTACATACCTTTCTACATACACACGCCTGCTGTCATTTCTGAAATTGCCTTACACTGTCCCCATTAAATGGGAGATTTCTTTTTCTAAAGAAGTATACTTCTTCAATATCTTCATGTTAAATCCCATGCATTTCTATTTGCACATTTCCCTTACAAGCCTCTTGTCAAAAACAAGCTGGTGTTTGTAACTTATATGAATCCTGTGGGTTCTTGTTTTATCAGAAATAAAGAGATTTACTTCATGTTGCTTTGTTATTTGGGGGGCTCAACAATCATTGAACTACAACAAGGCATGGTGCTCAACCTCAATGAAGGCACTACTAAAGTAAATACAATTTCAATAAATAAAATAAAGAGTAATATAGATGGGAGAATATACTCACAGTTCACCCAAGCATTAGAAAAAAACCATAGATGTGAGTACCTCCAAAAATTTGACCAGTGAGTAAAAAAAAAATACAAAATATTTATTTAGGACATATAGGAAAACAGCCCAACGCGTTTCGTGCCTGTTGGGGAACATACTCATGAGTATGTGCCCCAATAGCCACATAATGCATTAGGCTGTTTCGGCCCTGCTGGGGCACTTACTCAAGCCTATGAGTAAATGCCCCAACAGGCACGAAACGTGTTAGGCCATTTTCCAATATGTCCTAAATTAGCATTTTATTTTCTTAAGCAATGCTCAACTTTTTGGAGGTACTCACATCTATGGTTTGGCTCAATAATCATTGGTGGATAATGTACACTGAAACAGAAGGTCCACTTTTTTACATGTACTTGTATTGAAAAAACTGGAATCAAATTTGATTCTGAGTTTGTGGGTCAATTAGATATCTGAAATAGATTTCAATTGGTTGTTTTTCTTTTCGAAATTTGAGTTTATGGGAGTTTTTAGACACTCCAATAAACTCAAAATTTGAGCCTTGATAAACTCCAAATTGATTGTAGGATGTCCCTCATAGGCTAAAACAGTAATTCGACAAGTTTTTGATGGCGAATAGTCGAATTTGAATTCTTAAAGGGACCGTACATGATAAATTTATATTTTTTTTTTAAAAACTCTAATCAAATTTGGACTATTCCCTAGGTGAATTACACTGGAATTAAATCGAAATTATCATTAAAAAAATAAAGCATAATAAATAAGCTTGTGTAAGCTTTCATATTCATTGTCTTGCCTTGGTGAGGCATTTGCCAAGAACTTCAGTAGGACAATACAATACAATATTAATGAGATCAATAAGGCAATCAATAAGACTTAATTCTATGCTTGTTTTTTTGTGAGCATAGATATATTTGCCTGTTTGAATACCATAGAAACTGAATGACCGATAAAATGTGTGGGCCAAAGTGTCACCCTTCAAAATGTGTACACATTTTCATTAAGGGTCTTTGTTGCACAAAAATTTTGGAAAACATATACGTTTGGTATCCAAGTATTATATAAGGCCCCAGAATTAATTTTTATGATGTTTTTGTCTTTGTAACCTATAAATGTGTAAGATAAAGGAAGATTATTTCATACTTTCCGAGATCTTCCTTTCCTAGACAAACTCCATGTCAGTACGTATTGGGATAGCCTCTGCTCCCATTAGAAGTACCCTCCCCAAGCCTTTAAAAGATCAACCACACCCACTCATCGGCGTCTTTGTAACAAGTTCTCAAATTACCGGAAAAGAAAGGGGTGGGTCGTACTGACATGGGGGGAAATTTATCAAAGAGTGAAGTTCCGCCACTAGAGTGAAATTCCGACGCTCTCCATTAATTTCTATGGGATTTTGAAAGGCGTATTTATCAATGGGTGAAGTGAAAGTTCACCCTTCCATAAATACGCCTTTAAAAATCCCATAGAAATGAATGTAGAGTGGCGGAATTTCCCTCTAGTGGCGGAACTTAACTCTTTTATAAATATACCCCATGGAGTTCGTCTAGGAAAGGAAGATCTAGGTAAGTATGAAATAATCTTCCTTTTTCCCTAAACGAACACCATGTCAGTACGTATCAGGATGTATGATCTTCCTTTCCTGGACAAACTCCATGTAAGTACACATTGAAGCCAGAACATACCGTATACAGAAGAACAAAATGGATACAATCACAGAAACATGTATTATACCTTTTTTGATTATCTGCTGTCTGGAGCAAGCATATATCAGAACATAGCAGCTACCCAGTGATCCATATTCAATGGGCCTACTGATGTAAAGTATGCAAATGGCCTGAACTAAACGCCCTGCATGTTAGTATACGCTATATGTCAGCATCAGAGCATGCTAGCCCATTTGACTATTTGCATTAGGGCTACTGGTTTCAGCTGGACAAGCAACCAGAATCAAGCCAGTGCAGGTAAGCATATGATTACATTGAATGCAAACAGTTAAACTTTAGTACACTGCAGATCAGCGTATAGCCACTCTCCTTACCTGCTGTTCATTATGCAGGGCTGTAAGCGGACCCCTTACTGCCACATATTTTAGGACATCGTCTGCCTCCATTAGGAGGTTCACTATTAACAGGAATATCGGCCTCACCGGTTTACTGAACACAGCAGTACTTACCTGAGGCTTCTGAAGCAGCGATCTAGTCTGCTGAGTTAGAGAGCGGGAGGGGTACACTCCCCTTGCTATAGCTGGGAGTTGTACAGGAATCACTTGAGTAGACTCAGCTGGTGTCAGCACTCAGCTGCTGTATGCATAAGCAGGTAACCAAAAGCAACTGCTGAGGTTATACAGAGGCAAATTGACTAATTAGTGTTAGTGCCTCCTGCCTAGGCCCGCGTTGCTGTTATATTGGCTGGTGCCTATAGAGCAATTTTTGTTTTTGTCTTTTTTGATTTTATCAATTTAACTACCCCCCGGGAAAGTCTGCTGAGGGAGGCAGTTGGTCATGACCTGACTCCATTAAAACATAAAACAAAAGTAACAGGAGGCAGTAATGTTCAGGCATCTAACTAATTAAGCCTAACTAACTGGCATCTCGCTCACCCATCTGTAAAAAATGGTGTGTAGGTGCCTCATACACCACTGCCACCAGACGTCTTCTGGACAGGCCCGGGAGGGCACACGGATGGGAGGACAAGCACTTGCCACCAAATGACAGCTGTATAGGCAGACAAAGAGTAGCAAACATTGCACACCAGTGCCTTACCTGATCCGAAAGCTGAAGCTCAGAAGAGTCCAGATATGAGGTAGTGTGCTGGGGAACAAAAGGTCCCGTGAACCAAAACCCCTGTCACAAGCTTAAAAAGAAAATTTTACTTCTAATGGTTTTTGGGCAAAGCCCAAAGCAAAAGAGAAGGACAAAAAAGATGCCGGTGAGTGGTTGTGGTTGGTCTTTTAAAGGCTTGGGGAGGGTCCTTCTAATGGGAGCAGGGAGGAGGGGCTATCCCGATACGTACTGACATGGATTTCATTTAGGGAAAAAATAAGCTAATTTATCTATGTTTATCAGAGATTGAGTTCTGTAGAAACACAATATCCATTTTGATTTCAGCAGAATGTGCCCTTTACAAAAATTAGGGATGCACCGAATCAACTATTTGTGATTTGGCCAAATCCTTTGTGAAAGATTTGTCCGAATACCGAACAAATCCTAATTTGCTTGTGCAAATTAGGAGTTGTAATTGAAAACGTGTGAACATTTTTTTCACTTCCTTGTTTTGTGATGAAAAGTCACTTGCTTTATGTATGCAAATTAGGATTCGGTTCAGCCAGACAACAAGGATTTGGCCAAATCCTGCTAGAAAAAGCCGAATCCTATGGGGTGCCGTTTGTCCTATATACATTCTGTATACAAAACTATCCCTGATACACAGAATGAATGTCTCTCATGGTATATTACTATTTGTGACCATATTCACAGATAAAAAATATACAAAAGACATTTCTATTAGAGAATGAGAACAAAATATTTTTAGTGCACAAAAGGCTGTCATTATATTAGAAACTCCATTCTGTACATTTTAACAATCAGTCTCACAAATATATAACCTCCATGTAACAGACGCACTTATATGCAAAGTTACTTACAGAATGAATTATGTAAAAAAATTACCTGGACATAATATATATATAATAGTGTAACTTACCAGTGCATGCCAAACTAGATTTAAATGACAAAATAGATATTTGTGACAGAAAGCAAGATTTTATAGTACAGGATTCATTCTTTTAACAAAATAAAAGTTTTGTTTCACAAAACAGATATAATACCGTAACCATTCTGTGAAGCAATACTATCAGTCACTTTAATGAAACAAGAAGAACAAAGCTTTCTGGCCTGCCTGTGTGGCCATTTTGGTTAGGTGCATTCCTGCTGTTTTGCCATTGTCTTATGATTCATTTCCTGTTCCTGTTTCACTCTTCCTGTCTAAGTTGAGAGGAAACATGAAGCAGCTGCACCCACCTGCCATGCTTGTTTGACTGCTTTACCTGAACTAACACAGCACAATCGTTTCATCCACTAGCAGCCAGTTTGGGGCATGTTTACTAACATTGGAGATAAAGATCTCGAGAGATTTCTAATCACCAATTAGATTTAAAGGGGAATCCAACCCGCCCAGGCACTAACCAATCCCCCCCACAGGCTCCCCTCTGGCCTATCTCTCACCCTGGTCTATTGCCCCTAAATTGCTACGTACCCCTCTGTGTCCCCTCTTGTGAAGTTCACAGGGGCCATCTTCTCTTCAAACCACTTCTTCCTGGATGCTGCTCCATTGGCAGCTTATACGAAGTAGGACACTGGTACTTTTGTATATTTTATATCTGTGTATATGGTCACAAATAGTAATATACCACGAAAGACATTCATTCTGTGTATCAGGGATAGTTTTGTATACAGAATGTATTTGGGACAAACAGCACCCCATAGAATCCTGTATTTGGTGCATCCCTAACAAAAATATTTCATTTTCTGCAGTTAACTTATTGTTAGGGATACAGTGACAGCCATGTGTTTTATTTGCAGGGACCAATACATCAGTCATGAAATTCTGTATGCACTTTTTTACGGGTTCTGAAAACAAATTTTATTTCCATACAGAAAAAGGGACATCTGGTTCCTACGTCCACTGTCTTAAATATTCAGAAGTTTTGTACACTGTGGAAAATATAGTGGTGTATAGTTGCCTTTTTCCTGATTAAAGTGTCAGCACTATATAAATAAAAAATGATAAATGAATTGGTACAAAACAAAATGTATGTAAATATGACCTACATATACAACTAAGCTTACTTTTTTGTCTTGCCTTTCCCTGTGTATTGCAGACAAGCTTAGTGATAGAGGAGTAACTGATTTGGAGCAACCAACAAACTGTTGGCATCTGCTAAAAACCTTCTTCTTGATTCTGTGTAGGAACTGATATCCTAAACTGACTGAGACATGATACTAGCCAGTGTCCAGGACATGCTGGAAATAGAACTCTCTACATTACAATATGGACAAGCCCGTGGCTAGGATAGCTCTAAACTGGCCACAAAAAATACTTCCATGTTATTAGCTGACAACAAATATCCGAAACCCAAGCAGAAATGAGAGGTGTTGGGTTTTCCTGAGTCTATATATGTTGGCTTGCCATTTAGGATAATTGATGACATTTGTCATGAACTTCTGTAACTATACAGTATCTTGTTATGCAAGTGACGAGAGAATGCTAGCTGAATACCAGGGGCTACAAAATGAAGGATATGTTTAAAAAATAAATACCATGTATGATTTGCACTCCGACAAACACAGATTTCCCTGTGAAGTTTACAAATGAATAAATAAGCACCTACAGCAATAATATTGACTGCTTTCTTCCCACTACAAGAGTGACATATTGGTCAGACCACTGCAGCTTGTAAAATAACACTGTAAATATGGCACTTAAATGGAAAGATCATCTATAAAACATTGAAAGTTCAATTTTTAGGAGCAGACCAACATTTAATTGATAATTCTTCCGTGACCTTCCATTAATGCCAGACAGCCTTCTGTCCCTGTGGGTAGTTAAGATTTTGTATCATTTACTAAAGACTGCTGCTGGGTTTGATTTGTGCTTACAGTTTACTGAAGTGGGTGTCTGGTTTCTGGAAAGAAGCATAGAAGAAGTATTTATCTATCTTAATTGACCATGGTTTTTTCCGATATAGCAACACACAAACATATGGACATTATGTTCCATTGCAGAGCTCCATTGATAAAATAGCTGTTTAGAAACAGAGGCCAAAAGCTGGTGCTATAAAGAGAATGTTGCTATCAAGAGGGTTGCATTGCAAATGGCACAATTTCATGGGCATTGGTGAAGAGAATGCTCCTGGCAGTGAGTGTGATATAAAGGGGGACATTATAAAAGTGGGTAGATATATATATTTATATTTCTTCGGTATTCCTGGGAAATGAAAGACATACAAATGCTATCTTTTTTGTTGAAAGTGGAGGCTAAGAGGGGTTCCCAAACTTTTTCATATGACTATATATATATATATATATATATATATATACACATATACATACACACACAGTGAAAATTTGTTCTTGAAAACACTGATGACCATAATCTAAACCAGTGTCTGTGTACTCTGTACTCATGGAAGCCAGTGTTCCAGTATAACCAGTTTTCCTCTGCTATCATTTCAGGCATACATACTTTATAACTGGTGACTGACTGGTTCGCTGGTTTTTTTTTAGCTCCTTTTTATTGCCATTGATTTTCCAGGCTTTTTGGCTACTGTAATTGGATGTAGTTCAGTGATGCTTTAGTTGAGCCTTGTGGTGTGTCAAACTGAAATATAGACTTTAACATTTAGAAAGAGGAATAAAAAATATTTCTATATAATTCTCAATAGTTGACCATAAATAAAATTCTGTGCTGGACTTATAGGCTTGGGTACTTGGACATAACCTAACTAATACTAATAAAAAGGTCCAGATCACTCATGACCCCTGTGTGATAGATCTGTCAAAAATGCTGGAGAAATTGATCCGATTTATATCGAAAACCTTAGTCCAAAGGATTAAAAACATGGTGTGTCTGAAAAGACAATCGAATGGGATAAATACAGATTCCTCCAGAGTCTGCATATGCCTGAATAGGAACAATATGCAGAACCAGCTGGTGGAAATAATCCAGTCACCCAGGGTCCAATATCACCACTCACCTGTGTGAGTACAATAGGGACTTGTTGGGAGGCTGGGTTAATAGGGCATAAAAAGAGCCATCAGGAAAGACTTCAAGGACAGATGAAAGGACTCCTGCACATTGAATCTATTTACTACCCTTCCGCCATTATTTACTTGGAGGTTTCTTTGGATTATGAATGGATTTGCGTGAGGCTTCAAAACTGCCTTTTTGTTTTGTATAGAAATTTGTTACTGCTGTTTTACGCTTGGACTTTACAAAATAAATTGGGAACTGCCATGTGGTTAGTCTCCGTTGCTTATTACATGGGTTTTTCTGCGCACTTGCACCCCCAGACTAGCTGATCTTTGCACTGAGCAGCAGATCAAAAACTTAATTCTCTGTGCATCTCCTGCTGCTCTTTACCTTGAGGGGGATGCCTATGTGCCCTCCTACACCCAGATCATTCGAATTAAGCACTACTTTATGCAAAATTTGTGCAGGGGCCTCTTGGGCAAAGTGCAAACAAACTGAGATTGCCAGTGGTTTAACTGGCAATCGCGGCTGAAATCACAGTTGAGTACACAAAATCATGGGTCACCGCACTGCTAAAAAAATTGATTTTGTGTGTCATTGGTTTCCCACAGGCCCCACTACAGAGGATTCAGAATAGCCCTCTCATGCATCTGCAGTGTCTGCTTCCTTGGTAGTTGCACCACTGTGGGGGGCATTGAGAATGAGCCCTCATACCTTTTTGCTCTTAATATGTAGCATTTCTCCATTTTATCATGTGGGCCCAAAGTACCATGGTGAATCCAATTTAAAGGTTTTTATGTTGTGGGTAATTTATCACAATGTACAGTAAGTCTATGAGAACATCCTGGAACTCTATATTTACTCTGACAAATTTATAGGAAAGAATGATAAATTCCGCCTTTTAAGAGTACATAGACACAACTGATTCTAACTGCATTTGTATATTCTCTCTTTGGTGCAAGCTGATAGGGTATACTGAGACCAATAAACCCTTTTAGAGCAATGTAATATGATTCGCTAGTGCAAAAAACATTTACAAACAAGTTTGCGACCATGTTTGCGCCATTTTTGACTGGCTAAAGACCTCGCAAAGTTTGTGACCAAATTGCTTTTGTGAACATTCGCAGTGTATGTAATTATACTTTGCAGTCGCAAACCATTGTTTGCAACATAATATCCAACTAAACTGCAGAGCAAGTGTTAAAGGTTGACAATGCGCAATTAAGATTTGCAAATACATTGTGACAGGTGAATTTTTATTTGCGAAATTTTGTGTATTTTATTACATATTTTGTGTTGAAAATGCAAATGTACAAGTCACAAAACACCTTGTAGGTCCCTGCAAAATGACATACAAAATATATTTTTGAGGCTTTAAAGGGACCTTTATACTAGGGATGGACCAAATCGACTATTTTGAATTCAGAACCCCCAAATCCTTTGTGAAAGCTATGGCTAAATCCTAATTTGCAAAAGCAAAATGGATTTGGTGCAGCCAGACAGCAGGATTTGGCCTAATCCGAATCCTGGATTCAGTGCATCCTTACTTTATAAATATTATGATCAAATTATTGTGGGACTAACACCTAGAGACATATTTATCAGAGTTCAATGTTATTCAAACTTGTTATTAATTCATCTGAACGATCAAATCAATTGGACAGTTTGATTGATTCCTTTACTTTGAGTACATTATCCCAACTGGTGAAGGCTATGCACTGGTTGGTTGCTATGCGTTACAAGACAAGTAGCAAGCTTTGCACTTTTTTTAGAGCTTTGATTTTGCCATATAAAGTTAATATTGCATTATCCCCTGTTGCACTGATAGTGCTGTACTATTTTCAAAATTTGAACTCCAATCCATTTCCCAAGAAACAAACATACTAATTACTTTGATACTTTGTGCAGTCAGACATCCATAGGCCCCAGTAAGATTGGCCTGGGCAGCCTATGCTTAGGAAGGTAAATGGTTTATCATCATAAAACTGGAATGGAACAGATTCCATTAGATCAATGATCCCCAACTAGTGATGCTCACCATCCCCTTGGATGCTGTGCTCAGTGGCCTCAAACAGATGCTTACATTTAGAATTTTGATTTGGAGGCAAATTTTGATTGCATAAAAACCAGGTGTACTGCTAAACAGAGCCTACTGTAGTCTACAAGTTGCACAATAGGTGCAAATTCTTCTCCAGTTGTACATTGTATTAAACCATTGCAACCAGTCAGTACTTGATTCCTCTTCCTTTGCTAATCTTTAAGGGTAGTAACTGTCTATTGAAGTATAGGATAATCCTTCCTCCTAATGCATTGCATTGCAAAAAGTTTGTGGAGTTTGAGTGCTAGACTAATTTGTCGATTCCTAATGACCATAAAAGCAGTGATCCCCAAACAGTGGCTCACCAACTCCTTGGCTGTTGCTTCCAAGGGCCTCAATGCAGGTGTTTTGGGTGTATAAAACCAGATGTACTGCCAAACAAGGCATCCTTTAGACTGCCCGTGCACATAGGTGGCAGTGCTCACCAATCCATTGGCTGTTGCTCTGAGTGGCCTTGAAGCAGGTGTTTATTTTTGAATTCTTGGCTTGGAGGCAACTTTTGGGTGTATAAGACCAGATGTCCTTTAGACTGTTACCAAATAGCCAATCACAGTTATGGATTAATCACCAATTAGCCACTCACAGACCTTATCTGGCACCCCCAGGAACTATGTTCATGTTTGTGTTGCTCTTGTGTTGTGTGACTCTACAATTGATGGGGCTCACGGGTAAAAAAAGTTTGGTGACCAATGCATTAGAAATAAGATAAAACAACTATGCCCAGTGTTTAAATCCATTGAAACACAATGTGATTAATCCATACCTAGCTACCTATAAAAAAGACAGTAAATCCTATTATACTTCCCATAGTACAGACTGGATGGAAATGTGATGTTGGATGAGGTTCATAGACTGACAATATAAGAACATAATACATGTTTCTGAATAGTTTGGCTTGTGTTAGCACTAAGAAATTATTTAATAAGATACACTCAGCACTTACTTATTCACAAAAGAATTGCCTGTTTGTGAGAGGTTCTCCAACTGTAACTATGTACCAGCAGCCACTCGATATTTTAGCCTCTTTCCCCACACAAAGCACTGATTCAGCTGTGAGGAAATGCTGAACAGTGTCACTTTATATTGCAAGGATAATAATAGAAGAAAGGGTTGAACTGAAAACCCACAGCCTTTCTTCATCCTTCTGTTTCAATTTTCCTGGCTGGTAATTCACAGTCACCGCTCCCTACTGTGAAACCTCGGCACACGGCATTGCATTGCATTCTTCTTATAAGATAATACAGCATGCTTTATGGGCCTCCTTCCTATCCACGGATTATTGAAAAAGACGGTACATTCCAGAATCCAGTGCACTGTAACAATATTTGATCATCATTAACTATCTTATACAAAATATATTCTGTCTACATATATGGTCTTGGCAAAGAAAACCTGCTACACAAGATAACAGCTATAGAGCTTACATGGATGGGTTGTTAAAAAATTATTGACAACAAAGCAATTCCCTTTCATAGGATGATATGGAATATTGACTGGTTTGGTGTACACTATAAATCCCAAGTTTGTCATATAGTGAAGCAAAGTGAAGCAGCCATAGCTGAGTCACTGATCTGAAGATCTATTGAGTTTTTAAGGAGAGAAACATGATGGTAGTGGGGTTGGATACATATTGTATATTGTAGGCATTGTTGGTAGACCTTTCAGAAGTTACTAGGCAAGTTATATTTTCATGTATCAATAATCCAGTCAGTTTCGAACTAAGGAAATAGTTTTGGCTTTCCATGTCTAAGTCATTGTTCAGTAATCTATAAATATCTGCATAGATTTGCAAGTGGATGTTTAAAAGAGAGAAAGTTTTACCTGGAGAAGCAGTGAGACTGGTCTGTAAACCTACATCCAAAATCTAATGGTCATGTCCACCATATATGATACATTCAGCATGTTACTGTGTATAGAAGCTCTTGTTGTGGCTTACAGAAAGGCAGACTATATACAGTATAGGAATTGATTGTATATTATTGATAAGAAGAACATTTTGTTATCTGTGTCAGAAACTGAAATTGTTCAAGCATTTGATTCTTTTTTACAAATTATTGTTAAGTCTTCCAATTAAGGGGCGAGGTGAATAGCTAAACCCCAACACAGATAATTCCATCAAATCACAAAATACAAGATGGGAAGCTCCTGTGATAACTTTGAAGGGCTGGATCATAAATTCCATATAAATAGTAAAGGAGAAGGAAAGGCTCTACGTGCCAAAAGTTATTCCTCCCCCAAGTGATTACATACATATATATATATATATATATATATATATATATATATATATACACAGTACTTACCTCACAGCCAGGGCCTGTGCTCCTATCAGCAGAAAACTACACCGGTCTGGGGGTTCTTCCATTGAGCACCACAGAGTTATCAGCTTCCTTCTTCCTTCTTTCTTCAAATTTCTCAGGGCAGACGCATGTGCAGTAGAACAAAATAGGCGACTTATTTGTTAAAGTTCGGTGCCTAACTTTTGGCACCCCTAAGTACATAAAGCCTTTCCTTTTCCTTTAAGTTCAGTTTATATAGAGTTTGTATAGGGTTTATAGCCTCTATAACTTTAAATACCTACAGGTTCAGTTCCCTTAGTTGCTGGGCAGAAGGGAATATATCTAAGTGAGTTAATTTGCATATGGATGCTATTGGTTAGTAGGTGGGTGACCTCTTCCTGCTTCACTTTGATATAGTGCTGGGAAAGGAGTAGCACTTAAGAGCTTAAAGAGATACTGACACCTGAAATTAAACTTTTTTATTATAATATTGGCTTTGAAAGTTACTTCTAACTTTGCCATAAAGTATTTGTATGATGCTTTTACATTACCAGTCTGTTGCCCCATGTTCCTGTATGGGGGGCTGTCATATTTGTGCAGCAGGAGTCTGTTAGCATTAGAAACTGTAACTAACAGGCTGAGGTGGGACAGTCAGGTTGGCAAAGTCAGAGTGTCAGAGAGTCAGGCTTAGGAACTTCAACTAACAATTATATACAAAAACAAACCTCTCAGCAAAAAATCAACAACATGACCTATGGGTAAAATTTAATGTACATTCATATGTTAAATGTTAGCATCAGTATCACTTTAAGAACAGGGTCCAGTTAACGTTGGGATAAAAGTCCCCGTGAATGATAGTGGCAGGTGTAACTCCTGTACCAGTACATTCCACCACAACAGTGTTAGTTAGGGTTGCACTAAAAAGAGCAGTTCTGAGCTCCAACATAGGAGTGGCAGTTTGGCGGTATCTTTCCCAGGCCATATTCCCTGTAGTGTAGAGATCCCACGGGCAGTGGCGTAACTACCAGGGGTGCAGAGGGTGCAATTGCACCAGGGCCCCCACCCACTTGGGGCCCATCAGAGCCACTATAATGGTTATGGCAGGTGGTTATCTAGGGGGAAATTTTACAGCACACATGCTGTCAACACTCCAGCATGGGATTTATAGAGGTAAGGGCCCGACAGGGGGGCCCAGGTGCCCATCCTGTACCGGGGCCCGCCATGGAGTAGTTACGCCACTGCCCACAGGAGAGGGAATGAGGATAGAGGATTTCCCTGAGGTGATCCAGACCACTACTGTGTCCATGTAGAGTAAATATAATGTCTTTGGCATGTTTTTCAAAGACTTTCTAAGATGCATGGGCAGGTTCGGACTGGGCCTGCAGGACACCTTGGAAAAAGCACGGTGGCCCATAGCCCTCATGGGCCCCGCTGGCCCAGACCCCTCTCAAGATCTGCTGGCCCTACAAAAGAAATGATTTGCCATTTGCAAAGCAATTTTTCAGTTTGCAACTCTGTGGCAGCACGCGTGGCATTGCAGTGGGGGGGTGGGAGTGGGGCCCTGGACAGCAGTCCCGGTGAGCCCTGGGCCCCCCCCCCAGTCCAACCCTGTGTACAAGAACCATAATCCAAAAAAGCTTTGAATTATGGGAAGGCCATCTCCTATTAATCTAAGGATTCACTTGTTTTAAATTATTTTCTTTTTCTCAGTAATAATAAAACATTACTTTTTACTTGTTCCAAACTGAGATATAATTAATACTTATTGGTGGCAAAGAATAATACTGGGTTTAAATAATCTGTGATCTTTTAGTAAAGGTAAAGTAGGATGATCCAAATTATGGAAAGATCTCCTATCTGGAAAGCCCGAGGCATTCTAGATAACAGATACCAGTATTGCCAAAAGCCCTCTTAATATATCCAATGTATATATACATATAACTCACTCTCGTTAATTCACATCTGTTGCCTTCTTGGCTGTTAAAGGCCTCATTTATCAAAATTCCAATGTTTGCTTATTTTTAAAAAAAATTGGATGTAAAAACTTAATTGCATAAAACCATGAAAATAAGTGAATGCAGCAAATTCATATTCTACCCTCCTTTTTCAATGTGTCTACAAGCTGTCAAAAAAAAGAGGAGTATTAAACAAACTGGAATTGAAAAAACACAAAATTTTGCCTAGGACAGCTCCTGATGACTTACACATGAACTCACACGTTTTTAGATGCTAAAAGTCTTACATTAGAGGTTTTACATATTTTTGTGCATTGAAGTTTTTGACAGTTTTTAAATTCAGTGCAAAAATTCAGATTTGAGCATTGATAAATTACTCCATTAATGTCAAGTTCTGTACCCCAAGGTACTCTTCAACATGTAGAGCCATTCAGACAAGAGACAGTAGAGGTGTCAAGGGGAGCTAAGAACAGATTGGAACATGATAGAGCAGGTAAAGGTCTGGATGGACAAGAACAGGACAGACATGTGTAAAACAGGATAGACTAGAGCAAGAGAGAGTAGTCATAGAGAAAATGAAATGGGGACAGACAAGAACAGATGTAAAACAGGATAGACTGGTTACATTAGACAAGAATCCAATGGCAACAACCAGTACAACAGGCTAAGATACACAGACAAGGTAGACATCTCAAGAAAAAGATACCCTGATGAGTCAAGGCAAAGATTCAAAGACTAGGCAAAGCAGAAGCACGGGAGTTTGTGAAAAGCCTCAGTACTCCACAGGCTACACAGGAGTTGCAACATTAGGGACCCAACCTCAATGTTCTTGCCAGGAAATGAGGACAGGGAAAGTGAGAAGCTGAGTAGACTCAACCGTGATTTGCAGGACCAAAACACCCAATGAGCCTCCAGGGAATTGACTCTCCCATATGAAAAGTCGGATTTACTGGAAAAGGCATGGCTGCTTTTTATGACCCATCAGCTGGAATCTAGTAGAATCTACAGTATGTCTCACCAACAATGTGCGCATCCCTCTATGAAGCTGATCTTACTGTAGTATCTCATTAATCTTAATGATGCGAGGGGGTGCCCATGAATACAATGCTGCCAACACAGGCAGTGCTGTATTCATCAGAAAAATAGCAGCAACATTTTGCAGGGCACAGTGCAGAAAATCTGGTGCATTTTGCCATATTTTGCCCTTTGGCACCCTACAGTGGATATATGGTCAACTCAACATGAAATAAATGTCTTTTGTTGATTACCCTGGTGCCTTGAGAGTTAATAGCTGAGCCTGTTGTCTTTTTCACAGGTATAAATTGAATTTTTACACTGATCCGACCTCTCAGCATCACTGATCCAGGGAGGGCCATTTTTCTCTCTGGGATGTTTCTCTCTGTGTGGGGCGATTGTTTATTTATGACAAGCCTGACAAACTTAGAAGACATTGGCTAGATTTATGTTCTCCTTCCACTTTAATGCTCGATATTCTCCTCTGTAGCACAAATGACTCCCGCAGACGATAAGTGCTGCCTAGAAGTATAATAGAACATGTAGTTACTTATTTGTCAATTCTAAGTGTTCTTCTGAATATTGCCCATCTATCTGCACAGCGGCAATGTGACCAGCGGGTCTATCACATTTTCAGGACATCTCATTCTTGTTATCCAGAATGTTTATAGGGTTATTATTTTGTTTCCAGAGTTGAGGGGAAATAAAGGATCATCAAAAATAATCTGGAATAGACAGATATGACCTCTCATTGCATCTTATTTTGTAGTGTGCTTTTTAATAATTGGAATGGTATGGCTGTGTGCATGTGGGAGTCTGTTAATGTGAATGCCAGTGGCCATAACCATGTTTTATTGCTGCTCCATTTTGCCTTTCGTTTAACACACTCAACAAGTGTTGGCTGTTTCTCTCTAGTACTCATAATTGATGAAAGCTCTCTGGAGCACATTTTGTGAGGATTGAAAAACAGCAGGCTTAACATGGAAAGCTACCCCATTTAAATAGTATTAATTAAACCTGAAATAAAGACGTAATGCTCTGAAAGTGGCTTCAGCCATAAGTGTATCTAATAGCATAGGATTTGAATAGCAAAGGTGTATTTCATGCTTTTATATGCCAACTGCAGAATTAGATTAGATGGGCACTGATCATTAAATCGATGACCATCCATCATTAGATTATTAGATATATTGTTGGTTATTGTCAGTGCCGGTCTTAAGCACATTGGACCAATTTGGCCCAATTGGGCCCCGCTCTTAATCCTCCAGTAGTGCAGGCTACCCCTAATCCAGATTGGCCCAGCCCTCTCAGACCTGATTGGCCCAGGCCACATCTAAACTTGATTGGTCCAGCCCACCCCCAAACCCAATTCAACCAGCCCGCTCCAAACCCAACTGACCCAAATAACAAGTGAAATGCATTAATGTTGTATATATAATCCATGGTGCTGCACACACACAGTTTACAGTGTTAACCAAAATTAGCTTTTTTAGTGCACTTTTTTTAATGCACTTTTTTTAGTGCACATAGATTAAACAAAGCAAGGTGACATTTTCTCCCAGTTGCCCAGCCTGCCCCCATCCCCAACTGGCAGCCGTCACTTGGACAGAGGGGAAAGCAGCCACTATTTGCTCATCCAGCTCTGTGACCCTGCGACAGACAGCAAAGTTACTTCTAGGGGGCCCCACCAAAATGGTTCCAATTGGACCCCGCACTTGGTATGACCGGCCCTGGTTATTGTCCCAGTAGGCCAAACTAAACCCAACAGTTAATCCAGGCCCAGATGTGTCAGCCAGGTTTCCCAAGGCCAAGGCATCTGCCCTTCACACTCCAGCTCCCTTCTGCTCCCAGAAGAATTTAGGATTTGGATTTAGAACCCGCTCCTCACAATATACACAACTGTGACCTGCTACTCACACTCCACATACAGTACAGTATCCTCCTCTCCTGACCCAGGCTGAGTAATAAGTGTTACTTAAGTCACTCAATGATTTTGTAACCATGTTGTATACTCTTTTGTAACCACATGTTAGCCTCATCATCAAAAAGATCTCCACCCTAGCATTATATTTGTTAAAGAGGAAGGAAAGTTTAGGATACAGGGGTGTTCAAATTAATAGGTCAGTGCTCCTAAATAAATGGCAATACTCACGGTTCTCACTTAGTGACTCTTGTTTTCCAAGGATTCTCCTAGACGTATTTACGCACAGTATAGTAAAATACTGATGCATGCACAATTCTAGAAGTCTTACTGAGGTGCAAGGGATCCCTCAGAAAAGAATGTAATATTCAGTACTTACATAGAAAGAAGCCTGCCCATCTTGGATTTTGTTAGATTGCAATTGGCAATCCAGTTTTGGAGCAGACACCTGTATAATGGCCTAGAACCAAGCATTGCCTGTGCAGGCATCCCCCACCCACCCCTAACTTGCATCATTTGAATGTGCTGCTCCCTGCACAGACCACACAGACCCTTATTCTGTGTGGGCAGCTGTGCTTCCCTTTGTTTTCTGTTTGTTGTGTTAAAGGGATAGTGTCATGGGAAAACATTTTTTTTTCAAAATGCATCAGTTAATAGTGCTGTTCCAGAAGAATTCTGCATTGAAATCCATTTCTCAAAAGAACAAAAAGATTTTTTTTATATTTAATTTTGAAGTCTGACATGGGGCTAGACATATTGTCAATTTCCCAGCTGCCCCAAGTCATGTGACTTGTGCTCTGATAAACTTAAATCACTCTTTACTGCTGTACTGCAAGTTGGAGTGATATCACCAACACCAGATAAGATAACAGCTGCCTGGTAGATCTAAGAACAGCACTCAATAGTAAAAACCCATGTCCCACTGCATTCTATTCAGTTACATTGAGAAGGAAAAACAACAGCCTGCCAGAAAGCAGTTCCCTCCTAAAGTGCTGGCACAAGTCACACGACTAGGGGCAGCTGGGAAATTGCCCCATGTCAGATTTCAAAACTGAATATAAAAAAATCTGTTTGCTCTTTTGAGAAATGGATTTCAGTGCAGAAGTCTGCTGGAGTAGCACTATTAACTGATGTGTTTTGAGAGAAAAAAATGTTTTCCCATGACAGAATAACAGCTGTGTTAGAACCCAAAACCCACACAGTGTGGACATAGTATAACCCAGAGAGCCCAGGTACAGGCTGAACTTCTCTATCCCTCTGTAACCTCCTTGTGTTGTGTGTTAAAAAACCATTTCTTTCTTACACACTCGCACATAATCCATTTCCAGTACTGTAACTCTCATGCAGAGGGTTCTCTTTAAATTGGTAATAAACCAGCACCATCTACTGGCAGTTGGCTCCTATGACTTATCGCTGCAGCGCAAGCACACATAAGGCCAAAGCTCCTATAGTAGTGCAGTATGTTGTGATTGTTTTTTCAGCATTCTTCTACGTACAGCTTATTAAAATGTATCTTTATTTACTTTGCCATCTCATGAATTTGTTAGGCAAACAGGTACAGAAAAGAGAATCCCAAGAGTGTTTTCTATTAGATGAAATAAATAGTAGTACAAGAATGCTAAGACAGCTGTTGGGGGAGCTGTAGTTCCGCAAGCCCTTTGCATAGCCTTGGATTGAAACGCGACTCGCATTGAATAATTATGCCCTTAAAGTGGGCAAATCAGCGTAGCTTCCATCTCACTTCATCAGGTATTTCTATTAAGGTTCTCATTTTCTCATTTCCCCATGTAAAACAGGAGGATAATTGCAGCTGCATAATTGATGCATGCAGTGACAGAATGTGGGAAAGTGTTCCATTAGGAAGGTCACTTTATTAGCATATATTACATTCAACAAGATTGGTCTTTAACCTGTGATTTATTAACGGCTCAGTCCAGCCTCAGCAAACTGTCTGGGGACTTTGTGAACTCAGAAGCCTATGCAAAGATCATAATTTCCTTTTACGAACATAGGAGGATGCACCCGGGGCCTAAGTCCACTTGACTACCATATCAATACGTTATTAAGATTAGTACAAGGATATGTAACCTGTGGCTCTCTGTCTGTAGCTTCCCATCATTCTTTGCCAGACTATAGTCTGTCTGCAGGTGTCAGGAACATGGCTGGAATGAGGCTCCAGAATAGCTTGATAATACCAAGCAGTCAAACCCTGCTCTAGGGCTGTTTATATACAGGTATGGGACCTTTTATCCAGAATCTGGGGTTTGCCAGATAATGGATCTTTCTGTTATTTGGATCTTTGTACCTTAAAGGGGTGGTTCACCTTCAAGTTAAACTTTAGTATACTGTAGAAAGTCCAATTCTAAGAAACCTTTCAATTGGTCTTCATTATTTATTTTTCATAGTTTAATGATTTGCAATTTTCTTCTGTTTCTTTGCAGCTTTCTGACTGACACCATCTAAAAACAAATGCTCTGTAAGGCTACAAATGTATTGCTATTGCCACTTTTTATTACTTATCATTCTATTCAGTTCATCTCCTATTCATATTCCATTCTCTTATTCAAATCAAAGCAGGGTTGCTAGGGTAATTTGTACCCTAGACACCAAATTGCTGACACTGCAAACTGGAAAGCTGCTTAATAAAAATCTAAATAACTATAAAACCACAAACAAAAAATGAAAACCAATTGCAAATTGTCTCAGAATATCACTCTCTACATTATACTAAAAGTTAACTCAAAGGTGAACAACCCCTTTAAGTCTAGTAGAAAACCATTTAAACATTAAATAAACCCAATAGGCTGGTTTTGCTTCCAATAACGTTTAATTATAGTCTTGATGCAAGGATACCTGAACCTGTTATACAGAATGCTGTGGACCAGGGGTTTTCCAGATACAGAGTTTTCCGTTATTTGGATCTCCATAGTTTAAAGCAACTGTAACACCAAAAACGAAATAAGTGTTTACATCAGAAACTCTACTATAGTTATATGTAAACAAGTTGCTGTGTAGCCATAGGGGCAGCCATTCAAGGAACAGGTTATATAGAAGGTAACAGATGCACTCTGTAGAATGCCATTGTGTTCTATTACAGAGCTTGTCTGTTATCTGCTGAGTAACCTGTGCGTTTTCTGCTTCTCTGAATAGTTTATATAAACTATAGTAGCCTTTGTAAAGCAAACACATAACCTTTACCAATGCAGGGGAACAGTACATTATATTTTAATTACTTTCTAATGTTTTTATTTTTCGATGTTACTGTGCCTTGAAGTCTGCTAAAATGTCATTTAAACATTAAATAAATCCAATAGGATTGTTTGCTTCCAATAAGGATTAATTATATCTTAGTTGGAAACAGGTACAAGCTACTGTTTTATTATTACACAGAACAAGGAAATCTTTTCTAAAAATGTGAATTAAATGAGTCTATGGGAGGTGACATTCCTATAATTTGGAGCTTTCTGGTTAACACGATTCTGGATAACAGATCCCATATCTGTATAAGGAACCTTTTTGCTGGAATTGCTGCACCCTGAGCCTTGCTCCCACTGTTTCTCTGCAATTGTAGGTGGCATTTTGGCTCACTGCACTACAGAGGAGCACTTAAAGGAAAATTATACCCCCAAAATGAATCAATAGATTATAGAGTTTATATCAAAGTAAGTGGCATATTAACAAATTATTAACAGATTAGAGTTAAAACATCTTATCAAACTGGTATATACTATATATTTAAGTAAATATTGCCCTTGCCATGAACCACCGTTTGATGATGGTCTGTGTGCTGCCTCAGAGATCACCTGACCAGAAATACTGCAGCTCCAACTGTTACAGGAAGAATTGTGGAAGCAAAAGACAGAACTCTGTAAATTGGCTTGTGTGACCAACATTCATGGTTTGTTTGTGTGCACCGTGAATCATACGATCCTAGGGGGCGGCCCTTATTTTTTAAAATCTATTTATTGTTACCCAATGGCACATGCTACTAAAAAAGTATATTATTATGAAAATGGCTTATTTACATGAAGCGGGGTTTTATAAATGAGTTATTTTATGCAATAATTTTTTATAGAGACCTACATTGTGTGAGGGGAATAGTTTTCGTTTAAACAAATAATGTTTTGATTGGTGCAATGTCACACCAATAACTGCATCTAGCACAGTCTCTTGTGATTGTAAATGGGTTTTCAGGACTTAGGGTTTACTTGAATATCTTTGAATTATATCAGAAGGAAGAAATTCTAGATTCTGCTGCAGTAGCACCTGTAGCAAGTACGGACTCTGTGCAACAGATACATATTACATAGCTATACATTCACCTACATAACCTGAAGCCTTCCAAAACTATCAGACTGCCAAAGGACTGCCATATACAGTGGGGTAGCAAACCTTACTCTGGCACACAACTGATGCAAGGCTGTAAATGACTGTTATTATTCTACAGTTATGTCTATTTGCTTTCTAATTGGTAGGTACTCAGAGGTTGCAATATAAAATGCCCACAAAAGACCATCTGGCAAAATATACCTTCAGTAAGCATGTTGAATTTAATGGGGATCATTTTTTCCCATCACCGGCACAGCGCAATGGCCCTCACAAACATCATTAATATGCATGTGGATCTGCATAATTAGTTGCCACAGGTAACCCCTCTCTGACTGCGTGAACTGAGCTAATG
>CM044436.1:30195023-30274518 GCA_024363595.1 Xenopus borealis | reverse complement strand
CCCCCCCCCCCCACCAGTGTGTACCTATGTTTTGCCAATTATTTCATGCAATTGGTTGGGGTGAGTGAATGAGTGGGTCTGACAAGTCCTATGCTGCATACCATTGCCCCCACTTCTGGCTTTATGTGGAAATGCAGACTGTGCATTTTTATAATAATACAATATATAATAAAGTTCCCACCTTGTAATTTGATACCGTTTCTTAAATGTTGGATATTGTAATTATATAACAACATATCAAGGTCATAAATGGTCTGGTCTCTAAGGATATAGGCAAAAAAATATCTCCCTTTAGTCCTGTGAAAAAATACCTATTATTTCTAACTGGCTTCCCATGGGGCCTTTTACACTAGTTCCAATGTGAAGTGTTGGCATATTCTGAAAGCACATGACCAGGCAAATTGATTTTTTTTTTCTTTATAATAATTTTGCTCAAATTAGCACTTTTATTTATTGTTATAGAAGAGAGTCCAAAGCTGTTTCTAGGGCTATCTAAAACCAAAAACCTGGATAGCAGTACTGTGAATGTATATTTTAAAATTGTATTTATATAGCCCCTGTGATATAGCAAAGCGGTAATTTAATTAATGCATACACATAAATATACAGACCTATCTGTATAGTCACATACTGTATATAAAACTATATATACCAATACCTATACTAACTAGGGCTGCCGGGGTGGAAAATTTCCAAATTAGGAAATCCAAAGTGAATGGGATGGCGATCAGCCAATCGCTGATCACCACATCATCAGTCCCCACCCTGACATCACCCACTCCCTATGTCACCAGCCTGCCCCTCCCAAAATAACTGACCCCCCCCCCCCCCCCCCCCCCACCAGTGTTTAGAGCAACAAATACTCTAATATTAAGTATCTCAATAGAATCAGCCAACACAGCAACTCCAGGCAGGGCATTCCACAACCTCAATGCCTTCACTGTAAAGAACCACCTACGCTGCTTCAAATGAACGTTTAGTTCCTCATGTCAAAACCTAATACACTTAAAGAAGAACTAACCCCTAAAAATGTATATGGTTAAAATGCCATATTTTATAAACTGAATGTATTGCATCAGCCTAAAGTTTCAGCTTCTCAACAGCAACAATGATCAAGGACTTCAAACTTGTCACAGGGGGTCACCATCTTTGAAAGTGTCTGTGACACTTGTGTTTTGATAGCCGAGGATGAGCAAAGTACAGTATAACAGAGCTTTATTAGAAGGTTCATGCAGCCATTACACAACAGTTACATAAACTCTATCCTTTTTAAACAGTATAGACAGTACCATGTATACACAGCATAACTCATGTGCACAGTTACCTCTGCAGGCCATTTGTATAAACACCACATATTCCCCCTATAGTAGGAAAGCATTTGGGCAAATGCAATAAACAACAATGAAACAGTACTCATCTTAAAGCCATAATATACATTCTTCACATCACATAGTCCTTGGTCCATGCAGGTAGTTATATATAGGTTCACTTTCTTCAGGCCTACTGCAGTTGGCATCAGGAGTATGAAAATGTCCTTCATCAAATTGAGCTTCTCCAAAGTCATAACTAGCAGGAGCAAGATGACTTGGATTCCATATGCATCCATCAGACAGTTCATATGTGTATGATCCTTGCTGGCATCTCACTTTTAGTGGTGTCCTTGTTTCAGTAGTCCTGGTTTCTTAATTCTGACTAAAGATCCAGGCTGAAAATGCACTTCTCTTGCACCACGTTTTCTGTCAGTATAAGCCTTGCATTTGGCTTGTTGATGTTTGACAATGTCTGCAGTAGATGATTTTGTAGGAACGGTATTTAGTGGAAGTTTGATGTCTGCAACATGTAACTTAGTGCGCATCTGTCCGCCATGTAATAATTCAGCTGAAGATGATTGGGTTGTTGTATGGCACGTTGCTCTGTGGTTATGTAGTTCCTGTGAGACAGCCTCGCTTATAGAGTAGGGCAATCACCTCAATTTCTGGCATACTGGTTTTACATCTGGTCTAATCTTAACTTTGTGTACAAAGTTCTTTGCACAACCAAATTAAGTGTCACTTTGTGGTGAAATTTTAGACACTGGCTGTGTGGCAGGCACTGCTGCTGTAGTAATGAGACCGTCCACTAATTGTAGGTTTAATGCAGCAAAGTGATCCCTTCAAAGTATAGCAGTACTCTTTATTTACCATGTAAAAGTTACATTTTGCAGTATTTGATTCAAATTTTACAGTCAATGGCAAGCAACCAAGCACAGGGATTGGATCCTTTAAGTAACTAACCAGTCTCGGGGCAGATGCAACAAGCGTATCTTTTGCAAAGTATTTCAAGAAAATATCCTTTGGTAGTATAGAAACAGCTGAACCTGTATCAAGCAATCAAGCATTGGGTTAATGGAGTGTCCCTTGTCAGCAGAAGCAGCATTGACAGTGCATATGAACTTGTCTGGAATAAATGTACCAGCTTTATCCACACTGAATACTGTAACATTTGTAGTAGTGAGTTCATGAACATCTTCAGCAGAACTATGACAGACCTTAGCAAAGTGACCTACCTTTGAGCATTTGCGGCACTGTATAGCTTTTGCAGGACATGTAGGATAGTTTGCAGTGTGTTGTGTTGAACCAGCGGAAGCAGTATTTTGTATTTGTATTTGCTGCACCTTTTGCATTGAATCCCTTTCCTTAGCACTGTATTTTACCTGTGACTGTGCATTATTGGGCCACAGTACTGGATTCACAGTCTGTACATTCCCAACAGTTCCCTGACCTGTTCCCTGCCACTGCTGTTTCAACTTGGCTAGCAACTGTAATAGTCTGTGCAAGGGTTATATCCTGCTCTAAGAGCAGTCTCTCTCTAATGTGATGTGAGTTTGTTTTTTCCACTATTTGGTCTCTTAGCATTTCATCTGTTAGATTCCCAAACTCACAGGTAACAACCAGCTCTCTCAAAGCTGCTACAAATTGTTCTGTGGATTCGCCATTACATTGTCCACGTTGGCAGAATTTATATCTTTCAGCAACCACTTGGCATGAAAAAGTTCTTTATAGCGGTAAGAGCAGTTTCATAAGTTTCATCAGGTGATGGTAATGCATAGAATATATGCTGTCCCTCTGCTCCCAGGCAGTGAATAAGTAAAGTATGCTTTCGAGATGCAGAAATCTCCCCTTGGTCAGCAGCAATAATGTAATTACCAAACATACTGATCCAAGCAGTAAAAGGTATGGTATGCTCACCAGGGTTTAGCCTGCAGAGGTAGAAGAGACATTTCATTACCAAATTTGTTGTGTTTTGATAGCCGAGGATGAGCAGAGTATAACAGGGCTTTAATAGCAGGTTCATGAAGCCATTACACAACAGTAACATAAACTCTATCCTTCTTAAACAGCATAGACAGTGCTGTGTATACACAGCATAACTCATGCGCACAGTGACCTCTGCAGGCCATTTGTATAAACACCCCAACACTCATGCTCAGTGGGCTCTGAGCAGCTGTTGAGAAGCTAAACTTATGGGTTGTTGCAAATTATCATACAGAAAATGAGGTTGGTTTGTAATATAAGATGATGCTACAAGGCTGATTATTACATTCTTTTGTTAATTGCATTGTTAGCTGATCTGACATGTAGTAATAATCTGTATTAAGTACTAATCAGCCATATTGTTATATTTCTAGTGAGTTTGTCCCTAAGCTCAGTAAGTGACAGCAGCACAGAGCATGTGAATCAGTGAATCAACAGAAAAGAAGATGGAGCTACAACACTTCTACTTCTTTAGTTAGGCTTTAGTTCTTATTTAACAACCTGACATAAGGGTTAATTTACAATGTCCTACACCACACAGTGTCAAAAATAGAAATAAAGTAATGGGCACACTGCCTGGAGCATTTGAAGTTGTGCCACCCAACTTTGCACTTATTTTTGGAGGAGAGACCTATAGCATGCCACTGGGTCACCTAGAGCACCCCACCTCAGTTGACCCCACCCCCCTCCCAGCGCTAGTGAGCAAGAGCACATACACACACGTGATAATGACAGGGGTGGGGGCAGAAAGATGAGGGAGCATCAGGGAGCAGTGAGGAGCAGCAGTACTAGAGGCACTCAAGGGCCTGGAAAAAAGGCTAAGAAGGCATGTACGTGCCCTGTCTTGTGTGCTCCTTCCCCTAGTTCCTGCCCTGCACTTTGAGTCAAATACTGCTTCAGATTCCCTTTGCACTACTGTATGTGCATCATACAAGAAGGATTTTTAAGATTCTTTTCTGTTTTGAATTTCTATACTGTAACACTCAGTACTCAATAGGAATGTTTGTTTACTGTACTTGGTAGTCAACCATATACTTGAGATTAAATATTTGATCTGATAAATATAATAACCAAAATAAAATAATTATCTTGTCCTTAGATAAAAGTTCAAATCCAAAATTGAAAGGCATAAAGGGTCCTTTTTAACCATTCCAACACAAATTTATAATGGTATCAGTCTGCCTTATTTTTACAAGGGCATATTTCATTGTTATTGTACCATATCCAAATCTATGTTTTTTGAATTTTTAATTTGTAAAGGCATTTGCATACTAATCATTTTTCAGTTACAACAATGAGAAGCACTAATTAGGCAGAGCTTGTGTCTTTATAGCAGGATCTAATTTTAGAGTCAGAGTAATACATACAAAATATACATTTTCCTTTATTATGTGTGACAGACACCATACCGGATTTAAAAATCCCATATTCTGTGTTCTGTCCGTGCAGCATCATAGACTGCTTTAGGTTACTCCAATGATGGGTTTACATTAGTGAATATGTAAAAGAAAAACAGACATTTGCATATGGTTGGTGGTGTTTTTGTCCATAGAAAAAGTGCACCCTAGCCAAAAAAAGTTCAATGAGCAGCCTCCTATCCAAAAAGAGTTTTTGCTACTGGCATATTCTGTTCTGCAGATCTCTGTGTTGACTGACCATTAAAGAACATCTCATCCCAAATGTTAGGTTACTTCAAGGATTAGGATTGGTTACTTACCTTATTTTAAATATTATTATTTATTATGGAAAGAGCTTCTACTAAATTAAAGTGACCCGTGTAAACCTACACTAAAAAGCATGGTGAGACATTTTTGGATC
Organism: Xenopus borealis; assembly: GCA_024363595.1. Lineage (NCBI taxonomy): Eukaryota > Metazoa > Chordata > Amphibia > Anura > Pipidae > Xenopus > Xenopus borealis. The sequence goes on along the minus strand of CM044436.1, from coordinate 30,269,407 downwards.
CTGACCCAGTTTAAGGATCTCTGCTCTATAGCATTATGGAGAACAAGATTCAATGTGCCTTCTATGGCTTCCATGCAAATATTCCGAGTTCTTTGGTCACCTTCATTTTCTGCCCCCGGAGATGTGACACATAGGGGCAGATTTACTAAATTCACATGAAGGATTCGAAGTTCGATTGAATTTTCAAAAACATTTGAATTCGAATTTTCTAATGTTTTTGAAGACCACTTCGACGAGTGAATTTTGTAAATTCGATTGAATCATATGATTCGAATAAAATTTAATTCGAATATTTGGTCATTTGACTGTCGAAGTACTTCCCCTTTAAATTTTTATTCGACCACCTAGTTCGCCAGATCAAAGCTACCAAATTCGGTTTCCTTAATTTTGATTGAATAAAAAAAATTCGATCGATCGAATACATTGTTCAATTCGATTAATTTGAACGATTTATCGATCAAATTTTTCCTATTTGATCATTTGACCAATCGAATTGCGGTAAAATCCTTCGAATTCGAATACTTCCCACCTACTCACATGGTCATATTTAGAATTTTTTTCAATTTCGAAATTCGACCAATAGTAAATCTGCCTCTTAATCCCAGCTAGTCAATCGAGCCACACCTGCAGGCATTGGGCAGAAGGTCCACTATTATGAATGTTTTAATGTTATACTTCCATTCCCAATGACCAGCAATAGCATATCCTTATGTGAGCATGTGTTAAAGTAACATGTAATGGGTTTGCCGATTTTCATAAACAAGGTCCATTTAGATGCAAATATCACTTTTAGATTTCAGGTCTCCATTAATTTTCTTTATGCTCTCTGTTGTTGAATGCAAAATATAGAAAAATTAATTGTTCTCTTTATCCATATAGATTCTGGTTAAGGTTCTGGTAAATGTCCCAGTGTGGCAAGTTATGGTTGGGGGTGAAGAGGTACAGAGAAATTCTCCTCTGCCACCCATTGCACTACAAGAGCATTCATCAAATTAATTACCGGAAAGGGACAAACTCCTGTGCTTCCAAGACAGTAAATGAGGGACTGGGGCAGCCTGACAGGACTTGACGCAGTCTGAGCTGTTTGGTTGTGTAATTAATTGGAATCTCGCCAGCTTGACAAATTGGGATGATGAATCTATCTGGGGTGAGGAGATAGGGGGGGAAAATGCATAATCAGTCAAAGATTTAGTTCAGACAGTTTTCTACCTGCTTCCAACAGACAGCAAATCCATTAAAGCCGTGAAACATCACTTACATAAAAGACTGTCCATTTGGTGTTGAGTTTAACGCTTTCTCCATGTCAGACCTTTTGCTTATGGAATCCAAGCTTTAAATGATATGTTATACTTTACATACAGAAGCCTTAAAGCAGCCTTGCAGGCTTGTGTCCATAACATGGGATTGGGACACGGTCATATTGCTTTTAGGAAAGATATTGTAATCTCCGGTGAATCAGGTCAGCTAATTAACTTATTTATGCTTAGGATTCTGCAAAACAGATCTGTAAACTTGACAACCTAAGGAGCTAAAAGGTCTCAGCTGCTGCAGGAGCTCTTGGGAAATTATCTGCCAGTCAGTGCTGAGCTAGTCTCCATACTACAGAGAGACCAGATGCATTGCTACTCTGAGTTCAAGGTTTACCATATCATGTAAAATAATATATACAGTAAACTCCTGTATTGTTCACACCTGTAATCCCCCTTGTATTGTTCACATCTGTAACACTTATTATTCACACCCCTAAAGCCCTGTACTGTTCCCACCTCAGACCCAGACTGAACTGCCCACATTGTTCACCTTTTCTCACCTCATACAAACTGCTGGAGGGGCACCAGCCTTGTGTTACTGTATTTAGCACTGTATGAACTGTCCATCTTAGAGAAGGCCTGATAGGATGCCCTGTCTCCTGCTCTATTCTGCCTTTCCTGTGCTCCCTGTGTGTACCATACTCTGCCTGCCCTATGCTCCCTGTGTGTGACATACTCTGCCTACCCTATGCTATCTAGGTGTGCCATACTCTGCCTGCCCTATGCTCCCAGTGTGTGCCATATTCTGCCTTCACTATGCTCCCCGGGTGTGCCATACTCTGACTGCCCTACTCTATAACCTGTGCGACATAAGCCTGGTAGGGTTTGTTCTGTGGTTTGTTAAAATTTGGAAATATAAATTGCCCCTAATCTGTTTAATCATGTTCTGGGGGGTGCTGTTTTATCCACAGGGGAGGAGGTGACTTATGAATTTAAAGGGGTATTAATGATTTATTTTAGGGTATGACTTACATTTTTCATATAAGTGATATCCCTACAGAGAGCACTAACAATTTTTTTTTTTTTTGGTGTGTTACCGCCATTAAGGTGGACATGGTCTTAAAAGTTCCCCATATAACATGGATGCATTTTAAATGTGTTAAATAGGAGTGGTCAATACTGGCTACCATTTTCAGTCCTCCACCACATAGGCCTGAAAAATTCAGGCCCTAGGTACCACAGAAGCTGGACAGCCCTGGTATAGGGAATATCCTTTGAATATATGTTAACTTAAACACAGATGCTAGAGCACTAAGGGGTGCAAACTTGCTCATTCAAGAATCCCTTACAGCTGAAGTTAAACTCTATGTACTTTACACCAGATTAATGGGGGAATGTAATATGTTTTTGCAGTAATGGAAATACTGTAGGTGGGTCCTGGTGCTGAATAATTGGAATGTAGAATCAAAGGAATTCCAAATGATCTCTTAGTCCATATCCAGACAACTAATATGTCTGGATATGGACTAAGATCATTTGGAATTCCTTTGATTCTACATTCCAATAATTCAGCCCTAATTTACAGTCTATTTGACCCACATTATCATGTACCTTTACAAGATAACTCAAGGGATGAAAACATAATTATACCTCTTTATAGATACCTAGTAAGGCCTCATCTGGAGTATGCAGTGCAGTTTTAGACTCCAGTCCTTAGGAGGGATGTAAATAAGCTGGAGGGAGTGCAGAGACTAAGTGCAACTAAACTGGTTAGAAGGATGGAAGACTTAAATTATGAGGGGAGACTGTCCAGGTTGGGGTTGTTTTCTCTGGAAAAAAGGCGCTTGCGAGGGGACATGATTACACTTTACAAATACATTAGAGGACATTATAGACAAATATCAGGGGGCCTTTTTACCCATAAAGAGGATCACCAGAGGCCACCCCTTCAGACTAGAAGAAAAGGACTTTCATTTGAAGCAGCGTAGGTGGTTCTTCACAGTCAGGACAGTGAGGTTGTGGAATGCACTGCCGGGTGATGTTGTGATGGTTCATTCTGTTGATGCTTTTAAAAGGGGCTTGGATGATTTTTTGGACAGACATAATATCAAAGGCTGTTGATACTAAACGCTACAGTTAGTATAGCTATAGTATGGTTTGTGTGAAAGAGTGTAGGGGTGTGTGTGTATGTATGCTGGGTTTTAATTTGGAGGGGTTGAACTTGATGGACTTTGTCTTTTTTCAACCCAATTTAACTATGTAACTATATGTAACTATGAAAGCAGCACTAAACATTTGCATAAATGACTTAAGGGCCAGGTGCTTATTTTTGAATTTCTGGAAGGCAAGTTTTTGTTGCATAAAAACAGGTCTATTGCCAAATAGAACCTCTTGTAGGCTGCAAGTAACATAGTAGCAAAGTAACAAAGTTTTTTTTTTTTTCTTTTTTTTTTTAAGGGGCTACCAAATAGCCAATAACGACCCTTATTTTGGCACTCCCGAGGAGGTTTTGCATGCTTGTGTTGCTCCCCAAATCTTTTTACAATTGAATGTGGGTCATGGGTAAAAAGATTGGGGACCCCTGCTTTAGAGCTCAGGGAAGTACAAGCAGCGCTGTGTGAGATGCATGTGTGCACAGGCATGTGGGAGCCATCTACTATAACACCTACCTGAGCAAGTCTGTGTTCCATCCATGTGCTTCCCTTTGTGTATGCTGCACTGGTAGAAGCAAGAGGCACAACCTACAAAGACAGATAGGTGTAACTCCTAAGGTGCCAGGTGCACCATGCTTTCTGCACTTTGACCACCATAAATAAACACAATGCTCCTATTTCTCCATCCCCACTGTGCTCCTCATACAACTTAAACTGCACTGCTTCTGATGAACATGAGATTACATTCAAACTCAGTCCCAACCCAACTAAGGTTTTTTCTGGAAACAAAGACTGGCTTTCTTACACCTTCCTCTTACTACTAACATTGACATCAAGCATATTTTTTTTACAAATACTGGCCACGTGTCAGCTCTAAAGCCAGCTAATTTAACTTTACCCACCCCTAATAATATAAAGAATTTAATCCATCAATTCACTGCCCTCTGCTTTGATGAAATAAATCACAGACATTGTAGACAGTGATAGTAAGAACAAATAGTATACACACACATATTAGAAGTAAACATGCTTTATTGGGGTAGCCAATGGAAAATTCAGAATTCTGGTTTATGTCTGTTGTTTTTGCACTAATAAATAACACATATGAATATATACTGGAATGGAAAGGGTTCCCCTGCAGGCCTGGACTGGCAAACTGTGGGTTCTGGCAAATGCCAGAGGGGCTGCTATAAGTTGCCATAGAAAGTCAGTATTTAGTGGGCTGGTGGGGGCTGTTTGGGCCTCTATGTGGGCTGATTGGGCCTCTGTGTACCTGAAATGCCAGGGCCTATTTTAATTCTCAGTCTGGACTGGTTCCAGGGGGTCATAAATATTTAGAGGTGAATGATCAATTAATGGGGAAGGGTTAATAGAAATTGCTTGTATTTATAGAACAACAAACATGAACAATTTCCAATAAACACATGGTTAAAATCTAGCCTTTTCTTTTTTTCTATTTGAGAAAGCATTGTTTCAGGGAATAAAACTGATACTGTGATGTTACAATAAGGCTTTCTTTAACTGGATCTTATGATAAACCATGGTTTGGAGAAAAAAATATTTGTCTGACAAAAAAAGGGCACATTCATTATGTGAAGGACACAGTATCCTTCTGCCATGTTATGATTCAGCATGGTAAGTACTCATTCCTAATAGGTTTTGAGTGTACCATGAAATATTCGAATGCCATATCATCTAATGACTCTGTGTGTTCCTGTGGGATGCAGTAAAGGGATTCATTGAGGGAACACAAGCAGCCTTTCAGTATATTGACTCTTATATTGACTCTCACGCACATGGTATTTAGCTTGGTCGCTCTTTCATAAATTCTTACTTACTGTTCCATTTAGAATTGGTAATAAGGTTGGCAGGGAGTTAGTTATATATTGTTGGATATCTTGGTAGACATACATAAATAAGGCCAAGATACGTTGCATTTAATAACGGAAATTTAGATGGTCTGCAGCAATGTTCTAGATTGGGGGTTCCCAACTTTTTTGTATCCATGAGCCACATTCAAATATAAAAAAATTGTTCCAGGAATACCAGATAAGGGCTATAACTGGCTATTTGGTATTCCCTATGTGGAGGGTCAGCCTACAAGAGGCTCTGTTTTTTTGCAACTAAAACTTGCCTTGCAAGCCTGGAATTCAAAAATAAGCAGCCACTTTGAGGCCACTGGGAGTAACATTCAAAGGCTGTGAATAAACCTTATGCATTTCGAGAATACCCTTAATCACAGGCTCCTGGGGGGGGGGGTCCCAAAACGCATTTTTTCACAGCTGCACTTGTATTTTTAATTATCTAATAAATAGTGGTTTAAACCTTTGGGAAGATGTGCCCTACATTTTTGAATGATATTGCAGTTTGAGGAGCCCTGCATGGTCGGATGTTGTAGTTTCCTGTAGTTCTTCCGTGAATACTCAACAGAATCAAGGGGTGAGCCCAATAGGTTAATATATTTTTTGTTTGGATACTACTGGGAGTAACAGCCAAGGGGTTGCTCAGCATCATGTTGCTCATGAGCCATTGGTTGGGGATCACAGTTCTAGGTACATAATTCCACCAGTATGAAAGAAACATTGGTCATCCTTTTTCAAAATAGGCATATTTTGGTACAGCTTACTTAGTTTAGATGGGTAGTATTCAAATTATGCATCAATATGTGTTAATAACAGGCAATTAATGTAATTTACAGTGAGGAGGGTACAATATTTACGTGAACTACTTTTGGTGTTAGTAGTCAACTCCCATTTTATACCAGCTACTATAGCAGGGCTGTCCAACTAGCGGCCCACAACCCCTCAATCTGTGGGCCCCTACCTGCTGTTTTTGCTTACCATGTGTAAATTTTCGAATTTGAATGCTTTTGAAATTCGACCACTTCCCCTTTAAATTCAAAAATCGAATTGGAGGATTTAGAAACCCTCCAATTCGATTTTAATAAATCTGCCCCTAACTGTAACAGGAAGAAGTGTGGGAGCAAAAGACAGAACTCTGTCTAGAAAAAAAGTAATTGGGAAAAAGTCTTTTTGGAAAACAATCTGAAACTAATGGACTGAAAAAAGCTTTTGGCGGTGAACAACCCCTTTAACATGATATAAACCATCTGTTGGTTAGGTATTTATTGTGATGGTATATTTTCCTTTAATTATGGCACAAGAGTGTAAAATTAATGGGGTTTGAACAATAGGTATAGAATAACCCAAATTTTCAAAATTTAGATGGGCCCAGGTTAAAGTAAAACTACATTAACCAGCATTCACTGGACCCTTCTCTTACTCAGTTATGTGCTAGCACTAGCAGGGCCACCTTGGAATCTCTCACTTGACAGGGCTTCATTTTTTTCTTTTTCTTTTTTTTGTTATTTTACAAAACAGGAATTAGAGGCAGTCATACAATTAACACGAGATAACAAAATGAAGATTTCAAAGCAATCAAGACAATTAAGAAAAGTGTTTTACAGCATTTCAGTTCTCAAGTCATTATTACAGGCAAATATGTTTTTGATGACATTGTCAGTTAAACAGCAGCCTCTTTGTATATTTCCTATTACTCTAAACGCACTAGCATGATATAAATGTATAAATGTTTGCCTGTCAGCTGGTGACATAGAACTTTTGTGTAATCCTTGAACAGCCACAGTGATCTTTAAGGAACTCCTGCCCCTTTGCATTCACTTAAACACAACAAAAAATGCAGACAGAATGCCATTCTGTGTTTCATGAATTAATAATCATTGCCAAGTGCATTGCTTGACCCTTTAAACTCTGTGAAATTAATATAAGTAGACAACCCAAATGCACTTGGCCCCTGAAGACGATGGGAAGTTCACTTAAGCTTCCAAATCCATTTAAAGTTTTATAAGAAGGCTTTTAAAGCAAGTTCTTTGTACTTATTAATGGTGACAAGTAGCATGGTTACAACTAGCGAACCCGTACTGACCCCTGACCCAGGTACAGTAAAGTACAGCCATCAAGGGAAATATCACAATCACAACTTGTATATTACACTTAGGTCCTGACTCCTGCAAAAGGCCCCTGAAGGCTCCAAGGAGGATGCCAGTAAAACAAGCAGAAGATTGCGTGGAACATTACTTCGGAACTTGCACCAGCGTTTCAGCTATTTAACTGCATTCACCTTCAGGTCAGTCAGAGCTCAGAAGATCATTCATGACCTTCTGCCCTATTTGTGCACAAAATATTTTGTTGGTGTCCAGACGTTGCATTGTAGAAACCTAATCCTGCACCCTTTACATTATTGAGGGTTAATAATAGTACAACTTCTGCTGGCAAACTTACTGCAAGCACAAAAGTGCTGAAAATAGGGTTGCACTGAAGCCAAATATTTTTGATGGGTCGATTACCAAATCCTTCATGAAACTTTCAGCCGAATAAGTAACCAAATCTGAATCCTAATTTGCATATGTCAATTAGGATCGGGAAGGGAAAAAGTTGGAAAAAATTTTTTCCTTGTTTTGTGATTTCCATTCCCTCCCCTAATTTACATATGCAAATTAGTATTCAGTTTGGCCAGGCACAAGGATTCAGACAAATCCAAATCCCGCTGAAAAAAAAGGCCAAATGCCGACCTGCATCCCAGGTGGTGTATCCTTAGTTGGAAATAACTTAAAGTGCTGAGTAGGTGTTTGTGACCAGTGGCATAACTATAAGTTGCTGGGCTCCTGCAAGAACAGTATTTTTCTATTGAAACTCATTGCCCCATTGGCCTCCTATGCTGACTGGGCTCCACAGGAGTTTCAGGATCTTCCTTTTCCTATGCCAAATTTGGACAAAAATCAGCAATCCCTAAAATTCCAATGTGTGTGATGTACCAATATGGAAACAGTAGCATTTGTTTTGGCAAATCTCAGGCAGCTTTTCTTACTGCATTATTGTGTGAACAGGGTCAGACTGGGCTGGTGGGACATCGGAAAAAAAACCTGGTGGGCCCCTGCTGATCCAAGTCTGCTCCCTCTGCCATGAACTGTGGGTTCCATCGCCAAGTGGAGTTGAATGAGGGGAGGGGGTGGTTTTTGGAGGAGCAGTCCTAGTGGCCCTGGACACACTATGTCCAACACTAAATGCAGATGATGTCACTTCCAGTGTTTGTGTCAAATGGAATCACTGGCATTAATGTCCAACTCACTTGGCATAAGTCAGCTGTGGCTATTGACACAAGCCACCAAGAAAACTTTATAATTACCAGTTCCGTGCTGATAAGAATCCTTGAGTTCCCCCACGTCAATGTCTGCAAATTTGATCAGGGTAAAGGGGCACATTGGTAGTACAGTTGTTATAAGAGTCAGTGCTTGCTCTATTTTGTGGCCATTTAGTACTTGCATTCGTAAATTAGCCCTGTAGGGTATTCTAATGGCAACCAAGATTATGGGAATGGAGAATATACTAAGGCTGTAAAGGAGATATCACTATTAATTTACTAAGAAAGGAGAAAAAAAATCATATTTATTTTGGCAGCAATACAAACGCTGGCCTAAATAGTAAGTTTGATATATTTTGTTAGTTTTAGATGTACTTGGTACACTTATTAACAAAATGATTTTATCTACTGATGTTTGTCTATATTTACTGTATGTGTATTTATTCTGGACGAGCTTCCGTTGTGTCTTTCCTTGTACCATGCTTTTCTTTTTCTGTGAATTATGTAATTGTTCATGTTAAAAAGCCATACTTATGATAACAAATGACTTGTTCATCCAGAGCTGCATAAGATTGCTGTTTATAGTATAGGTATAAAAAAAAACTACAATTAACTGTATTTTATTCCCGCTCACTAAAGACTTTGAACCCCACATAGCTGTCCTAAACTCCACGTTTCCAAGAGTGAGTTTAGCAGCTGTCCATACAGTGACCCACAAAAGCTGGAGAGCCACCAATTAAAGATTACTGGGTTTTGTACTATACAGCCCTACCACCCCCCATTTTTGCATCTGTGGTCTATTAATGATTGATGCATTTAAATGTTTTCCTTTTCGTTCTCATTCCAGTTTACTAATCTCACATATGCATTACAGAATGATCGGGACTTGGGGTTTTCCAGATAACAGATCTTTCCCTATTCTGGATCTTCATACCTTAAGTCTAGTAGAAAATTATGCAAACCCAATAAGATTGTGTTACTTTCAGTAAGGATTCATTATATCTTAGTTTGGATCAAGTAAAAGCTACTGTCTTATTATTGCAGAGAAAAAGGAAATAATTTCTAAAAATTTGGATTGTTTGATTATAATGGAGTCTATGGGAGATGGACCTTTCAAAAACCTCTGAGACCATTAAAATCAGATCTTTAATAGTAAGTCTCCAACTCTACTAAAAAATCATATAAACAAAAATTAAGCCCACGAAGGCAAAGTAAAAGTGAAGCTGACAATACTGATTATTTATAACAATAATACTAATTATAATATTTTATAGCGCTTTTCTCCCACTGGATTTAAAGTGCTTCATACATTATGGATTGAGAAGATGCTGCTTATTGTATTAAAAAATTGAAAAAGTCTTGAGTGTGCTGATAACATCTAGAGAAGTTATTGGCAAAGAGTTCCAAACTGAGGATGCTGTGTGACTGAAAACATGCAATCCAAAGGCATTTAGTTCTGCTCTGGGCACCTACTCTGAATCTGAGGAACAAATGGGATGGGCAGGTACATGAGGAATCAGAAGCTCTTCCAGATAAGGAGGGCCTTGATTATTTAGAGTTAAGAAGGACAATTTTGAAGACAATGCTCCATTTACTTGGAAGCCACTGTAGAGATGATAGCTATGTAGCATTGGTGGTGTTGATGGGTAAGTAGCCTGGCTGCTGTAATTTGTACCAACTGTTGTGCAGTTCTTTGTCTGGAAGGCCATAATCAAAGGAACTGCAGTAATTCATATAACAAGCAGTTCAGTAGTAGGTGTTGAGATATATTCTGATGCCTGGAGTGGAATCCAAAAATTTTCAGAAAGTGTTTAACCACTCAATAGGTCCTATGTGGAATTAGGGATACTGATTTGTAATGAAAGGACAGAGTCTGGCAAGCTGGCTTTCTTGGCCCAAGATGTTTAATAGAGTGAAGGCTTTGGCATGCACTTGTATGCCTTGTTTTCTATCCAACCAGTACTTTATGTTCATCTCTGCAGCTTAGTGCTATAAAGTAATCTCGACAGCTCGACAGGTCCCTGAAGCCTTAGTACTCACAGATGAGTGAGCAGAAGGTCTTTGATAATATCAACAGGTATTGTGCTAAATGTTATTTGATGAAAAAAGGTTTCTCCCAATTCAATAAATCATAATATATATCGGATCTAACTAAATCTGGCCCATAGAATTTGCCTGATTTGTAGAGGGCAGGTGACAACAGCATCCAATTACACAGGGTCTGTGCCTTCATTAATATGACAATGTAGTTTTACCCCACTTGCCAAATGTATAGAAGCAGAAGGAGCCTTGTATCTTCTTCTTTCTTTGAACATAGAGCTGCCAGCACATTAATGAGGTGAGCAGAGTGGCAAATATAGCCAAAACAATGATGATAATAATAATAATTAGGCTACTTGTGTCCACTTCCCAAGATTTGAGCTCAGTGTGTGCTAAGTTTCAGGAGTTGGCACAACAATGTTATTATCTTTATTCTCCAAATCTGTAGGTTTAACTGACTTGGGTGGCAACCTATTATTAAATAGATAGTAAGCACGGTGTACAGTTGACAAGCTAAAGCACAGATTGTTCTGCAGGCGGCAGTCTTCGTGCATAACAAAAACATAAACCCAACCACCATGCTATCCAACTGTATACTGATGGATTAAATTAAAACTACAAATTATAACTTGCTGACAAATCAGATGGTCCACAGTTTACAATCGGTTAGTTCTGTTATTACTTGTATATATATATATATATATATATATATATATATATATATAATATAACTGTGTAAATATTTGGGTACCCTTGTAAATTTGCTAATTTGATTGCATGTAACTGCTCAATACTGACTACTGACAACACCAATTTGATTGCATTAGCTCATTAAGCCTTGAACTTCATAGGCAGGTTTGTCCAATCATAAAATGTATTTAACATGTCCAATTGCAAGTTGTGCTTCTGCTTGACTCTCCTCTGAAGAGTGACAGCATGGGATCCTCAAAGCAACTCTCAAAATATCTGAAAACAAAGATTTTTCAGTATCATGGTTTAGGGGAAGGCTACAAAAAGCTCAGAGGTTTAAACTGTTAGTTTCAACAGTAAGGAATGTAATCAGGAAATGGAAAGCCACAGGCACAGTTGCTGTAAAACCCTTGTCTGGCAGGCCAAGAAAAATACAGGAGCAGCATATGCGAAGGATTATGAGAATGGTTACAGACAACCCAATGATCACCTCCAAAGACCTGCAAGAACATCTTGCTGCAGAGAGTGGAGGTTCCATCATGCTGTGGGGCTAATCGAGGGACTGGGGCCCTTGGTAAGATGAATTCAACCCAATATCAACAAATTCTTCAGGATAATGTTCAAGCATCAGTAAGTTGAAGTTACACAGGGGTTGGATACTCCAACAAGACAATGACCCTAAACACAATATGAAATCTTCAAAGGCATTTATGCAGAGGGAGAAGTACAATATTCTGAAATGTCACCGTCCCCTGACTTGAATATCATGGAAAATCCACGGGATGATTTGAAGCAGGCTGTCCATGCTTGGCAGCCATCAAATTTAACTGAACTGGAGAAATTTTGTATGGTCAAAAATACCGCCATCCAGAATCCAGACACTCCTCAAAGGCTATAGGAGGCATCTAGAGACCATTTGCAAAAGGAGGCTCAACTAAGTATGATGTAATATCTCTGTTGAGGTGCCCAAATTTATGCACCTGTCTAATTTTGTTATGATGCATATTGCATATTTTCTGTTAATCCAATAAACCTTATGTCACTGCTGAAATCCCACTGTTTCCATAAGGCATGTTATATATTAAAAGGAAGTTGCTGCTTTGAAAGCTCAGCCAATGATATACAAAACTGCAAAGAATTAAGATGGGTTTCCAAACTTTAACATATGACTGTACACTTTCCCTCTAATGCTATGGGCACACAACCTTTTCGCCCCCCTCAGCACTTCCTTAAAAACTGTGTGCAGTATATGCAGAACACATGATCTTTACAAAATCTTTCTCTCACAAAACACTTTGTTACTCTTTGTCTTTCAGAATTCACCTTTAATACCCCCATCACCAGCACAGGTCCTTTCTTAGCACTAACAGTCTCAAACACCCACTTCTGCACCATTTTACAAGCTCATCCAGAGAAGAGCTCATTCTAATTACCTTTTCAGTGCTTTCCCTCTCTCAGCCTCCCAAGAGATGTCTCAATTAGTGTTCCTTTTCCAACTACCTTGTCACCTCTCAGCTAGAAGGTGGGTCTGGCTTAGTCTGAATGCATGCAGAAAATAAATGAGCAGCCAGTCTTGGAAGGTGGTATGATTTAACAAACTGGTGCACTTCTAATAGATGATAAATGCACAGAAAAAAGGCCTTATTAATGCTGCAAGGCTTGATTTGTTTGGCAGGCTGAGGCTGGGTGCCTTCATTACTGTGTTTTGAATGCTCTGCTCCCCTACAGGCATTGAGTAGAGGCTAATTAGCATCGCTTTGGTCAGAAACTAAGAATTAACTCTAGCTTCAAGGCTAGAGCTCAGGGATATCATTTGCTTTTGTCTACACTTCCATTTGTAGGTAATTATGTAGACCTTGAGCATAGTAACACATAAGAATTACTTTACTTTATTATTATCATTATTAGTAACAATGATGATAGTAATAAATTAAACCTATTTGATTGCACATCACAGGTTCCAACAAATTCCTGTTAATCCCATTGCTGTGTAAAACTGCTGGCAGAAGGTTAGCAGAATGTTCTGGTAATAATCATAATTTCCAGTAATATTTTACACAAAAGTCTAACAATTTTTTCACAGGTATCTGACCTTTGATGATTGTTCCAATGGCCACTGCGAGTTTCAAAGTCGCAAATGTCTGAAAAAAAAAAAGTCCCAAGGACTCGTCAAAATAGAACACTATATTTATTCTGTAGAATGCTTTACCATACCTGAGTAAACAGCTCTAGAAACTATCTCTGTTTGTTTAGGATGACAGCTGCCATATTAGCTTGTTGTGATATCAATTCCTGCCTGAGTCTCTCCCTGCTCACTTATAGCTCTGGGCTCAGGTAACAGTTGGAAGGGAAGAGGGAGAAGGGAGGGGGAGAGGGAGAGAGGAGCAAACCGAGCATGCTCACGCCCAGGGCAAAGAGGTTTAAGCTGAAGACAGGAAGTCTGATACAGAAGTCCATGTGGAAACAATAGAAGGAAAGAAATGCAGTGTTTCTTTTGACAGAGGACTCAGAGCAGCATTAATTTGAGGGTTCATTGGAGTATTTATATAGGCCTTTATGATAAAGCTTACTTAGTTTTAACCTTTCCTTCTCCTTTCAATCCCACTTTGAATTCAAAGAACTTTTAGATTAGAAAAATCCACAAAGAGATACTGGAACAAGATCAATCAAAAACAGAAGGAGTCTGCAGAAATCAAAAAACAAGGTATCTTACCTGGAGGATAGTCAGAAGAAAATGGAGAATCATCTTAGAGAGATTCTGGAATGGACAAATCCACCGGGGTGACTTTCTTATAAACATTGCAACTTTATGCATATGTTGGTTTACAAGTTACTAGTTGGCCTCTGGAAAATGAAACCTTGCCAGCTTCACAGCTCAATATAGTATCTTCACTCTATAATGGATAAAGAGATACAATGAGAGAAGACTACACCCACTTTAGTGACCCATAGCCACCAATCATAATGTAGCATTTATGATTTTGGAAAGTAAACAACTGATTGCTTGCTCTTGTTATCAAGGGAAGTCCACAAATGGTACCTTTAATAACATTATCCCATTAGATAAGTTGGTAAGAGCTTTTGGCAGGTCCTTTTATCACTTTTATAACAAAAGGCTGCTGTGTCACTTTCCATGGGCAGCAGCCATTTGCCAGTGAAACACCACCCCATACGGACAAAACTTACCAGCTGCACCCTGTACTCATGGGGAAGTAGATGGAGGTGAGTAATAAAGGAAGCTCTTTAAAGGAACAGTAACACCAAAAAATGAAAGTGTAGTAATTATAATATTGTGAACTTCTGCCCTGCACTGGTAAAAGTTGTTATATTGCTTCAGTTACTCTACTATAATTTGTATAAGCAAAGCTGCTGCCTAGCTATGGGGGTGTTTATTCACACTGAAATGAGGCTAAATCCTACCAATTTCATAGACGATAACAGATAACCTCAGTGAAACACCATCATTTTCTACAGCGCTTATTTGTTAGCATGAATGACCGCCCCTGTGGCTACACAGTAACTTTACTATACAAATGATCGTAGTCTACCCGAAGCACACAACTTTTACCCCAGCAGAGCAACAATACATTATATTTTCATACTGTTATTTTAAGGGGTCATAATACTTATGGCAGGAGTGCATAATGGGAGGCCGACTTTTAGTGATGTTACTTATGAGAGGTCGACTTTGAGGGTGATTTGGACAAGCGGTTTATTGACAGTGTCTTGAGATCTACTGATCACTCACTAAAGGTCTACTGGTAGATCCCAATATAAATTTTGAGCACCCCTGACTTATGGCATAGTTCTGCTGGCTGTAGAAACAGCTCTATGCCATAAAAGTAACTAATACAAAAAATACTTTAATTGTTGCTTTAGCTCAATACCCACTGTGATAAAAATAATTTCCAGCTTATTATCCAACATAAAAAAAAATAATAATAAATAAATTATTAATTAATTAATAAAGAAGGAATTAATCTACAGTGCAAATGAGCACAGTGTTTTGAAATAAATAGACTGACCATATTATTTCTATGAGACCCTTTGTCTCATAGAAATAATAAGGTTGACACTTATCAGTGTCAACCTTTTCGAGTTAGGGTATTCAAAGATAGTACTTATCAGCACTGCTACCAAACAAAAAAAAAAGAAAAGCAGCTTCAGGAAAGTTTGGTGATTTAAAGGGATACTGTCATGGGGAAAAAATTTTTCTTTTTCCCCCAAAATGTATCAGTTAATAGTGCCACTCCGGTAGAATTCTGCATTGAAATCCATATCTCAAAAGAGGAAACAGATTTTTTTATATTCCATTTTGAAATCTGCCATGGGGCTAGACATATTGTCAGTTTCCCAGCTGCCCCAGTCATGTGACTTGTGCTCTGATAAACTTCAGTCACTCTTTACTGCTGTACTGCAAGTTGGAATGATATCACAACAGAACAATTGGAAGGTAACCAGATAGCAGCTCCCTAACACAAGATAACAGCTGCCTGGTAGATCTAAGAACAACACTCAATAGTAAAAACCCATGTCCCACTGCATACTATTCAGTTACATTGAGAGGGAAAAACAACCGCCTGCCAGAAAGCAGTTTGCTCTTAAAGTTCTGGCACAAGTCACATGACCATGGGCAGCTGGGAAATTAACAAAATGTCTAGCCCTATGTCAGATTTCAAAATCAATTATAAAAAAAAATCTGTTTGCTCTTTTGAGAAATTAATTTCAATGCAGAAGTCTAATGGAGCAGCACTATTAACTGAAGCATTTAAAAAAAAAAAAAGAAAGTTTTTCCATGACAGTATCCCTTTAAGCACAGTGCAACACTGTTTGGAAAGCCAGATTCAATGTGAGCATTTCACCAAACTTCGTATATGCCTAGCAAAAAGTCGCTAGTGATCTTATACTTAGGTCAGTTTGAATAGGGCTGGTAGATTAAAGTTGTATGGACGTCTTTTTTAGAGATGTTGGTGCAAAAGCTTCAAGTGGACACTTTTTATTACAACTGTCCAAGGAACCTTAATAAAGACAAAAGAGATCCTATAATGCCCTACACATGAGCCCACTGTAAAATGAATGTTCCATGCCCCTCAAATGTCTGGGGAGAATGTTTATCCAAAAACGTTTGTTAGGACTTTTGCAGGCAAACCCACTTTAAAAAAGGACAAGTCACTAGCATTTTTTTACACTTTTTATGACTTTATGGGGTACAGGATATGATGTCACTGACATCCGATTGAGGAAGCTGTAGCTTCATTTCAGCAGTTCACCTGGTCTGAGGTAAAGAAGGAAACTCTGGCAAAAGAGTTCAGTGAAATTTTGTGAATTTGCGGAGCAACGACCATTCACCAGAGGGAAAAGTCGCCTTCCGATAGAGTGCGAATGAATGCTTGCGAATTGTCATCTGCACCTGTTAGTGAATTGGCAATTTCCCTACGGATGGGATTTCTGGCGAAAAGTCACTTCCATTTTCACTTTTACCCATTGATAAATACTTTTTTTTTTAGAAATCCCATAGATATAAATTTGAAAAAAATGCCACAGAGAATGATTCTGCAGGAAGCTGTACTAAATCGATGTGCGTCATCATGGTGAAAGAGAATCTTAAGAAGGTGGGAAGATTAAGGCAAGTGGCAGACGCGCAGATTCTGGGAGATTTAATTGACAGACAATTATTTGCCTCATCAGCCCGGCGACAATCTCCCCTAACTGCATTCTGTCTGCCTTCCATTTGTCTGAATGAGGAATTGCCTGCGCTAATGCACTCACTGCACTTCCATTTCCGAAGTCACGAGGAAACTTCAGGCGACTTCGGAGATCGAAGTGTCGCGAGTGTATTTGCGCAGGCGATTCCTCATTCAAGCACACGGAAGGTAGGAAGAAGGCAGTTGTCGGCCGGCTGAAGAGGCGATTAGTTGCCTGGCAATCAAATCTACCCGAATCTGTTTGTCTGCCACTAGCCTAAAGCTGGCCATAGACGTAAAGATTTTTGAAAGATCCAATGGTTATCGTGAGACCACGATTGTCTCAAAACGATCGCTTAAACGTCAGATGTGTCCATCAACTAAAAAGACCTTTTCAGGAGATATTGCAGCAAAACTTAAGGATCACAGCCTGCTGGGCCCTGCAAACATAGGTAGATTGCATGGGGACCGATAAAGATTTTCTAACCTGGCCGATCAATCATCAGACTGATGTCAGACGAAAGATTGTTTGTATCCCACTAACTGCACGTTAATTTGACAGATTGGTCGACTTCCCTAAGATCGTTGCGTCTATAGGGAGCTTAAGAATCTAGACACCATGGGAACCCCTGCCCTGTTTAATTCAAATGGTGACTATGTGAGTAGCTGAAAATGAATGATTAGATGTGAAGTGCTTGAAAGTCCATCTGCTTCATCAAGGTTTCACTTTTGCAGCTATATCAACAGTAACTTTCTAGAACAGCAAGAATAGATCATTTGGATACCATGGTCTGTGGCAAGAAACCCTGAAGCAGGGAACTCTGATTAATTTGAACCGTCAGTTTATTGACTTATGCCTTGGGTGTCAGAAATTATACTGTAAACCTGTAGTAAGATATGTGCAGAAATGCTCTTCATATAAATTCACATTGATGTATAACCAGATAGGTATAGTCATAATCAGACTTTAACTACAGTAACATAAATTAATGACCAATAAACCTAGATGTCAGTCCCACATTGTAGCTGACTATGAATCTATTTGTCTCCCATAGTATCAAACTGGCATTCATTTTTTATGCTCTTTTTTTTTTTTTTATAAACTTATTGTTTTACAAGTTTGAAACTTTCACCTGGTTTCTAGGGTCCCACTTAAAGGAGAAGGAAAGGTTAAACTAAGTAAGCATTATCAGAAAGGTCCACCTAAATATACCAGTAAACTCTCAAAGTAATGCTGTTTTGAGTCTTCTGTCAAAAGAATTACTGCATTTCTTTCCTTCTATTGTGTACACATGGACTTCTATATCAGACTTCCTGCCTTCAGCTTAAACCTCCTTGCCCTGGGCGTGAGCATGCTCAGTCTGCTCCTCTTCCCCCCACTCCCTTCTCTGCTGTAATCTGAGCCCAGAGCTATAAGTGAGCAGGGAGAGACCCAGACAGGAAGTGATGTCACACCAAACTAATACTGCAGCTGCTATTCTAAACCAACAAAGAGTTTCTAGAGCTTTTTACTCAGATATGGTAAAACATTCTACAGAATAAATCTAGCATTCTAGCTTTCACTAATGCAGCTAATCTATTGGCAATAAAATGCCTCTGTAGCTTTCCTTCTCCTTTAAACTAAAGAAGGTTATATTTTGAAGGACAGATTGGAAAAACCGATGCAGAGAAGAGAATGAACACTATGTTATATTTAGTAATAGCACAATACATTTATAGTGTGATATTATGACTGTGGGTCTAATGAGACCCTAAAAATATTCACAAAGGATTAATGCTCATTTCTAAGCCACGTTTGGTGCCATCAAGAACCGGAGGGAGAGAGAAGTAGCATTGAATAAGTAATGCCCCATGTTCAACATGTATTTAACACAATAAACCTACACTGGTAATAGGCGAGCAACTGCATGTCTGTCCTCCCGAGAACAGAGTGGGTTTAGGTGATTGTGTTGTATAAGCCAGCAAGTATCTTGTTTCACTCAGTTGGAAGCCCAATCACCAACACATTCAATGGAGGCGTTGACAGCTTAAGCAGGTGTCACACACATGGTTTATTCAGAGCCCCATCAATGGGATTGATCTTCCTCATTCAACACCTGTAAAATAATTGACTTGGAATCAATGTGGCACACACTTGCCTCTAATTTTCCCTCCCACCTGGGGCCACAATAGTCCCAGTGCTGGGGAGCTAGAGGCAGCTTTTTGTCATCAACAGAGCAGAACACAGTTTTTTACTGAGCAGCAGCACCTGATCCAAGCAGGACTTCTCCACTAACTTCCACAACATGCACACACAAGAAATTGTTCAGCCAAAAAAAAAAATACCAAAGCACTCCACTTGTGAATCCCTATAAATTATTTACCCCTCAACAACATCATTTTTTTTTCAGAGGTGTATTATTGACTTGCTATTTTGAAAGTAACAAATGCCATACATTATTAATAACACCATTCAATAAATGCAAACTTAATGGAATGGATCTCTAGAACTCTAATCTTGAGCAAAAACCTGATTGGTCACACAGTTTTAGATGAAGAAAAGGCCTAAATAAAAGAATTTATGCATGCATGTCACATTTGCTAACATAAAACATAACATTGCTGCAGCTCAACTCTATACAAGCCAAAAAAAAAAAAAGTTTGGCTCTTACTAGGGTGATCAAATGTGAAAAATGTCTCTTCTTTTTTCATAATTTTAGACTGCAAAAAGAAAAGCCAGCACAATTACTTAAAGGAACAGTAACCCCCAAAAATTAAAGTGTTTTAAAGTACTGAAAATATCATGTAGTGTTGTCCTGCAACGGTAAAACTCATCTACTTGCGTCAGCAACACTACTATAGTTCATATAAACAAGCTGATGTGTAACAATTGTGAAAATTGAAGAAAGGCTATATGGCACAGGTTAAATAGTGGATACCAGACAACATTATGTTCTTACTTAAAAAAACACTTAAATTTTTTGATGTTACTGTTGCTTTAAGAGAACCATCTCTGAGGCTTTTCAGGAATTCATTGCAACATGTCCATCGCATCTGCTGTCCAACAGGGACATCTAGCGGTGCCATTGGAGGAACTGAATGCAATCATTTCATCAGTCAACAACAATTATAGTCATGTGTCTACTCAACTATGCTGAGTAGAGTGAATGTTAGTAAAGGAACGTCTTTGTGCATTTCAGTAGATGTAAGCTACAGTTTGCCATTACATAATAAATCCATGTGATGTATAATTGTATAAGTATAAGTGAAAAAGTATATCTATCAAACTTTTAATATGGGTTACTCTTGCTCTGGATTACCTTACCTGAGGTGACACCCCTCATGGGCCAGGACGCCCCAGTCCAACCCTGCATAAATCACTAATAAGTGCACTTCCACTTCAACAGAGATCACTAAAATTAACCAGTTTATTCATAGAATAATAGAACAGATGGGACTGATATAATAGAAAATCAGTCCCATATGGGGTTAGAGTATATGCCCAACCTCAACATGTAGCAACTGGCCTGATGAGCAATAAGAAATCTGAACAAGGGATATGACTAGAGAGGTTTAGAAATTAAACTGCCAATCACAAATGCATGACATGTAGAGTGACTCCTCAGAAACTTGGTGCTCCTCTGCAGTCATAACAGCCACACTTTGTATGTATGTATGTATGTATATATATATATATATATATATATATATATATATATATATATATTTATATATACTGTATGTGTGTGTGTATATACGATTGTATAAGCAGCTCTACATCATAATAGCTATACAGTACCTGCATCTTCCCCAAAAGAGTGATGTCTTTCCAGTCTTCAATCATAACCCTATGTGTCCCCTGTGATAGTCCTACTTTTCTACTAGAGGAGTATTGGCTGTATCCTAGTCAACTCTATAACAGCAAAATATATTTTGATATAGACAGTGGATTTTACAATAAGATACATTGGCTAGATTTCAACCTTCAAACTCACAAATCCCATGATTCAAGCAAAATGGTGTATTTACAGATGAAATACTGTAATATTCATTATAAATATAAATGCAAGTTATACAATTAATGGCTGTGTGTTGGGAGTTTCCTTAAATAAAAATGATCTTGGGATTTTTATAGATAACTTGTCTAATTCTGGGCAGTGTCATTCTGTATCTACTAAAGCAAATAAAGTTCTGTCTTGTCAAGGTTGGGATTGTTTTCTGTGGAAAAAAGGCGCTTGCGAGGGGACATGATTACACTTTACAAATACATTAGAGGACATTATAGACAAATATCAGGGGACTTTATTTACCCATAAAGAGGATCACCGCACCAGAGGCCACCCCTTCAGACTAGAAGAAAAGGACTTTCATTTGAAGCAGCGTAGGTGGTTCTTCACAGTCAGGACAGTGAGGTTGTGGAATGCACTGCCGGGTGATGTTGTGATGAGTCTGTTAATGCTTTAGGGGCTTGGATGATTTTTTGGACAGACATAATATCAAAGGCTATTGTGAAACTAAACTCTATATTTAGTATAGATATGGGCATATATAATTTATGTGAAAGTATGGAGGGGCGCGTGTGTGTGTATGGATGCTGGGTTTTCATTTGGAGGGGTTGAACTTGATGGACTTTTTTTCAACCCAATGTAATTATGTAACTAGCTATGTAACTATTGTTTTGTATCACTCCCAGCAGTGTGCGTACAATGTTAAAATCGGCACAATCTCTGTTCACGCTGTGTACCAGTGATTGTGGTTTTCTTGCAGGTTTCCCCACATGTACCCCACCTCAGTGGCAGTGGATAGGGAGTTTGCCATCACCAATCATATCCCAGTAGGGCAGAGAGGAGACACAGGCATAGAGTACAGTGTTTATTTACCCTCAACATTTAGAGGGCAAAAGAATCCATTTATATGGGAAAGTAGAATTTAACCAATATGTTACAGTTTAAGGGACGCCCTCTGTAATGACAATATGACAGACTGATTTATTGTAAGCTATAAACGATGTCTCCTTTATCAGTGGCCTTAGCTCCTTGCACATGCCAGGGCCAAAAAATCAAAGTATAATTTGTTCCACACACAGCAGTTTTGGAGGTCAAACTTGAGTCATTTATGTATCAGTATTCTATAGAGCTCATTGTTGTGGAAAGCGCAAAATTCAGATGTAAATTGACATTTTTTTAGCCACAATGCAGATTTTTTTTCCAGTGAATTTTTACCTGGATATGAATACAAATGACATGGGGTATTAACAAAATCCTTAGCATCCAGTTGGCCCAAGTCAGTTATGACTATGTATGCATATCTCCAAGGCTCCCAAACTGTGTGGTTTACCTCCCCCCCCAAGAAGATTTGGAGCATTGGCTCAGACTGAAGTTCGCTTATTAAGTGGACGTGGCCATTTATTCTATTTGATAAATCTAAAAGCCCAGCTTGAAGGTCAGTTAGGGTAAAATTTGGGGTGAATGTGTATTTGATGGCATAGACATTCTTGAGACTATGACCAAATATTGATGCAGCAATGTTTTCCTATTTGTGTACCCACCATGGGCTAAGAGGGATCCTGACGTACAAGGGGGTTTGCAGTTAAACAACCCTACAATTACCATCATGTCCAAGCTTCTGGTGTTCCAGGTTACCCTGTGTCCATGCACCTCAGTGAAGGAGACTGGATGGGCTCATTGGCGCATGGAACACGTTGCAAAAAAAGAAAGTGTTTGGATGTAAGTATTGTGCTTGAGTTTGTAAATGAATCCTTGTATCACACAATGCACAGCGAACATAGCACATATTTTTAAAGTATATCTACAGATACAGTCACTTGGATTTGTAAGTTAAATGCGTCGTGACTCAGGGCTAATTGAAGAAACTGTGTTATCTAAAGTTATCTTAACTCATTTAATGCATTTAACCTTTTCATTAGCATACCAAAGCACCATTGTTTTCAATGGTGAACTCTTTAATTGGATGGGATGCTGTGACACAATATTCTGTGCTAAGTGGGATAAATGAGATAGATGAGTTAAGTCACGACGCATTTAACACACAAATCCAAGTGACTGCATCTGTAATATAAGTAATTCTAAAACAACTGGACTTGCTGAATAGTTATTGAAGCGGCCACATGTCTGCTACATACATGCTGTTCTCACATCAGTACCAAAGCGGTTTCAGATCATTTCACTCATCCATTCATGCAACTCTCACAAGTAACCCCTGTGTCTAGGAGTTACATGACACATTGGTAATCCTATTACAGTAACTACACAGAATCAAACTCAGATGTCACCTCTTTGAAGAGTTACAATGTGCCATTGTGATTGGATTAGTGGAAGAGTTTATATGCAGAGAACTTCCCATACCAGTCAGTTGAACTGAAGAAGCTGCTCGGATGAGTAGTGAAACGTCTTCAATAATTACTCGGCAAGTCCAGTTGTTTTAGAATTACTTGTTTTAGAATATACCATGAACTGGATGGATGAAAATCTTCATAGTCATATTTTTAAAGTAATTTTGGGGGGAAGGCAGTAAGCTGCAGCTTACATTTTAATGGCAGCTGAAAGAACACAGATGCACATTTTACTGGGTCTTTATTTTTTTAAACATTTATATTATGGTTCCTTATGCTAGCATTATTTTGAGCTCAGAAGCAGGTTGCAGCTCACCACAGAGATCATTTTTTAGAGACCACAGACTGGCCGCAGCTTTTATTAGCTGATCTTTATATCAAGAGACAACATTCTACTCTTGCATTCATAGCCATTAATATGGGGGAACAAGTGTGAGGAAGTTTTCATAACATGGGGAGCTGTGGGGTGTAACGAGCAGGGAGTTAAGTGCCCCCGGTAAAATGATCTAAGTAGCTTTGGACTGAAGTCATGAGCCTCCTCCTCCTGGTAGAACATTTAAGGCAAATTGAGGGTAAGAGATGGTTTGCATGAGCTGCGTTGTGTATAATCTTGTTCCCTCCTTCTTTCGTAGAGAGCACTAGTCTACCGTCTTATTAAGCTCTTCAGCAAAATGAAACCAAATGGTGTGCATTGAATTGCACTGTGGCTGTTCCACTGCTGGAGAGTTTTGAAGAGCAATTAGCACCTTCTGAGAAAACAGGTTAATAAAATAAAAAGACAAACACTAGTATTCCTGATGATATTAGTAGGGATGCACCGAATCCAGGATTCTACTCGGGATTCGGCCAGGATTCAGCCTTTTTCAGCAGGATTCGGATTTGGCAAATCCTTCTGCCCAGCCGAACTGAATCCGAACCCTAATTTGCATATGCAAATTAGGGGTGGGGAGGGAAATTTCATGACTTTTTTTCACAAAGCAAGGAAGTAAAAAATGCTTTCCCCTTCCCACCCCTAATTTGCATATGCAAATTATGGTTCAGATTCGGTACGGTATTCAGCCAAATCTTTCTCAAAGGATTCGGTGGGTTGGGCCGAATCCAAAATGATGGATTTGGTGCATCCCTAGACATTAGTGGCACACACAGGTATTTTTTCTCCTATGCCAGCAACACACTGGGGCTCATTTATAAACACTGGGCAGATTTGCAACTAGACAGTTATCCATAGCAACCAATCAGTGATTAGATTTTTTTAGCCAGTTGTATGTTGAACACTGAAATCAATCATCCAATTGATTACATGAGTTGCTGCCCAGGTGAAAATGTGCCCAGTGTTTCTCATCATTATGTTTGAAAATAGAGCCCTATAGTTTAGAACTCCCTTCTGACCCGATGCAGGGAAGCATAGGCGTCATGTCGAATGCGCCGAATCCTAGGTGAGTAATAGGAATGTCGTATGTTGCTGCAACGTGCCTCCGACATGACACTACTGTCGGATGCTAACACTGCATGTTGTGTCTTTATCAGACAGTTATGTTGTGTCGGATGCACGCTGCAACAATGTCCAAAGTCCCGTTACTTACCTAGGGTTCAGCGCATCTGACATGATGCCTGTGCTCCCTCGCATTGAGTCAGAACGGAGGTAAGCGCAAAATTATCGCCGTGTAGTCCTACCCTTAACTCTTTAAGAGCCACAGAAAGTAGAATCAATTCCCCTAGTTCCACAACCCCTAGGCATGATCAAGCCTGTGCTTCCTCCTCCCCCTACAGATGCCCCTGACCTGTATCTCAACAATTGCACCTTCCTACAGAACCTTAGCTCCTCCTGCATGTTTGAAGAAGGATTTGGAATCTTTAAGGAGTGTTTTTGAAAATCGAAGGATTTCTTCCAAAATCTTTCAAATCGAACAATGCATTCGAAAGATTTTTAACCGATCAAAAACAGACCTATTCAATCCATTTTCGCTCGAAAATGCCCTTAAAAAATTTGATGGTTGAATTTCGAATTTTTTTTTTAATATTAAATCTGCCCCTTAAATTTACACACACTCACATAGATTTTGGGGGTCTTTCACATATTTGCATCCCACACAAACACATCCAACATGCATTTTGCCAAGTGTCCTGTGTTTTCTTAGCCTGAAAAAAATGTTTTATTGCCATTGTGAATAGTGTATTTGCTAACTGCACTGCACAAATTCTGTGATTTTGGTGCATTTGTAGCTATTTTATTGTATTTTCAGTTCTGTGTAGGTGTTATTCACTTGTTTCTGTCCATAAAACCTATTTGGCAAAGCTAAAATACTCAAACTGGGATTCTGACTGTTTATCATACTAGGTGGGAAAAAAAGCAGTGATTTAAGTGGTTTTATTGAATGTTAGTGATTTAGTGATATTATTGCTTTCTGCATTGTTTTTGTTACTTGTATTTTTGCCCATGGAAATGTTGTCTCCATTTGGGGGTCTCTGTACACCACATAGTTTGTAATGTGGTAAAATTCAAGCTCTGTGTCAATTTTCTGAAAATGTTTCATTAAAAAAACACTACACTTGGAATGGCTTTGCAGTTTCGTAGTTTGCAGTTTCCAGTTTTGAATTTGCCAGAATGTGTACTTTCAGAAAATATATGGTTTGAGGGTCTCACTACTGTTAGGGGGTCTTATAGAACATAATATACACATACCAGGTGCTTATATTGAAGCCAGATTGTCTGTTGTAAAAATTGTGTGCTTTTTAATTTGGGGGTCTCTGTATGTAAGGGAGTGAACTATGATGTGAGCAAAAATGATTGAAAATGTTGGTATGATAATTGGTTGTGTGTATGGAAATTTTGAAACATGTTTGAAAATGTGAGTGTATTAATGTGTTAAATGTAATTTTGCAGTACAGGAAAAGGGATTGAGTGCACCTCCACCACTATAGGGAACTTGATGGACAGGTGGCTGATGGTATTAAAGGAGGAGTTCTGCCCAAGGTGTGGTCTTCAGTTCCTGCAGGTGTAGACAGCTGAAATTGGGTGGAGGTACAAAGGAAATTCCTAGCTGGGAGTAAGTGGAGGGTCGTAGGATGTATGACAGACTACTTGACCAGTAGGTGGTGCATAGAAAATTTTGGGCCTTTACATGTATGCCACATAATTTGGTAAATCTGTGATTCAACCTATCAACTTGTTCAGCAGACCCCTGGCTTTCATATTTTGGATGTTTTATGCTGGTACATTCCGAAATTTCATAAATAAAAAATATATGAATTTCACAGAAAATAACTGGATTTCTAGGCTATCCCTACTGTTGTCTTATGGCACATAATACACATACCAGGTACTTATATTGCAGCAGTTAGAGTGTCAGTTGTGAAAATACATATATGATGTTTTCATTTGGGGGTTTCTCTATGCCACATAGTTTGGTAAATGTATGCATATTAGGCATCAACTTGTTCTGCAGATCCCTGGCATTCAAATTTAGGATGTTTTATGCTGGTACATCCTGAAATATATGGTCTCCCTACTGTTAGGGGGGTACATAACTGAGACTAGAGGGATAAAATTAGCTCTATGCACTACATACTTTACCTAGAAGCTACAGTAAATTTTACCAGTTATAATTACCTTTTTAAAAGCAGTACATGTTGTCCTTAGCTCCGCCCATAGATTCTACCCCTATATGGAAAATGATGTACCTTCCAGTTTTCGAGGGACAGTTCAATTTTAAATGAACCTTTAGGGGCAGATTTACTAAATGGTTTCTGATCAAATAAGTCTGTTTTTGATCGAATTGGAATCGTTCAATCACATCGTTCTGATCAAAGATTTGAACGGTTTTCAAAAACAAATTTCGATTTTCCTGGACTTGAAAAAAATTGCAGGAAAGGCTCCAGAAGATGCCCCATAGGATAAATTGACAATTTGACAGCTTTAAGGTGGTGAAGTGTCGAATTCAAAATTCGAATTTATTCAATTCAAATCGAATTTTGGGCTATTCGATAGTCGAAGTAGCCCAAAAATACTTTGAAATTCAAATTTTATTTGAAAATTCACTTTGACCCTTAGTAAATGTGCCCCTGTTGTTATATGTTATAGAATGAACTTTTCAATTGGTCTTCATTATTGACTCATTATTTATTTTTTGTTATTTAATTATTTGCCTTTGTCTTCTGACTCTTCCCAGCTTTGAAATGGGGTCACTTTCCCCACTTTATTCGCAAAGTTATGCCCTTTGCAAAATTATTACATTTTCCCCATAGAGTCCACTTTATTGTGGCAGGCAGTGTTTTTTAGCACAATGCTCTTTATGTGTGTATTAGACAGAGAAACTTGGGTATTTTTTTCAGAAATGTAGATTTACAAATGTCCAGTGGAAGCACAATTAGGCTAACTACTGAAGGTGCTATTAATCAGATGAAATATATCAGCAAATATGTATTATAAAATGTTCTTTAGTTAGTGTATTGTTTTCACAGTCATATATCCTTAAAACCAAGTTTACTAGTTACAAAACACAACCATGTCAAACCACTACAGCACATATACAAGTAAAGCCATATTGTAATACAGGACATTATTCCCCTGCCTTTGATAACTTCCATAGTGCTAAAATTAGCCCATGTTGGGCCTTGACATTTTGATTGCGGTCATGTTGGTATAGTTGGCATTCATCTAGTTTTACTTTTACAACTGTTTAGGGATTGTGTACTTGTAAAATTTATTGGATCATGTGCAACTATGTGCATAGCTTAGCCAACAATGATGATAAACATATCACACAACAGTGAACAACAAGTGAGAGTTCTTCCTTCTTTCTTAAAGGAACAGTTCAGGGTAAAAATAAAAACTGGGTAAATAGATAGACTGTGCAAAATAAAAAATGTTTCTAATATAGTTAGTTAGCCAAAAATGTAATGTATAAAAACTGGAGTGAGTGGAACACAACATCCTGCTTTTCAGCTCTCTAAATCTGAGTAAGTCAGCAACTTGAGGGGGGGCCACATGGGACATAACTGTTCAGTGAGTTTGCAATTGAGCCTCAGCATTCAGCTCAGATTCAAAAGCAACAGTTATGTCCCATGTGGCCCTCCCTCAAGTCATTGATTGGTTACTGCCTGGTAACCAGGGTAACCAGTCAGTGTAAACAAAAGAGAGCTGAAAAGCAAGAAGTAGTGTTCTGTTCTATTAGGTTAGACTTGCAGTCACTCCAGCTGTTATACATTACATTTTTGCCTAACTAACTATATTGAAAACATGTTTTATTTTGCACAGCCTATCTATTTACCCAGTTTTTACTTTTATACTGAACAATTCCTTTAAGCTAACTTATACCTATATGTGTATCATCAGTCAGCTCCACTCATATTGTGGCCGTACAAGAACCAATCACTGACCAACACTGAGGCATTACAAAGACCCACAAGTACTGCCAAGATATTAGTTAATGGGGTAGTCAGGATTTAAATGTTTTCACTCTTTACAAATAAAGGTGCAAACTCGATGTGCTCTCTGTAGAAGAGCACCTTCTTGGGATTTTAAAGCACCTCATGAGCCAGGATTGAAGGACAACTTAAAGAAGGTAGCATAGAGAACAATAGCATTAATATTTTCTTTTCTGTAATGCTGTTCAATAGTAAGAACATGTCTTTTGCATTATCAAGCATCAATAAAGTGCACAAAGTTGCAAAACAGCCATAGGCTGTAAAAACATTGCAATTAATAAAAGGGGGCCTTCTTGCTTTACTTTAATGGATGGCACCATAAACTGTCTAAACACACACTATTCCACTTTTTAATCAGACACTAATTACATAGCAACAGTAATTCAATCTAAATCACTGTTGCTTGAACAACTTTGAGCACCCTCGGAATGGTCTGCAAATAAATCCACCACTCTATGCACTACTTGACTGTGAACTCTCACCCCATACATTCTTTTCATACTAAGCCCAGTTACATTAGCAGAGGGACAAGGGATCCGAGCGGTAGAAAAAGTGAAGCTAAACATATAGATAGAATTAAGACAGAGTCAGTAGTTCCTGAACCCAGCTCATCACTGTAGTAGGGTAATAAGGTCAATGTGAAAAAGACTGGAAGGCATATACCCCCCTAAACATGTGGGGAGTGGGAATGGCCTGACCTTCTGTTGTAGAATCCAAACCCATTGAGTCAATTGCCAGAAAAGATGACACGACCTTTCAGATTCAGTGAACATCAGTTTCCAAAGCAGGCTGCCGTGCTCTTTTCCATTTCACTGCAGCCCCCTCGGGGTCTCAACTCACCGGAAATAATAGCTCACTTTAAAATGTGCACTCCTTTATTGGAAATACATACACACACACATGGCACCCAACTTGACCCAGGGAGCTGATTAAATGAATGCAATATTTTGTACGTTTTTCACTCTGTATCTTTAACACAGCATCGTCTCAGTGTTTTTTCCTAGTGCCGTATATTTCACACTTCCATTATTTTATTTGGTACTCCCTTCATGTTGGGCTGTGACATGGCGGGTGGGTTACCCTTAAGAAATTACTTACCATATTGTTGGACAATTTGAAAAACTATTGCAACAGAAAGAAGGTAAGGAATTTGAAGGTTTAAATAAGTCACTCAACACTAAGCAGACCTACATCAGGATGTCACTTTTCCCTACACTAGTTTGAACAAAGATTCATAAACTACTTCTAGGAGCTACAGCATTACTTTACTAACTGCTTGTATGTAAATGAGAAGAATAAAATGAATGTGGCAGTGGGATATCAGATGGTGCCTATAGTAGCAGTGGGATAATAGCCTCTATGAAGGGACTGTGGCTGTGGAATAGCAGGTATAGTAGGGAGAGATGGTGCCTATAGTAGCAGTGGGATAATAATCTCTGGGAAGGGACTGTGGCTGTGGGATAGTGGGTATAGTAGGAAGAGATGGTGCCTATAGTAGCAGTGGAATAATAGTCTTTGGGAAGGGACTGTGGCTGTGGGATAGTGGGTATAGTAGGAAGAGATGGTGCCTATAGTAGCAGTGGAATAATAGTCTTTGGGAAGGGACTGTGACTGTGGGATAGCAGGTATAGTAGGGGCGATAGTACGTATAGTAGCAGTGGGATAATTGTCTCAGGTAAGGGACTGTGGCTGTGGGATTGCAAGGTATAGTAGGGGGAGATGGTGCCTATATTAGCAGTAGGGAAAATAATAAAATAAAATAACTTTGCCCTTCCTGAGACCATTTACGTGGCGCAAATGCCAGTACCCACCAGCAGCTAGGGTTGCCATCTTTTGCAAAAAAAGGTACCGGCCGGTGGGGGCGGGGTCAAAAAGGGGCGGAGAGTGATGCAAAAAGGGGTGGGTCGTGATGTCACAGGGGCAGAGCCAGAGCTTGCGATCGGCTGAAGACGGCGAGAAAGGTAAGTTTTAATTGAAACTAGGGCATGGCAAGGGCCTTTTTTAAGGGGTATTACAAATTTACTAGCTACATTGCCGGTAAATTTGTTATACCGGCCCCGGCCTTGGCTGATGTTTTACCGGCTAGGCCGGTAAAATACCGGCTGGGTGGCAACCCTACCAGCAGCCAATTAGAAAAAAAGAAATAGGTAGAATAGGTATGAGACAGAAATTAAATTTGAGAAGACAAAAAACAGATGGGTAAACATAGGTGTGGTGTGGAGTGACCATACCCTATCCAATATGCAAAGTTTATGCTTGAAGATCTGCTTGTGATGTATATTCCAAGATCACTCATTAATATTCTCATGTGGAGGTCAAGAGCCATTGTAGAATAAAAATGAATGCAGAACACCAGTGGGGAAGTGCTAGTTAGGTGGGATCCAAGGTTGTGTGCAAGAGAGGCAATTACTAACGTTGCCCAACATTCTTTGTTGTCAGCGATATTAATGATTTAAGTATTGAGCCAGTTATCCCAATTTCACCAGTTGATGCCGTTATTAGCAAGACTCCATTGTCGGTACTGTCTAATGAGGAAATGTTTTACAAGATTTTGTTTTTTAGTTTTATATCCTATAGTGTGCATCCCAATACCAACATAAAATTCAAGATACATTTAACACAAACTGGCTTTGTCTTTTTACTTTAGAGCAATATGTTTCTACTAATAGATAGCTCAGTATTAAATGTGATGAGGAAAATGGAATGTTTATTTATTTAACACTAATGCTTTGGGGATTTTGGGTGACAGGCAAGGTTGCTGTTAATATACAGGGAGGTGTTTTACATTCAGGGTAAGTTGTGAGAAAAGTGGGGAGAAAATAAGGTCCCTTCAGCTTCCAGCACAGAACAGCAATTTCCCTTAATGCTCAGCCTGGGGCCATTATTGTTATTCCACAATGGCTTCAGAAGTGAGAGCTAAAAACACAGGAGGTAGCAGGTCAGTGATTATACTGCCTCAGTGTTTGTGGGATGCTCGCGAGCAAGGCCCATTATTGTGCTCACTGCAGAGAACACAGTAATACTGTGCATAAATGAGTACACATTCTGCTGAATTTCTGCAGGCTACAGGCAGGTGTGAAGGCATGAGAGCCATGTTTCTCTGCTATGTATGAGAACAGTGGATGGGTGATACGTTTTACTGCTGTGAGCAATTCATTGCCTCTCGGGGGGGACTTGCTGCAAATACAGATCCCAGACACAAAATGCTTCTTTTAAAAAATAAAAAAAATTATGTTTGTTTCTTTTTAAATTCCTTTGATAAATGTTTCACATGGAGCACCCTTGCTAGATAGCACCAATATAGCAAGCCTACTTAGCTACGATGAGAAATGTGAAAATAAGAAGCGTATTTCCTGATGAAAGTCATTAAAAGAAATCCAAACAAAATTATGAGTAAGGAGAGAGCTTGTATATTAATATACAGTTAATATCAATAAGGATATCAGGGACAGGAAGACACTGTAAAACACATTGTGGTGTGTGAAGGAAGCATAATTGCTAAATGGGGAGGAAAGCGAGCAGCTGAAGGCTGACAAGAGTTGAAAAGGTGGGTGCCAGCAACATCAGGGAACCCCTTAAGGTTCAAAACATGAGAGGTGATATAAGGTGGCACCACATTGCTGAATGCCAAGGGGACTGAATTTAAATACTGCCTGTGCAAAGACTAGTGAATATAAAGGAGTACCAATAGGACAGGCATTTGGCTGGGATTATTACTAGGACTTTGGGGCAAAGCCAGTTTATATAGTGGAGAAGGTTTTATGGTACCCAAAGACCATATTGAAGGATCATGACAAATGTATCTGGTTTTTTCTGGTTGTAATATTGAATGTGCCTGACTTAAAAAGTGGCCCACAATAAACAGGATTGGAATATGCCCCGTACCTCCCAGGGAAAGGGACATGTTAATGTGTTGAATAACCTGCTCTCATGTTCCTAATCTGATTTTAAACTTTTTTCATACAAGGCTATTTTAATCATTCATACATCAAAATGGAACCAGGAGAAACAGTATGTCGGTGCACATAGACACATTCATGTTCCAGTTAACATAATTTACTCGTAGCAACCAATGAGATGTTTCACCAATACACATGACCTGCTTATTGGCTGCTAGGGGCTCCTAGAACAGTAGCTGACATTGCATTATTCATATAAAGGTTCAAATGTAGTTTTTTTAAATTAGAGTTCAACATGTATGCAATTATAAACTTTGGAGAAGCCAATTAAGAAATGCTAGGTGCAAGAGTGCCATGGGCCATAAATTGTAGCACTTCCAGCACTGTTTGATTATTAAAGTCCAATAAAGGGTGCATAATGCAAGGGGGCCTTCATCTGTAATAGGCAGGCAGTAAAAACAGGACTCCCTATAGCCTCTTTTCTCTTGGAAGTCACCAGTTACTTGTTACCAATGATAATCAACCACTTCGGGCTCTATTTTAGGAGGACAAAGAGTTGTGCCTCAGAGCACAACCCATGAAGCTCCTTGGGAACCCTGAACCAATTTTTTTGCAATGGGTTATCAAAAATCAGGTCCCAGACGTTCAGAATTAATTGTAAATGTCTTCTCACCCCTCTAAAGAATCAACATTTTCAGACTGAATTGTAGCTTGTTTTACTGATTTACAAAGCCAAAAAATCAGTTCTGTCATATCACTGTATGGAGCTGACTACCCCTTCTACCCATAGCTGCACGTCATGCATTCTTTTCAATCATTCTATTGAATTAATATCACATCTAAAAATATTGCATTGTGTATCGTTCTCAGGGAGGATGAAGACCAAAGTAATCTAAAGAATGGCCACATCTGACCCTTCCAGGCAGTGGCTTTTCTGTCACCAGGCCTGGACTGGCAATCAGAGGCAAATACCAGTGGGTCTACTGCACAATGCCATAGACATTAACTGTTTATAAGGCCCGAATGGGGTCTGCTTTGAATCCCAGTGTGGATGTGCCCAGCACCAGATTGGGCTTTGGGGGCACACCAGGACTGCAACTCCAAGGGTCCTCCCTGACTTTCAGGGCCTTCTTCCCAACACATTCTCCCCCCGCCCCCATGTATGCTGCACCTCCTCACATACAAAGTACTTCCTTCCTTCTCCTTTAACTTTGATGTGGTGGCCAAGCAAAAGAGTGGGCCTGGGCCCATTGGGTTTTCACCCAGTGTCCTGCTGGACCAGTCCATTCCTGGACCTGCCAGTCACACAACTATTTCCAAAACAAAACATTTTCCCAGAACAGAGGTTATAATTATAACCAGGAGGAACGAATGCAACTGTGGAACCAAGAATTTCAGCTAAGGGAATTTCCCCCTGCTCCAACCAAAGAAGGAGATTTGCAAGTGTGCAGCCCATTGGCATTTCTCAAGGTGCTCTATACATAGATACTTCTACGCAAGTCTTCGGTAGGGATGGCGCGAACTGTTCGCCGGCGAACTTGTTCGCGCGAACATCCGCTGTTCGCGCTCGCCAAAAGACGTTCGCATTTTGGGTTCGCGTCAATTTGCCGCATTTTTTTTGCCGCTTTTTTTTTGCCCTCTCACCCCAGACCAGCAGATACATGGCAGCCAATCAGGAAGATCTCCCTGGACCACCCCCACACACCCCCTGGACCAAAAAAAAAAAAAATGTGCATACCTCCCAACTGTCCCTTTTTTGGAGGGACAGTCCCTCTTTTGAGAGCTCAACCCTCTGTCCCTCATTTGTACTGGAAAGTCCCTCTTTTCTCTGCACTGAACAGCCAGAAAAAGAAGCAAAGATTTGAACTTAATTGGCTTTTGGCAGAGAGTCCAGAACAGCTAACAGGTGCAGATAAGATACTTTGTAACACTTTTGACATAAGAAAATAATGGATTTTTCTTTGCCCTTGATCCCCCTCTTGCATGCCACTGTCCAGGTCGTTGCACCCATTAAACAACTTTAAAATCATTTTTCTGGCCAGAAATGTCTTTTTTAGCTTTAAAAGTTTGCCTTCCCATTGAAGTCTATGGGGTTCACGAACCGTTCGCGATTTTGCGCAAGTTCGCGAACG
The DNA here is from genome assembly GCA_024363595.1 of Xenopus borealis. Lineage (NCBI taxonomy): Eukaryota > Metazoa > Chordata > Amphibia > Anura > Pipidae > Xenopus > Xenopus borealis. The sequence goes on along the minus strand of CM044436.1, from coordinate 30,234,641 downwards.
TGTTCGCGAACTTTTTTGCCGCGGTTCGCGCCATCCCTAGTCTTCGGTTTGCAGTATCCTTTTCAGCAGCCAGTAAGACTGGTCGGTAACAGGTTCATAATTCAAAAAGGAAACATAACAATAAAGAGGAAGTGTTTATTCCCCAGCTGAAATCATTCTTACATAATTATTTCAGAAAACAGTATTCCCTGAACTCATCAAAGAAAAAATGGATTAATTGATCGGTTGAGCAGCAAACTGCCCCCAGACCCAATAAACTCTGCTAAGGTTACATTCCAATTAGCTCTGTGCTTGGTGGGAAACAGAAAGTGCAAGAAAGCATTTCCCTCCATTCCTTTTAGTTAACCTCTCATTTGCCAGGTCTGCATGAAATGCCCAAGCACTGAGCAGAGAATGAATACAGAAGCCAAAGTGCATGGCAGTCCTAAATGCAGTCACATATCTGCATGATTTGTTTTCACACATTCAGAGAATCTATCTGGGCTACTGCCCAGGGCAAACAGAGCTGCATACAGCTCCAATTAACTTCTTTTATCTTTTAACTTTCATCTGTTATCTTTTAACTTTATTTTATTTTTCAAAACTGCCGCTTCAATTCAAATCTAAATCCCTTAACTCTTTCCATACAACCTTCCCAGTAGGGACTATATGAGTAATTATTAATAATAGTGGGATCCTGGGTCACAGCTATAAAAAGGGGCACCAAAAAGGCAGGACTTCTGGACCACATTTTGGGAAACATACAGGTATTGGATACATTATATGGAAATACGTTATCCAGAAAGCTCCAAATTAAGGAAAGGATATCTCTCATAGACTCCATTTTATACAGATAATCCAAGTTATTAAAAATGATTTCCTTTTTCTCTGCAATAATAAAACAGTAACTTGTAATTGATCTTAACTGTGATATGATTAATCCTTAATGGAAGCAAACCCAGCCTATTGGGTTCATTTAATATTTACATGATTTTCTAGTAGACTTGAGGTATGAAGATCCAAATTAGATAAAGCTTCCTTATCCAGAAATTCCAGGTCCCGAGCATTCTGGATAACTGGTCCCATACCTCGTTACCTAGAGGGGATACAAGTTGAGCTGGATAAGGACTGTGGACTAATTTTAGCCTGGTATATGTGGACATACTTGTACATAATACTGTACATATCATTCAAGCACAGTGTCAGACTAGCCCACCAGCATACCAGAAAAAAACTCCCAATGGGCCCAGGTGTCAATGGGCCCAGATGCTGCTAAACATTTGACCTATTTCATGGCCATTCCAAGAGGCTAAATTGATGGAATAATTTATTATAGTAGGCATAAGGTCATCCCAAGGCTGCAAGAGTAGCTACAATTTACACTTCACAAATACATTAGAGGACATTATAGACAAATATCAGGGGACCTTTTTACCCATAAAGAGGATCACCGCACCAGAGGCCACCCCTTCAGAGTAGAAGAAAAGGACTTTCATTTGAAGCAGCGTAGGTGGTTCTTCACAGTCAGGACGGTGAGGTTGTGGAATGCTCTGCCGGGTGATGTTGTGATGGCTCATTCTGTTGATGCTTTTAAGAGGGGCTTGGATGATTCCTTGGACACAAAGAATATTGTGATACTAAACTCTATAGTTAGTATGTATATGGGTATATATAATTAATGTGAGGGTATGGAGGGGTGTGTGTGTATGGATACTGGGTTTTCATTTGGAGGGGTTGAACTTGACGGACTTTGTCTTTTTTCAACCCAATTTAACTATGTAACTAACTATGCAGCTATAATTTCCAGTTGCTCGTAGAGCTCACTCTGCCCCTATGGGTAAGTTACTGAGACAGCTGGCAAGAATTTCTACGTCAATGAGGAAACTGAACATTTCTGCTGCACTCTCTGACGACTAAAGAACGAAATGTGTGTGTGTGATATTTTAATATTTTTATTTTTTAAATAAAACAGTATTATACTATGATATTTCTCTACCCGTTTATTGGAGTTTAAACAGCTATCTGGTGAAAACTTTGGCCGTTCCCAGGAGAGAGAGAAGGGAAGGATATTGAGTACTAATACTACATGCGATAAACCTATGGTCATCTTGTAAGTAGCCTAAGTTGGTGAAGTTTTGGTGAAAATTTGGAAATACTACACCATATATTTTGTTCTTTTTTGGTTCTCATTCTCTCAGTTTTCTTTAGGCGCTGATCCTCAAAAAAATACTTGTGATTTTCTTCATATGAGACTTTTTACACAGTTGAGGGACTGAAAAGGAACGTCAGGAGAGATTCTTCCTAAAGTACTATCTTATTCCTAAGTATTGTTATTCTCTATTATTGAGACCCTGTGGTTGCAGGATGTACATGCCCCATGTGGCTATCATTAATATACAATTTCAATAAATATTGGCAAAACAGGTCAACCTCTAAAGATTTTGAGGGCCCCAAGGATACTTTGCTGTGGGGCCCAGTAATATCTAGTTATGCCACTGACCTGAAGCCCCAAAAGTAGCCTAAGATAAAGTCCTGGAGCCGGGAAAAGACCCAAACTCACAAAAGGAGCCAAAGTTGAAGTCCTGAAGCCACAAGTTCAGTTCTACTGAACACCAATGTGTGTTTTTGTTGTTATGTTTTTAAACCCCTGGCCACCAATGCATTTAATACTCTATAGGCCACCAATGTTTTTTAAGAAATATTCTCTGAGGCCCCAATGTTTTTTTAACTTGTAAGGGGGAACATGGTGCCAATGTTTTTAAAAAAAAACTTTTATGGGAGGCCCTAGTGCCAATGTTTTTTTTTTTTTTAACTTATAGGGGGGTCCTGGTCACCAATTATTTAAAAAAAAAACTTATGGGGGGCCCTGGCACCACCATTTTTTTTTTTACTTATAAGGGGGCCCTGACCATCAATGGCTTTTTATAACTTGTGTGTGGGAGGGGGTTACCATTATTAGTGCTGATGTCTGTGTGGTCTTTTAACTGTGGTGTGGGTGAGATTTGGGACTTGGGTAGACAGGGGCCCCAAAAATTTTGTTGTAAGGGGCCCTGTGATTTCTAATGACGGCCCTGCATGACAGTGCAAAGGGTTGCAGGTCCTGCCGAAGAAGTTAATGCATATTTGCAAATGAGAAATGTGCTCATCTCTGTTTCTCTAGTAATTGCCGCTTCCATAATGTTTTGCCAGAGTAATGAGACTTTTTTGCAAGAGATTTTTGAACCCTATGTGACTTTTAGCTTAAATAAACAGAGCTTGTCAGCAAGGTCTATGGAACTGAAGCTGCTCCGTACAGATAAAAATAGCTGCTAAAAATATCACAGGCAAAGGCTTTTGGCAAAGGGCTGTCCAGTTTAATTCATACATTAAGTATTTGCCGGCTGGGGTCAAAAGCAGAGTGATTAAATATTGTGCCCTCCAAATGAACCGGCTCAGATCAGACAGACTCCTGCAGAACAGCTCCCTCACATCAAACCCAACATCAAAGCTTCTTTCTGTTCCAATCACTGCATTGCTGCAGCTCATACAGAAGGACACATGGATCATCATGGGTAATTAGTGCCCAAGTTCATTTAGCCACTCCTAAATCTTGTCTTTTATGATCATAGTCCATATTATTTCCAATCCTTAAAGTAAAGGGTAGGGAACTCCAAGGGTGAAGACTGCTAATATAAGGGCTTGCTCTACAACTGGTATGTGGCAGCTTCAGCTGAGATGATAGCCATCTATAACCATATATCAGAACTGTCAACCTTGGGACAGCGGTTTACTGGGGTTGATCCCCTGCACGCACCTCTGAACATTTCCACGACCCGGAAGTGATTTCAGTAAAGTGATCTCACACGCATGTGCAGACCTCTCCTGAAGCCAAAAATTCAATGCTGAATATGCACACATAATGCTGATGATGCTGAAATATACATGCATGCCAGATTTTCATAGAAATCATGAAAAATTGTCAAAAATCAGGTAAATGCTTAAGCGTGATGAGAGACCATGGAACAGGGTTCCGAAAAAAATAGGGCGTGGTCCAGAGAAAAACTTTAACAATTTGCATAAATTTTCTGTTTTAAGATGTTGAAACACGGTTTTAGACCAAGTACTATTGTGTGTAAGTGTGTGTGTGCCATGCCCCCCCCATGCAAAAAATCTTAGGCCTGGTGCACAGTAATGCCTACCCGCCGGCCCACTCCCCACCCCCTGCAGGCACATTCCCCACCATCATCTTGCAATAATTTTGACCTGCAACAATTTTGATGAGCTGAAATTTTGAAGAGTGACAAGTTTTCCCACATCGAATTTTCGCAGCATCAAAGATCTGTGGGTCACAGTTTTAAAGAGTACCATCAAGATACAACAGGAACAGAAGGAAAGGGAATTCAAACTGATGAGAATGTTTAACACCCTAGAATGTAACCTGAACAGAGACAGGAGTATTATGTCCAGATAGGCATAGGGAGAAAGAGGAGAGATTGATCAATGCACATTCCCTGGTCCCCTGTCCCTAACTATTTACCTCTGGTCATAATATCAATGTCACGAACGGCACCCAATACCAGAACAATTGCAAAACACCTTTGTCTCAGCTCGGCTTCACCAGTTAAGTGACCGCCTTTGGCCTCGGGAGGAGCCCTCGGCTTACTCAGATGCCACCTGGACTTAACGAGAGGTGTAAAGCAAAGGTTCTGGCTAGCACAGGGGCACGATCGTCTCGCCAAGGAATTGGATGAAGAATACCACCAAACGGAGTAGGCAGGCCGGAACAGCAGAAGCTGCGTAGAATAGTCAGACAGGCCAGGATCAGGATTAGAGAGTGTAGAGTAGTCAGGGGACAGGTAAAAGGTCAGGATACCAGAGGACAGAATAATCAGACAAGCCAAAGGTCAGGATTGGAGAATAGCAGGATAGTCAGGCAAAGCAAGGGTCAAATACCAGTAGATCAGATAGGAATCAATCAGGAAACACACCCAGGAACTAACAAATAGAACCTAACAACGGGCAATGCTCTGAACACTAAGATCCCTTTAAATAGTGTTTGAATTTGGCGCCATTGCGCGTGACGTCATCACGCCGGCGCGCATGCGCCTACAAAAGGTGGAAGTGCGGCGCGCACTAGAGAACCGGCAGGGGAAGGGGAAGGATGCACGCGGTGAGCGTCCCCGCTGGAGGCATGGCGGGCGCTCCCGCGTGCATGGAGGTGAGCCACTAGACCACCAGGGTTAGGGTACGTGACAATCAAATGCTAAAGCCACCCAGCATGAGAGCATTACCTGGTCTCCTGACCTGGGCATTGGTTTCATCTATTGGGCTTAGTCCTCCCCCACCATTAGCTTTCAAAGAGGAGAGATAACCTAGACCCCAGCTTTGGTTCCATGAGATTAATCCTCCCCCTTTGAAAATGGGTGTTGGTCTGGGAAGTTTCTCTCTCTTAAAAGCCGCAAGCGGAGGATGATTAATCTCATAGAACAAAAGCTGGGGTCTAGGTTGTTTCTCCTCTTTGAAAGCTAATGTGCTCCTAAAGCTTGCATTTGTTACTTAATCAGTTAGCCAATAAAAGGTAACACCAAACTTCACATTTTCTGCATTTTTTCAGTGGCTAACATGGTACAACATCTTAAAACTATGGCATATGTAGAATATGTTATGTAGCTTTAAAACACATTCCAGTGTTTTTGAGAGACTTAAAAACTGTTAACATTGCATTTTAGCGCTTGAGAAAGCTGCTGGCTATTTTTCCTGCGAATTAGTATTATTGATTCCATACACCTGAGGGTCAGACATATAATCAATGCACCCTGTGCCCTCTCCCTGTGTCTCGGCCTACAGGGGGTTGAGGTACAAGCAGTGAACACAGTTATTTCTGTCTCACCTTTCTCACAACAACATCTTTACTTGGAATAAAATGCAGCCTGGCCTGAGATTCCTCCATCACTAAGGACAAGCTGTAGCACATAAAGCACTATTGGCTGCCCGTTCCTGCAATGAAATCAACAACAAAGCACTTTCCAAATAGAAAAGAAACATCAGAATGGGCCGAGTCACCTGGAGCAGAATACGCTTGCTTCAACACCCTTTCCAGCTCCTTGTTATCCTGCCTAAACCACTTTACCTGGGGAAGTGAAAATGATTGGCACAGTCAGTGTCGGACTGGGACACCAGGGGCCCACCCAGAAACCTTAGACCAGGGGCCCACCATAAAACCTTAGACCAGGGGCCACTCTCAGTACTAATATTCTTCATCTCCTCAATCAAACTCTATTCTCCTAGTTTGTTTTCTTTACATACTATAATCAATTATTCCATCTATTTAGCCTCTTTGTTCTCATAGAAATAGAGAATTGCCATGAAATGGGCCAAATGTTTAGCAGGGCTCACTGACACCTTGGCCCACCGGGAGTTTTCCTGGTATTCTGGTGGGCCAGTCCGATACTGGGCACAGTCCTAGTGTGGTGGGAAGACCCTTCAATAATAATATATATTTCCTATGAAAATCTTCTGAAATAATTTCATTTCTAATAGATCCTTTTTGGAAAGCCATTTTTGCAATGGAAATAGCAAAATGTAAGGCAGCACTTGGGCCTTCCTGCAGTTATGCACCTTTCTTAAGGTGGCCACACACAGGCAGATAAAGCTGCTATCGATCGTTTAGGCCAAGGGTCCCCAACCTTTTTTACTTGTGAGCCACATTTAACTTTTAAAAAAGGGTTGGAGAGCAACACAAGCATGAAAAAGTCCATGGGGATGTCAAATAAGAGCTCTGATTGGCTGTATCATAGCCCCTATATGGACTGGCAGCCTACAGGAGAGAATGTTTGCCAAGACATCTGTTTTTTATGCAACCAAAACTTGCCTCTAAGCCATTAATTAAAAAATAAGCACCTGCTTTGAGACCACTGGGAGCAACATCCAAGGGGTTAGAGAGCAACATGTTGCTCACAAGCTACTGGTTGGGGATCACTGGTTTAGGCCAATTTGACATCTGCCCTGGGGTCTTCCGACGGGTCTTCCTGATCGATATTTGGCTACGATATCAATCGGGAAGGTTTGATTTTAGTCTGAGCCCCTTGGTATCATTGTAATCTGATCGTTCGACCATGTGGCCGAACGTTTCGGATTACCCCCAATATAGCCATACCGTTACCGTTAGATGGCGCCAAACGAAAGGATCTTTGAGTCTATGGCCAGCTTAACATTGCATAAATATTTCCAATGCTCAGCTCCCATTACCCTCATTCTGTCTCTAATGGGAAATACAATTCCAGTACAAAATGAAGAGCTGCTGAACACAATAAAGCGCTACACAATATGTTGGCGCTATAGAAATACATGTTAATAATAATAATAACAACACAAAAATAGTGTAAATGGGAGAATTGTCTGCACTCTTTAGCACAATTTTTCTTTGTATGTGGTGCAAACGCCTTGACACTAACAACATCAACCAAGAAGAGGATTCTTGGCAATTACCGCTATTGCAGTGGGAGTACAGTATTTATTTTGCCAGAAACCACAGTGCACAACGGGTCTGCATTTGCTGTGGTCAAGTTCAGAGCCACTGATGACAGCAGTAAGAAATATAAAAGTTTAACCAATAAAAAGAAAAAGGAAAAAATACAACCCCGTAATGTTTTTATTAAAAAATTGTACCAAAATTCGTTAATTTAAATCTTGGTTCGCCTAAAATTAATTATTGATACTCATCCATAATAGTTCAATACTAATAAAGTGCCTGTGCTTGTTTGTGAAAGATTTAGTCAGTACTATGTAATCAATCCGTGTATATAAATAGAGTACTTCAACTAGTTAATAATCCAGAGTAAAACTTTAATAATGGTTATCCACCCAACAAAACCAACTTAATATACTCACATACAGTGGCTTATGAATTCAAAATTCATGTATATCTCAACATTAGATGGTTTAAATAAGTGTTTAAATCAATTAATTAAGATATTCCAAATAATAAATCCAATAAAGTACCCGTAGGTAACAGCTTAATTAGTGCAAATATTGTGACACCCCCACTTATTCTTTAGTGGGTTAAAAAACTATTTAAAACTAAAGTTAAACCTTGGGTTTAACTTTGGTTTTAAATTGTTTTTTAACCCACTAAAGAATAAGTGGGGGTGTCACAATATTTGCACTAATTAAGCTGTTACCTACGGGTACTTTATTGGATTTATTATTTGGAATATCTTAATTAATTGATTTAAACACTTATTTAAACCATCTAATGTTGAGATATACATGAATGTTTAATCCATAAACCACTGTATGCGAGTATATTAAGTCGGTTTTGTTGGGTGGATAACCATTATTAAAGTTTTTACTCTGGATTATTAACTAGTTGAAGTACTCTATTTATATACACGGATTGATTACATAGTACTGACTAAATCTTTCTTTTTCTTTTTATTAGTTACCGGTTGTTTCTGGGGATCATATCTCAGTGTGTCTTAATTTGATAAGCTGCTGTGTTGTTATTACTTCTAATGATCGAAATATAAAAGTTTGTTATGTGATTGGCTTTTTTAGTCTGCACACTTTTCATAACTTTCAGAAACCAGATGTATAACTTAAAAAAATTTTTGGCTGCTAAGAAAATAGTGGAATTATTGAACATGTTTGACAAGTGATTTTATGAAAATCTGCAGTGGGTTTTGAAATCCACATTTTATGCTTAGCGGCTATAAAAAGTAACAGGAGCAATTCTGGGAGATCCTTAAGTTCAAGACCTTTTGTGACCTATTAAATAAAACAAAGACTATAGGGATCATTTGCAATGTGGAAGGTAAAAAAATAGCCATTTTGGGTATTTCATTTACTGTGGGTTATGTGGTATGTCATTTATGTGTTTGGGGCCATATTCATATTATTTACTGTGTATGGGGGATTGATTACAAAGTCAGTTTTGTAGCTTGCATTCCACCTTACACCATGACCCAAAGGGCAGAGACACACGCTGAGATTAATTGCCTGGCGACAAATCTCCTCTTCTTCGGGGCGACTAAACCCCTCCGAACTACCTCCCCTGCCTTCCCACCGGCTAGACTGAAAATTGTTGGTGGGATGGCACTCGGAGCTCTTCATTTTCCAAAGTCCCTCATAAAGTCCCTCAAAAGTTGCCTCATAATGAAACTTTGGTCAACTTCAGAAAACTAAGCGATCCGAATGCCATCCCGCCGGTGATTTTCATTCTAACAAGATGTAGACTCGCACTCACAGGACTTATAGATAATAAAAGGTGTATTTTATTCCACAAAATGAAGTCCTAACGTTTCGGTCAGCACCCTGACTTTTCTCAAAGTGAATATCAAAGCAAACTTTGACCCTATTAAACCACAAGTGACGCGATAGATAGGAAGTGAAATAAAAAAAAAAACACTTACAAAACTTTGCATATATCAACTACATTAACTATAGTGAGTATTTAAATGGATATATGTGTCCATACATAATCTCCTCAATGTGATTACTTTCAATCCAGTGTGCAACAGAAAAGCAAATCACAAAATTAAATATAAAAAATTACAGAATTAAACATAAAAAATAAACATTGAAAACTTGGGGAAAAAATAACAATTCAACCGCAATATATTCAAAAATGTAGATATATCAATTAAATGAAACATCAAACAAGTTTCAAACCCTATTATAAGGACATAAATCATCCATTCATGCTTAGGCACCTATTGTTGATCATTTTAAATAAAGTTTCTACCCATTACTAAAAAATAAAAAAAAATCTTTTATCACGTATTCAAAAGTAGCTATTCATTTTATATTTTACAAAGGAAGCAAATCCCTACTGCGCATTGTTGTCCAATCGTAACTTAATAATAATCAAACTGTAACAATGTAACTTAAAATCAGCGCGTTTGTATATGATAACATCCCATTCAGAGCACTTGTTACTCATTATAACAAAATGTTGCTTAATCACAACTCAATAAAGATTATAATGTAACTTGGGAATTTACGCTTTCGTATATTTTAACATCCTATTCCCAGCGGCAATCCTATATCATAACAGACATTGCAAACTTACCAACTCATCTTGCACAGTACATTTTTGTGGCCAGCGTCTTGCATCTACCAATTACTCTCACTCTGAGTTGCAGGTGTGGAGGCTCAGTAATAGTAACAACTTCCTGCCTCTATGCTAATATATGTTCTAGGGTGTTGTCTGTCAAATGCAACTAAGCGCATGCAGCCAGCTACCTGTTACTACCCTTGCTCAATAGCAACTAATTTCTTCACCATCTTTATCAATTTAACAAGCTAATCTAATTGGATTTAATTGTATGCATTACAAATACCATGACCAATGAGGACAAAAAAAAAACCTCACGGGAATAAAGAGAAAGGAGAAAAATTATGATAATAAAAAACTGAAACATAAGAGAAATAAAGAATAAAAAAATCAAGAATAGAAAATACCATTATAGAATAAAAGAGTAAGAGAGTGTTATCCTAAGTGTGTATATAAGTAAGTGAAAAAGCCCCACCACCAGGGAGTCAGCTGTCTGGCATCCCAAGCTATTCAAATCTATACTCCTCAAATTCAATAATTACAGTAATGTAGTATCACCAAACAAACATCTGTTTGCCATTTCTGGTAATGTGAAGCTTACTAGGGTGTCCCATACAGTCTGCCCCTATAAGTGTCCACTTTAGGACCATAATTCTACAGTATCTTATTGCCCATATGGTAGGTCTATTATACCTTAAAATTACCTCACCATTGGGGGAACTGCGAGCGGATTTCTATGTCCGCCTTCTCCTTTGTACCTCTGCTTACAGGTTATACAGGTGCTGGATACTAGGGTCGGTCCACCACCTTATTGTATAAAGGGGTGTCATGACACAAACTCCCATCCACATATGCGCCCTCCTAATCTCAGCCCAGTTTCACTCTGGGCATTAATAATAATTCTTAACTCACCCTTCTAATGTAAGCCTTACCGGAACACATCCAAACTTGTCCCAACGGGTAATACACCCTTCCACGCTAAAAGTCAGTATCGTGATCGTTTGGAATATATTTACCACTTATGCCCATATTCAAAAAGATCATAATGGTGTAAGTGCTAGGCTCAGTGTATCAACAAGCTCAAACTCACGCTGAATGCCAGACAGGACCCTCACATTGAGGAGATTATGTATGGACACAAATATCCATTTAAATACTCACTATAGTTAATGTAGTTGATATATGCAAAGTTTTGTAAGTGTTTTTTTGATGTCACTTCCTGTCTATCACGTCACTTGGGGTTTAATAGGGTCAAAGTTTGCTTTGATATTCACTTTGAGTGCTGACCGAAACGTTAGGACTTCATTTTGTGAAATAAAATACACCCTTTATTTTTTATATAATTTTTTTATATAAGTCCTGTGAGTGCGAGTCTACATCTTGGTTTATATTTTCTCTATTTTCTTGTACCCAGGCAATTTTTGAAAAAAAAAAAAAATATATATATATATATATATGTATATATATATATACATAAATCCTTGATAGAAGCCCACACTCACAGGACTTATTAAAGGGGTTGTTCACCTTCAAACAACTAGTTGTTTTCAGATAGATCACCAGAAATAATGACTTTTTCCAATTACTGTCTATTTTCTATTTGTAACCATTTCTCTAATATTGACGTGTAAAGTGTTATTTTTCACCTTCTAAAGCAGCTCTGGGAGGGGGGGGCGACCCCCAACTAAACTGATACATTTAATGGATACATTTCTTATCTTTGTCCCTGCTGAGCAGATTCTCTGTGTTTCATTACAGGCAGCTGTTAGAATTGATACAATAGTTGCTAATACTTCAGAGATGTTGCTGTGAAATGTATCAATTAAATGTTGCAAAATTGTATCAGTTTAGGGCAAGGCCAGACGGGGAGATTCGGGGGAGATCTGTCGCCTGGCGACTTATCGCTGCGACGGATCTCCCCCGGCGAGGTAATTTTGAGCGAGTTTCAAAATCGCGCCGCTGCGTGTGAACAAGCGCAGTCGACTTTATGCCTAGTGGGTGCGTATCACTAACTAGCTATTCGGGGAGATTCGGGGGAGATTCGTCGTGGCGATAAGTCACCAGGCGACAGATCTCCCCGAATCTCCCCGTCTGGCCTTAGCCTTAGAGTCTGCACCTGAATTACTGAGCTGCCAGACTCAAACACCAGAGACACCAACATTCAACTTTAAACTTAGATTTTGGAAAAACAGTAAAAGATAAATAATGGAAAGTAATTGAAAAAAGTCTTTATTTATGGAGAACAATCTGAAAACCATTGAACAGAAAAAAGTGTTTGGAAGGTGAACAACCCGTTTAAGAAGAATAAAGTTTTTTATTGCTCAAAAAAAATCCTAATGTTTTGGCTTTATCAAAGTGGAAAACAACACAACTAACTTAAACCCTAGTTCCTTACCACTAGTGACAAAAATAATTACACATGGAGTCACAGAGGAGCCATGGATGAGCTCAGATCAAGCCATCTGAGAATTATCACCTTCCTCAATCAGGGAGTTGAGATTTGATATGTGAAAATGGTTTCTGCTGATCTGGGCTCAGTGTGACATGGCATTGGGCAGTCATTTCACCTTTGTTCTGCCATGGAAGTCTACAGTACTCTGTTCTGCAGGGAAAGGATTCTTATACTGTTTCCCTTACGGATATCTTCATTGAGAATCAGATCTGTCATGGAGATAAAATAATGGAACTTATATCATCATTAGATCTCAGTTAAAATCAGAATGTGTGTGTGTTTTTTTTAATAGGTTCTAAAGCTGAATATCAACCAGACAAATATGATGTGCCTTACTGGGAGCCAGATAGGGGTGAGTGCTTTGCTTTGATTGCCACTTCGGTACATGTCAATTACTTGGTCCATTGTAAAACGCCAGAATGAGAATTGCTGAGATACACAGATGGTGGCATCCAGGTCTGCACCTTTTCAGGTGAACACTGTGCTCTCTATTGCAGCCTTCTGGAGGGTGAAATAAGCGATCTAACCTCACATTATGATGTCACCTCTGGAATTTTTTAATACTGAGAAGCTAAAGCTCATAAAGCATGTTCCATGAGAATGAACATGACGAGCCAATCTGCTGTCAGCCTTTGCTAGCATATAAAGAGCAACACTTCCATCTACTGCTTATTTCCTGAACAGCACAGGCTACTTCTTCCAATGGTGAGAAAGGGGCACACACACATTTGCAGGACAAATGAGCAGGAAAGGCATCCCAGCATCCTCTGAAATCCAAACTACCCTGCCTACAGTTAAAGAAATAATCATCCAAACACAAATATTCTATACTGTTGCACATCCTATACAGATATAAGTGCCTAGTATCTACAGTGGGGCATTATTTGGTGTTCCACATTTCCATGGGCTAGATCAATGCTCTCAACGTGCAATGGCCAGTAATCTAATATACAATGCATTGGGGCTGGGTTATAATGAAATGTTACCCTTAGAAGCCAGTGTAAGGCCCAAACATTCCCTGGAGAGTCGCATAGGGCCCTTAGGTCTCCAGTTGGACAGCCCAGTTCCAGATGATTGTAAAATATAACTCCAACTGGATAATTTTGTATGTGAAGATTCACCATTTACAGACCTGAAAAAATTCAAAGATTTCGGAAATAAACTGTGTGGGGCAGGTTTTGGTGTTTGGCTGGATTTAAACTGCCTGAAGTAAGTCCATCCCACAACTTCTATCTATATGTGAACAGCTTCTTGCAGAATAAAAAAAAAATTGTTTGGAGCCTCCAGTAAAGTATGTATATCTTCCTAGAGAATGTCATTGTTCATATAAATATAATTTGAGTTTTCTGCACTGTGTTATAAATTTTATTGTCTGAGAATGTGTCCTTGTTTTAGCCAGCATCCAACCATCAGAGAAATAAGGCAAGGCTAAAGGTACAAATCCAGAAGTATTGTTGTGGAGGAAAGTGTTAACCATCACTACTATGTGTTGTGTAATCTATGATTGGTGGTTGTGATGTCTTTCTACTGGGTAAGGCAAGGCCTCAGTAAGGAGAACCAGATAAGCACTTTGTACAAGTCAAGGAAAAAGACTCCATGAAAAGGGGTTGAGTAAAGGTGGCACCAATAATGTCGGGCAAAACAAATTTTCGTACAATATTCGGTTTATGTATGATGGGAGACAAGTCGACTGACATCAGCAGAAGACTTGGATACTGGTCAGCTTGTCGATTGGTATGGCCAGAAAATTTTGATCAGCCATTGTTAGTAGTGATGGGCGAATCTCACCCGTTTCGCCAAAAAATTTGCGAAACGAGTCTCGTGTCTTTTTTGACGCGCGGCACGTCAATCGCATCGCGTAGTTTCCGACGCACGATTCGTTTTTTTTTGGCGAATTTTTGCCGGTGAATTTTTGCTGCCATTTCGCGAATCGCGGGAATTCGCCGCGAATTCGCCCCTGGCGAATAAATTCGCCTATCACTAATTGTTAGCGCTGCATCATCAGATACAGGTAGAATTCTGTTGTTTCAACCTGTAAATCTGACAATTCAGCTCTACACCTGTGTATTAAAATTAACGATCTTTCCTGGAAAGATCTTTTCCAGGAAAGATCGTAATTGTTACATCTATGGCCACCTTGTGTATGAGACTGCCTCCTGCCATAACATGTCCTAAGAGAAATGAAATAATCAGTATAATATGAGCTGCTGTGTGAGGAGGGACAGTGGATTTTACCAGGTGTTACTCACCAGACTAGTGACTTAGGGGTCCGTTTAATAAAGTGCGGTCAAAATTGGCACACAAAATATAGACAAATTTAAGGCCAAATACGTTTTCGCAAGTTTATTAACCTGCGGTAAATTCACTAATTACATTTGTGAATTTTCTTGCACAAGAATATGTGTTCGCCAGTTATTGCATTCACTGAAAGTAACGCTACGTACACATTAACGTCTGGTTTACTAAACCGCGAAATGTGTGAAAGACAAAATTAACGCCAGAATATTCGCAAAATGTTACTGCCATCTATATAGTGGCGGTAAATATTTTTTTCACTAGAAAAATATCCCATAACGCCTTGTTTTACATATCATTATGTTCCTGTTGCCTTTCCTGACAGCAGAAGAGAGAAGTGACAGGATAATCAAAGATGCTTTGGATTATTCTTTTCTCTGCTGCCACAGCAAGCATTTTCAGATGAAAGATGAATTATGGCTAGGAGGGACCAAGGCTTCATCAGCCTACAATAAACTACATTTATATCATGCAGACAAATTGATTGGTAAAACTTGCTTATAATTTTTTTATGTGATTCTACATCCAGAGGACTGGATGTATTGCAATGTGGATTTATATGATGCATACATGTTTGACTCTGTGAAATCTGTTGACTGTGTTGTTGATAATATATATAAAGTTTAGCAGTTTTGAAGATACATATCTGGCCATAAATCATGCCATAATTGACACAATAAAACAAGACTATTTTACAGCAATGCCTCTGAGGAAGTTGATTGAAAGCCGGCAGTACCTACATCCCGGATACAATTGGGCAACCCACAAGGAGAGCTTGCTTATGAACACTATTATAACACAAGCAAATGTAAGTGCAAAAAGTTTGTTTTAAATTTTTTTTTTTAATAAAACAGAATACACTATATATATTTCCTGTTTTATATGGGGAGACCTACGGAGTGTCAGAGGAGAAGAGCAACCTAATACAGATAGAAATCACATGCAAACCAAACATTATTCTCTAGTAAGTAGGCATTGCACTCGGTCTTGGTGGAAGCACATGGGAGGATTGTATATGCATGATAAAAAGGATCTATAGGCCACTTAAGGGAAGAGTGCATGGGATAGCCATCGATATAGCAAAATTTTAAATAAAAGGAGAAGGCACAGTTTGAAACACTATATTTCCTCGTTTCACACTTTGGTGGAAAATCAGAAGATTGGAAATACTACACTATATATCAGAATAGGCAAAATAAGTCCTCGTAGTAAGTATAATGCTTCTCAACAACCTCACACTCCGTGTCGGTGTGTAGAGCTTCAAAGTAACCGAAAAAAATGGTTGGAGAGCATAATTCTCTTTTCAAAGCATTTTCAATTTATTATGCAGAAAGTCCTGCACGACATGTTTCGGCCACAACAGCCTTCCTCAGGTGCAAAATATATATAAATATAACAAGCCTTTTATCCCTTTCACCCCACCAACAACACACACAAGCTCCATATACTGGCCATGTGTCAAAATATAAACAAGTACTGCCATCTTGTGGCCTACTTGTAGATAACACCTTCCAACAGTGTAGCATTCAGTATCTTTACATGATTATACCTTATAGGCAACAATGTAGTCATATTATCAAATCATCTCCTGCAAATTGTAATAAAGTATCATCCTACCACAGTAGCATCATGGCAGTCCATTATCATGTTATAGTAGAGTCCCACATTGTTTCCCACATAGTTTCCCACATTGGCCAGACCTCAAGGCAAATTAAAATCAGGATAAGGGAACACAAATACTCCATTTCTAACTTTAATCCAGAGAATAAAAAAAACACATACACCAGTTGGAGAACATTTCTTTTTAAACAAACACAATGCCTCCACACTACGGTGGTTAGTTCTTGAAAAAGTACAATTGCCCCAAAGGGGGGGAGATAGAACGCGTCTATTGCTACAAAAGGAAGCCAGGTGGATCCACAGATTCGAAACGGTGGCACCACGAGGGATGAATGAAGCATTTAGCTATAAATGTTTTTTGTAACGAAAGCTTGCTTACAATAAGTTTCTCTTTACAGACACAAAGGAATACATATATGGACTCTACTATAACATGATAATGGACTGCCATGATGCTACTGTGGTAGGATGATACTTTATTACAATTTGCAGGAGATGATTTGATAATATGACTACATTGTTGCCTATAAGGTATAATCATGTAAAGATACTGAATGCTACACTGTTGGAAGGTGTTATCTACAAGTAGGCCACAAGATGGCAGTACTTGTTTATATTTTGACACATGGCCAGTATATGGAGCTTGTGTGTGTTGTTGGTGGGGTGAAAGGGATAAAAGGCTTGTTATATTTATATATATTTTGCACCTGAGGAAGGCTGTTGTGGCCGAAACATGTCGTGCAGGACTTTCTGCATAATAAATTGAAAATGCTTTGAGAAGAGAATTATACTACACTATATACTGTATATTTCTCTATTATGTGTTCTCTCCGTTGCCAGAGGCGCTGATCCATTTCTTATAGAATTAATGAAATCTACAGCTGAGAAACAAAAGCAGGAACGGTATATATATATATATATATATATATATACATATATATATATATATATATATATATATATAT
The DNA here is from genome assembly GCA_024363595.1 of Xenopus borealis. Lineage (NCBI taxonomy): Eukaryota > Metazoa > Chordata > Amphibia > Anura > Pipidae > Xenopus > Xenopus borealis. The sequence continues at coordinate 30,217,297 of CM044436.1, read as the reverse complement.
ACACACACACAAGGGCTCAGTGTACAGTATTGAGGCACCATTGAGCAGGGCCGGCCTGGGAGGAATAAGCAGCCCTGGCAAAAGTATCAGAGCAGCCCATGTGTTATGTTACACACAACTGCAGTTAAATGTATTTTAGTATGTTGTGCTGTATGTTTTCTAGTTTGTCCTTCGACTCTCCCTGTAGTCCAGGAAGCTGCTGTGACCTTTAACCCCCCTCCCCACTTCAACTGCTCCCAGTGTTCAGTTAGCAGCCGTTTTAGGTTATCTCTAACTGCCTAACCTACCCTGGTGATAAACAATATTCTCTGACCTACTGGTTTCATCAATGTATGGGAGATTTTGCAACAGTTTTGGAATAAACTTCATCAAGATATGCATACTCGTGTCAGTCCGGTTGAGTGCAGCTGTATGTGGAGATCTGCTAATAACAGTGAGTAGTGTCCTGTAAAGGTCCCGGCCCAGATCTAAGAGAATTATCACTAAGGATAGTGGGTTGAAATACAACAGTCAGAGAATATAATTGCCAGCCAAGTTCAAATTGGACCAACTTTGTGTTAGTTCTGTGCTAGTAAGAAGCAGCCAGTCATCAGCAGCACAGTGTATGTGCATAACACAGAATCAGCTATATATCTGCACACTCCAGTGTCCTCTCATCAGGATTTATCCAGTGTGAATAATTACACTTACAGATCTGCTTCAGTCAGGAAGAGCTTCTCTACATACCACTGTTCATACAATACTGATATTCATTGTCTGCATAGAGACACAAGTGGGATATATTCTATAATCTGCCTGTCTGCTCAGCACCTGCCTCTCCCCTGCTCTTAGCTGTGTGTCTCTTTACACTAAAAATCCTGTGTCTCGTTCAGGCTCTATGGTTTCTGTTAAAGATACTTCAGAAAATGTGTATCAAGAACCACCGCCTACTGGGGTACAATACAGCTCCACCTTGCCAGGTGTCAGATCCAAAAGGACAATCATACCTTCTATTAAATTAAAGGAAAATTTTGAAACTACTAAAGAGCAATTCTCAGATAATCTCACTGAGCTGTGGAAGAAAACAGTCCACTGCATGTCTGTGGTTAATGAACCTGACCAAGCAGTACTGTACCTAGAGGGCGCTCTCAAAGGTCTTAATATTACCTTTGAATGTTATCAGAGACTGAGTAGTAAATATTTATCTTTCTGAAAGAGACCAACAGAGGATTCTTTAGAAGAGTTCAGCAGATTCAATTACCTCAATGAGAAAAGAAACTGCCTAGTTCAAGAGCCCAAGGCTCAAGCAAAAATCACACATCAGGGGGATGCTACATCTCATGTCTCTGTATCTTGTAGACACACATAAAGGTCTTCCAGATCTTTACATTCAAGATGTTCTACTCTTAGCGAGCAACTACTCAAGGCCCGGGTTGATTTACAGACTGCTAAAACAGAGGCTGACTTTGCAGAAATTGAAACTGCTCGTATAAAAGCAGAAACGGCTAATCATAAAGCAGAGATTGAAACTGCTCATCAGAAAGCAGAGATTGAAGCTGCTCATCAGAAAGCAGAAATTGAAACTGCTCGTGAAAAAGCGGAAATGGAAGCCAAACTGGAGATCTTGCAAAAAGAACGTGACCAGGCAGCAGCGTTGGCTAGACTGAAATTTTTAGAACAGGTTGCTAAAGAGATTGATAGAGATAGTGTCTGATGGACACAGTGAACTTCATCAAGCGCACCAAGGACTATGTTTTGAGCCAAAATAGCAGGCACTCAGTTGCTTCTGATATATTACAGCACACACGCAATTCCTCAAAACAGTCACTTCAAGGCATGGCAAAGATACTCCACAGCTCTAATCAACACAATGAGTGTTCTCCTCCTTCTGCTTCAATAACTGTGAGCCAACAAACTGGAGGTGCCAATCGCATGGGCAGTCATCTACCTTTTATCAACAGCACTGCTGCAGATACATACCCCACGAGGATAATGGACTATAAAACTATTCCTATGCTGAATGCCTCTGCATCACCTTACTTCCCTGAGTCATTCAACACTAACATGCCAGACAGGGCTGGCTTTCCTCAGACAGCAGCTCCTTGTCCAAAGCCAGAAGGAAATGGAATTACAGACATTGCCATGAACTCACCAGCACCAGTCTTTCAAAGTTTGATGACCGATCAGAAACCTACAGAGGCTGGAAGAGTACATTTGAGGCTGCCATAACAGATCTTGGTATTACAGCCGGATAAGAAATAGACCTACTGATTCAGTGGCTTGGCCCACAGTCTTCAGAACGCATTAGAAATCTGTTTACACTGGCAATGTAGCTGCAGGTCTAGCAGTTGCATGGGAATGCCTGGAACACAGCTATGGCAGTCCAGAAGCCATTGAAAGTGCTTTATTTAAAAAACTGCAAAGTTTAACCGGAAAGGACAATCAAAAGTTTCAAGACCTGAATGACCTCTTGCTTGAACTTCAACTGGCAAAAACTGATCCTCGCTTGCCAGGTCTCAGCTATTTGAAAACCGCTCATGGCGTTAACCCAATAGTAGCAAAGCTGCCATACGGCATTCAAGAAAAGTGGATAACAAAAGTTCAAAATATAAGATAAAAAACCAAGTTTCCTTCCCACTATTTTAATTCTTCTGTGAACTCAAAAGGATCACAAGGATGAAGAATGATCCAAGCTTTATATTTAGCAAGGCAAAAGTTCCTAGCCCCCGTTCACCAAATCATACACATGCCAATTACAGGGATCACAGAGGTCTCTTGTCTGTTAAGAAAACAGATGTTGTTCCTGCAATTACTTCTCCCAGTAAAGGTGATTAGAGTGAAAGAATTGAAAACCCAAACCAACAATGCCCTATCCACAGGATGCCTCATCCATTCAAAAAGTGCATTGGCTTCAGAGCAAAACCACTGCAGGAGCGCAAGGAACTCTTAAAGAAATTTGGTATCTGCTACAAGTGCTGTGCTTCTATGGAACATTTTGCCAAGGACTGCACAGCTGTTATTAAATGTTTAGAGTGTAACAGTGACAAACACGTGTCGGCCCTTCATCCACAGTCCTCTGCAGTGTTACAGTACCTTCAAACACTTCTTCCAAAGAAATCATGGTGGTGAGAGCTCCAATCAATCCTCAGCTTCTACTTCAGTGTCCACTTCATGTACTGAAGTCTGTGGAGGAGGAGTATATGACAAGTCCTGTGCCAAGATATGCCTAGTTAAGGTATACCCTAAAGATCAGCCTGAAAAGACAGTTAAACTCTAAGCCATTCTTGATGACCCAAGCAATAGGTCACTGGCACGAACATTATTTAATTAGTTAATTTGTTCAACATAAACGGAGAAGCTCTACCATATACACTTGGCACATGTGCAGGTATTTCTGAAGTGGCTGGAAGAAGAGCATATGGCTTTATGATAGCATCTCTAGATGACAAGACCTTTGCCTATACTTGTTGAATGCAACCGTATACCATCCAACAGAGAAGAAATTCCAACTCCCGAAGTTGCTCTTCATACTGAGCTCTAGAGTCAAACATTACCCTAATCTGATTCGGTTTTTGAGGCTGATAGATGCCAAAGGATGAGAGGAACCAACATTCTTCTCCTTCCTTTGATGGTGGTACAGGTTAAGCATGGTTGTCAAACGTCTTGACCTAGGATGGGTCATTGTAGGACATGTCTTTAGAGATGGTAAGAATAAACCAACTAACATTACTTCTTACAAAACTCATGCAAAGTGAAGCCTTCTGAAATCAGAAGGTATTTACTTGCCTCATGCCACACATATAGCACTGCCTAGATATCAAAAATGAGAGTTTTATTCTCCCATAATGCATCATGGGCGGAGACATGTAAATCACTCCTTTATGTGATTTACATGTATCCGCCCATGATGCATTATGGGAGAATAAAACTCTCATTTTTGATATCTAGGCAGTGCTATATGTATGGCATGAGACAAGTAAATACCTTCTGATTTCAGAAGGCTTCACTTTGCATGCTATTGCTTGTGAAGGGCTTTTTGGCTCCTTTCAGTCCTTCTCACCCTAACCAGGTTTGGTTTCTCTTCACTTATTTGGAACCATGCCCACACCATTACTGTGTGAAAGAAAGACTTGAAAGCCACTCAGAGTTTCAGCCCATCACACAGAGTAGTGTGAGTTCTCACCAGTCTCAGGGAGACACTCTTGGTAGCACTGTGTTCAAATCTTCCAGTGATGACATTAAAAAGTGCTCACAACTGAAGATGAAGCATTCCTTAAAACTATGGCCAAAGAATGCCTTCAGGATAAGTCCAACAGCTGGGTATGCCCTCTATCTTCCTGCATACAAAAGCAACATTTGCCTAATGACAAGCAACAAGCCATCTTCAAGTTTAGATGGGAAACCAGAAATGAGAAAACATTTCATAGACTTCATGCAAAAGGAGTTTGACAACCATGCTTAACCTGTACCACCATCAAAGGAAGGAGAAGAATGTTGGTTCCTCTCATCCTTTGGCATCTATCAGCCTCAAAAACCAAATCAGATTAGGGTAATGTTTGACTCTAGAGTTCAGTATGAAGATTTGCCATTGTACAACACTCTTTTCACTGGTACCAACTTGAAAAGCAGCCTTATAGTGGCAATCATGCATTTCAGTCAAGAACTTGTGGTGATGAAGGCAAACATTCAACAGATGTTCTATAGTTTAATTGTTCATGAGGATAGCAGGAACTACCTGCAGTTCCTATGGCATCATAGCAGTGACCAGAATGATGAGGTTACAGACTATCGCTCGATGGTACATGTTTCTCCTGCTATTGCTATATATGATTTGAGAAGAACCTCTCAAGATGGTGAAAGTGAATATGGAACTAAAACACATCAGTCTGTTGAAAGTAACATCTCAAGTCCAGTCACCTTCCAAGGAAACCTGTTGCCTAGAAACCAGACTTCTAAAGTGGCCAACAGGAACAACCCTTTCTCATGGCAACATATTTTCACTGAACTTATACCAGCAGACTTTACAATCAGATCAACATCTACACCCAGTCATAACAGTAAAACCACACGGTTGGCAGCTTCAGACTTCTTCCAGGATGATACATTTGATCTGATAGTCCCAGACCTACCAACCAAACTTTCACCAAACTCTCTTCTCAGACAAGAGACTGTTCTGGTCCTGATTCCCTCAAGACACTTTGATTGCAGCAGACTCTGTGAAAGTGAGCGGAAACACAATGTGTTGTGGAATCACTGAAGAAAGGATTTTTTTGCAGTTCTGCGGACCAGGAAAAGGTTGCAAGAGGCTAAGCTAAACCCTGTGACAGAAGTGAACTACAAAAGGGTGAAGTTAAAGTAGCCAAGTGTCACTACCTGGGTTTCTTCAGACTCTTTACTGAACCGGTACTTCTCCTACCTCAAGAACACTCCACCTGATCTGATGTCTCAGCACCCTGAGGATTGATCATCAGCAAAAGTGCCTGCTGTTGTGTTTGGTAGCCGAGGATAAGGAGAGTATAACAATGCTTTATTAGCAGGTTCATGCAGCCATTACATAACAGCAGTAAGTCTTACTTTCACTTTCAAGTTGTACAGAAAGTCCTATGTATGCACAGTGCCACCTGCAGGCCATTTGTATAAACACCACATATTCCCCCTATAGTAGGAAAGCATTTGGACAAATATATAAACAGTAACAATTAAACAGTATGTATCTTAAAGTAATATATACATTCTTTACATGACATAGTCCTTGGTCCGGCACTGTGCATACATAGGAATTTCTGTACAACTTGAAAGTTAAAGTAAGACTTACTGCTGTTATGTAATGGCTGCATGAACCTGCTAATAAAGCATTGTTATACTCTCCTTATCCCCGGCTACCAAACACAACACCTGCAAAGGACTCTGGTGCTAGTATTTTTATGCATTTTGTTTGTTCTCTGCTCTCATTACAGGTCCAGAAGTACAGGAATCACCATATTTATGGACTTATGGTTAGTTATTTAATGTTTTGTTATTGTGAAATCTAAATCTCTGACCTACTGGATTGATTAATATATGGGAGATTCTATAACAGTTGTGAAATAAACTTCAACAAATCTGCATACTCGTGTCAGTCCGGTTGAGTGCAGCTGTATGTGGAGATCTGCTAATAACAGTGAGTAGTGTCCTGTAAAGGTCCTGGCCCAGATCTAAGGGAACTATCACTAAGGACAGCGGGTTGAAACACAACACCATGTACTCACGTGCATGCAACGCATGATATATATTTCCAACCCAAAGGTTAACTTGAACTAGTGTTTATTAATAGATATTTTAAGAGGCCATTACCATATAATCCCCAGCAATATTATACACCTTTTGTGCTGGAACTGGCCCTTACAACAAATATCAACCCCCTAGTTTCTATCAAACTATTCTATCAGATGGATTAATGACCCTATACTTACAGTATATTCAAAATTTTCCTTTGTGTGCCCCCAGCTAGACCATGTACCCTGGCAGATAAGAGGACTTTAATTACCATGTGTATCACAGATCCAAAGTGTGTCATACTTGAAGAGACTAGGCTGTCTCATGCAATTAATGCTACATATCACATGTTCCATATACAGGTGGGGTGACTGTTCTGAGCATGGATACTCCTGTTGCCAACATACCTATCATAAGCAGAAGGGATTGGGTATATAGCAAGCAACTCTAATATTACTAACTGAAGTTGGTCAGAATTCCTGGTTCCTCCCATATGCCTGTACTGGTATGAGCACTAACAAATGCAGGCATCAGCTTAGCTGTGCCTGGCTATTATGGACAATGCATTTACATTTCTTAAGTGATTGGCTCATTTACATATTAAAGACATACCTAATTTGCATTTGTTAGGTGTGCATTCCATTTACATTTTGAAGCAAGCAGCCAATAGGGCTGCCCAGTCCAGGCCTGCCACTGAGTATTCCGTACAGTGGAATTGAACGCCCATTGTGTGATTAAAGGGAAACTGTCATGGGAAAACATGTTTTTTTTTTAAATGCATCAGTTAATAGTGCTGCTCCAATAGACTTCTGCACTGAAATCCATTTCTCAAAAGAGCAAACAGATTTTTTTATATTCAGTTTTGAAATCTGACATGGGGCTAGCCATTTTGTCAATTTCCCAGCTGCCCCAGTCATGTGACTTGTGCCAGCACTTCAGGAGGGAACTGCTTTCTGGAAGGCTGTTGTTTTTCTTTCTCAATGTAACTGAATAGTACGCAGTGAGACATGGGTTTTACTATTGAGTGCTGTTCTTAGATGCACCAGGCAGCTGTTATCTTGTGTTAGGGAGCTGTTATCTGTTTACCTTCCCATTGTTCTTTTGTTAGGCTGCTGGGTGGGGGAAAGGGAGGGGGTGATTTCACTCCAACTTGCAGTACAGCATTAAAGACTGATTGAAGTTTACATGACTTGGGGCAGCTGGGAAATTGACAATATGTCTAGCCCCATGTCAGATTTCAAAATGAAATATAAAAAAATCTGTTTGCTCTTTTGAGAAATGGATTTCAATGCAGAATTCTTCTGGAACAGCACTATTAACTGATACATTTTGAAAAAAAAAATTTTTCCCATGACATGATCCCTTTAACCTATTAAGGGGGAATCCAACCCCTCAGGTGCTAACCCTGACCCCCACCCAACTGATTTTCTACTACATTTGGATTAACGAAACCAAGGTTTGCAGCAAGGTTTCCAGATTGAGCACCACCCAAATACACGGACAGGTTTGCATTAACACTGATTGTTGTTTCTAAAATGTTCTTACCAGATATAAAAGGGGCAGAGCAATGATTAAGGGGGCCAGGCAATGGCGGGTGGACAACAAAGGGTGGGTTATGGATTAATTGGGAAGAAAAAGTTACAATTAGGACAACTGCACTGATGGTAAATTTGCAACACCAGCTCTGGCCTTGGCAGGTGATTTACTGGTTAGATCTACAAAACACCAGCCAGATGGCAGCCCCAAGTGCAGCACGTGGAGAACAGCAGGGATGAAAATCAAGTTTCCATAGTGCTACGACCTATTTCCCATCCTTAACTATCCCTCCTATACTGGGTCCATTCCTATTCTAAATGATCTAAAGTGAGTGACATGTCATTTCTGATCAAACTTTGTATTGTATAAATGTATATATGCTGTATGCCTTAATGTACAGAACAGACAATATTGTCCCTTAGCTTAACTACAGTGAGTCAAATTAAATCGGTTCATCTTCCCCAGAGACATTTATTCTGCATGATCTTTTGTATCCATGCAACTTATATGAGGGCACATCTACAGCACAGCAAAATAAAAAACGGTGCCCCCAGGTATGCACCAGCATTAATGGTCATTTATTAGCAATGGGCAAATTTGCCCATGGGCTGTAACCCATGGCAACCAATCAAATTGGTTCTTACAGCTGGCTTTAAAAAGCAAATCACTGATTGGTAGCTATAGGTAACTGCCTATGGGCAAATTTGCTCAGTGTTGATAAATGAGCCCCAAATGTTTTACATACTTAGTGAATTGCAGATCTGTAATGTATTTTATTCCAGAGGAAATGTTTCCATATTCCTTTTGTGCATTTGTGCATCTTTGTAACATTTTATCCTCTTACTGGGACTCCCATAGCTAAACTCAGATAGTTGGAGTTTTTTTCTGTATGACATATAAACTAATGTTGTAACATATGTTAATGGCATCATGATGTAATTGTTGTTGGCAAAATGCTTTATTTGAGAACTTGATACTTCTGTTAAATTCTTTGTTTCTTCTCATTGGCTTCTCAATCAAGTGAGACAAATAGCTTTCTGATAGCTTGAGCAAACATTTGCTTCCCCTTAACAATGTGCTGGCTCAATGTTACACCTTATGTATCGAAAGACAAAATCTCCCATAATTAAATTAATGAGGCAAATCGGCAATAAATACATTCTGTCAGGTAGGAGCCAAGAATAGCTTACTGGGACACAGCTACAACTAGGTCTTCATGGTGCCAGCTCCATATTGGAAATACAGTAAATGCCACAAAGCCCTATATCAGGCAGTCATTAAGAAAGCAGCTACTTATGAGTGTAACGGTGGCCATAGACAGGGACATCTGCTCGTTTGGCGATACGAGCGGATCTCTCCCCAATATGCCCACATTGAAGTGGGCGATATCGGGCTGATCCGATAGTGGGCCCTAGGGCCAAACGATTGGATCAGAATCACCGCTTCTTTGGGGCGACTAATATCCCTGAATTGCTTACCCGCGATCCCTGGTTCTCTCCCACTGACTCAAAGGTAACACCAAAAAATGAAAGTATTTTAAAGGAATGACAAAATAATGCACTGTTGCCATCCACTGGTGAAACTGGTTTTTGCTTCAGAAACTCTACTATCGATTATATAAACAAGCTGCCGTTTAGCCATGGGGGCAGCCATTCAAACACAAGCTACACAGTAGAGAGATCGGTTTGGAGGAAGCCCATTGGGTACTATAGAGCTAATCTGTTATCTGCTGTGTATCCTGTGTTTTTTCTCCTTTTTCACCTTTGAATGGCTGCCCCCATGGCTACACAGCAGCTTGTTTGTTGTATATAATCGATAGTAGAGTTTCTGAATCAAAAACAACAGTTGTACCAGATCAGCACAACACTACATTTCATTACTTTAAAACACTTTCATTTTTTTGGTGTTACTGCTCCTTTAAAAAGCAATTTGGCAGGGTTTGGGTGGCGAATAGTCAAATTCTAATTTCAAAAATCTAATTTGAATTTTTAAAAAAAAAACTTGAATCAAATTTGAATAACCCCCTAGTTGAATTTGAGAATTTTGACCAATAAAATTGAATTTCTAATTTTCAATTCGACCCTTGATAAATGTGACCCTTAATAAAAAAAAAGGTATTAAGTATGGTCCAAATTACGGAAACATCCGTTATCTGGAAACCCCCAGGTTCCAAGCATTCTGGATAGCAGGTCCCATACCTGTATAAGAATTAGTAGGCTGGTATGAAACCTGGGCCATTCTTATCTGTTGTGTGATAGTACTCTGCACTGAATCTTGCTCCTTCTGTGAGCCGGGGAATGGCACGTTACCAAGCAAAGGGGCACATGACTACCGGGGGCTTCTCTTGTGGGATAATAGTCTGCTGCTGCTGAGTTGTTTAGCTGCTCACATCTGTATGTCTTCCTTGCTGCTATATTGGGCAGCAGTAGGAGCCATCCTTCATCAGGATTACAGTAAAACATGGAGAGAAAAAAAGCCCAGAAATATCAGACCCCTCTTTTTAATAGAAAGGTCTATGATTTATTAAAGGAAGGACAGTGAAAGCAATATATAAGATATTGTAGAGAATGTATCTGTACATTGTAAGCTCTATTGGCTATCACTTAATTGTAATTGTATATATTTTTTATTGTAGTTCCTCCCTCCCCCTTAACAGAGAATTAAACCAGTAACATAAAAAACCCTACCCTACATAGACTCCCCTCCCCTCCAGCCTACCTAGTACCCGGGGCAAATGCCCCTAACTTACCCCTCAGTGCAGATTCTGTCCTCGGGAGTTCACAGCAGCCATCTTCTTTTCTACGTAAGCAAAGCGGAGTTTCTGTGCATGCACAGTTGGAGTAATATTCTGGTCCAGAACAACTGCACATTTGCCAAAAGTCAAGAAAATTTCCAAAAATGTTTTGGAAACTTTCGTGACTTTCGGCACATACACAGTTGTTTGGGACCAGAATATTACTCCAACTGTGCATGCGTCTAAAACGCCAGTCTGTTTCCGAAGTTTAACAAAGAAAAGAAGATGGCTGCCATGAACTCCCAAGGACAGAATCTGCACCAAGAGGTAAGTAAGAAGTTAGGGGCATTTGTCCAGGATACCAGGTAGGCTGGGGGGGAGGAGGGAGGGGGGTCTACATAGGGTAGGGTTTTTTTATGTTAAAGGTTGAATTCTCCTATAAAGTCCCTATTCCAGAGAAGCTGGAACGCAGAGTGACTTCAAATCCCAGCATCCATCACTTCCCAATGGATCAAGATGATGGAGTGATTGGAAAATTGTTCAAATTTGTATCATGACTTCCCTTAAATCTGTGGAGATATGTTATTGTAACAAATGACATGCTTGCTTTCTACCAAATGTGTAAGTGGGGGGTCTGTAAGAAACTCCTAGAGGAAATAGAGAATTACCGAATGTCTGGTAGCGATAAGCTGCCCAAAGACACAAAGAACCTAACATATCAATTATTGTCATGGGCAGAACATCAGATCATTGTCTGATGGGTACTTTATTTATTTTGCTATATAGGAGTAGTGACCAGCTCCTTGTTGTAGCTCCCACCCCTCCCAACTATAGTCAGGTGATCCCACTGGTGTCTAATAAAAGGGCAACCAAGTTTGGGAGCAGCAAGTAAGTTACAGGTAAAACTTAGTCACTTTGTACAATGTATAATAAAGCAATAGAATTCTTAATGAATCAGATGCAATTTGAGAGTAGCATTTGCCAGCATACAGCGGAGGTTACTACTTTTACTTTTTAAAATGTACATTACTTTGAGGGGAATTATACGTTAAGTATTAGTCTGTTTTCCTTGTAACAGAGGGACCTCCTTAGCTGGTAAACTGAATGCCCACCTCACTCCTTCCCCATAACCCCTTACTAATCCCACTACCCCATCTACCCTAGCTTCCCCATAATTCTTTCTCTCACCCAACCCCCACTTGCCTAGTTTAAACACTCCTCCATCCTCTTGCATATGGTCACCTGTAAGCAATATTAGTCAGCTTAGACAATTAGCCAAAGATTACAATGGCCTTCACTGTATAAATGCAAGGTATGGGTGAGGTTATTATTAGTTGCTTTTAGGGGTCCATAGCCATTTTTTTACACGAGCCACAGTCGATGGTGTTTTTGGGGTGCTAAATAAAAAGCTGTGATCTGTTATGTTATACCCACTATGCAAACAGAAGGTTGAAGGACTCCAAGCTGCTGTGTTTTGGTAGCTGAGGATGATCTGAGTATAACAGTGCGTTATTAGCTGCTCCGTGCAGCCATTACACTTCAACAAAAACTTGACCTCTAATACTTTAAAACAGCATAGAAGGCACTGTGCATGTACAGCACAACTCCTGTGCACAGTGACACCTACAGGCACCTTGCACAAACACCACATAAGCTTTGAATTTAGGGATGCACCAAATCCACTATTTGGGATTTGGCCGAATCCCCAAATCCTTCATGAGAGAGTTGGCCGAATGCCGAACCGAATCCTAAATTGAATATGCAAATAAGTTACAGGAAGGGAAAAATTGGAAAAACATTTTTTACTTCCTTGTTTTTTGCCATAAAAATTATTTCCAAAAAATGATTTCCCTTCCTGCCCTTAATTTGCATATGCAAATTAGGATTTGGTTCAACGGGCACAAGGATTCAGCCTAATCCTGCTGGAAAAGGCCTAATCCTGGCCGAATCCTGAAGTGTATCCTGGATTCGGTGCATCCCTACTGGAATTCAAAAATAAGCACCTGCTTTGAGGCCACTGGGAGCAACATCCAATCCAAGATGAGCAACATGTTTCTCACAAGTCAGTGGTTGGGGATCACTGCTTTAGTGGGAAATGGACAGGTTGTGGCACTATATGAAATAATCGCAATAAGCAGTCGCTTTGGACCAAGGTGTTGATATGACCATAGATGGGTCAAAAGGTACACAGCGGATTTCAGCTCTCAAACATACAAATTTTAATTCAGAAACCCATTCAGTGTGCCTGCACCTTGGCCAATGCAATAGTTCCAGGTACGGGGAAAAGGTTGATTCTTGGCCTGCATTTATTCACAGAGAATCAGCCCAGTTTGGTATGAACCTGAAAGCTATTTGTGCCAGTCTAGAAAGTTGACAGCAGCAAAGCAGAAACTGTTCAATTTACAAAATGTATTTTTGCTATTGTGGAGCTTCCCCAGCCAACACCCTTACTCTACAACAGGGAACATTTTTACCCGTGAGCCACATTCAAATGTCAAAAGAGTCTGCTCCTTCGTGACTTCGGGTCTTTCCGCCGTTCCAGGACTTCAACTGTTTGGTACTTACCCATTCTGCTGGGACAGAAAGGCTGCCTTCAGCGCTCGTGAGGGGGGCCTGGCTCTTCAAAAAGTGCGGCACTGTTGTGCTAACCTCCACCCCCCCCCCCCACCAATGATGGCCCTGCTCAGGCTACAGTGAAATTATATTGCATTGGTATTGTACGCTATATTTTGCTGCATTAAAGCTGGCCTTGGCACTGGCAATTCCCAGAACGACCTCATTGCCAAAAATTGCCCTGTTTGTTAAAAACACTGACACTACCCCGCAAGAATGCAGCACTGAGAGATAACAAACAATGTTCTTTAAGATGACATCTGACTGCAGAACCAGGGTAAACACACAATTACTGGGTGACACAGGTAACCACAGATCATAGTGTTACTGTTTAAGAGAGGCTGACTGCTGAATCATACAGCACACAGAGAAGTAAGCTAGGCACAAAACATCACCACATGCTTATGGCTTGGCTTATATACAGGACAGACTGAATATGAAAAACAATATTTTGTACAGGTACCAATGACCTGTTACAAGGATCCCTGCCATTGGGTTAAACTCTTAGTATTAAATACATTCCAGTCTTGTACAAATATGCTGAAGGTATACCAGTGTAACCTTGGGAATGCTGTCTGTGACTATCTGTGATTGCCACTAATGAATGGAGGTCTGAGTTGTAACATGATGACTGATGGGTTTATTATTATATGACATGCATACAGGACACTTTTTGAAGGTTATGGTCACTAAGGGTAAGCAAATTCCATATGCACCCACGGGTGCCTTTTATCTGTCTAAATTAGAGTTCTGTTCGGAAAGAATAACGGTTAAAATCAGTTGATTTTTTGTCTTTTCCATGATGAAGACATGGTTGAAACATGTTGGGCACCTTTCATTATGTTACTTTTCTTTACTAATAAACAAGGATAATACTGGAGTGTGCAAACCCTTCTCTTTTATACATCTGCATTAGGCGCTAGTCAGGGGGCGAACAGTATGTCCCATAGTAATAAATGCCAATTCTTGTGTCCAGTCACAGCTAAGAGTTAGAAAACCATGCATAGTGACTACTCACTTTTGTTTTTGTAGGTGTAAAATCCTACTGCCTCTCCATGGCACCAGTAGCAAGCTCCCTGGAGGCACATGAAAATAAGTAAGCTTGATGTCCATTCGCTTCTGAGATCTCACACACCAAACAGTTTAGAACGAAGACAACAAATGTCCGGACCTGCGAAAATAAAAATGGAGTTGCTGAGATACAAGACTAGGGCATAGCAATATTCAAAATGAAAAACAAAAAAGCAGAATGTTTTAGGCCAGTGATCCCCAACCAGTAGCTCGTGAGCAACATGTTGCTCTTCAACCCCTTGGATGTTGATCCCAGTGGCCTCAAAGCAGCTCTTTTTTTTTTTTTATTCCAGGCTTGGCAAGTTTTAATTGCATAAAGTATAGTGCCAAGTAGAGACTCCTGTAGACTGGCAGTACACATAGGGGCTACCAAATGACCAACCACAGCCCTTATTTGGCACACCAAGGAACTATTTCAAGTTTGTGTTGCTCCCCAACTCTTTTTTAATTTTGAATGTGACTCACGGGTAAAAAAAGGTTGGGGACCCCTGTTTTAGGCCATGTGCCAATCTTTCCTGGCCATACCCAGTTATGGCCAGACGCATTCTTGATGTGCCCAAAACCCTCCCACTTTCTGAAAAGCCCTGACCCTTTGGGGGTCCATGATGTGGCAATGCTTATATAATCAGGAGTATAGAACAAGATGATTACAATTGAAAATAGAGACAAATGCCCCCTAATCGTTTTCCACCTGACTTGTAGGCAACAGGGAGAAAAGCTGAATATCAGTAAGCGCTGCAGGTTCCCTTTACAACGGTGTCATCATCGTCCATGTACACTGGTATATTCCAGACACTTGTTGCATCTACTTTTATCAGAGGAGGAAGAAGCAGCAATGAAATTGTGTCATTAAAAAATTAATTGGAGTAAATACTATCACATACCTCTCAACTGTCTGACAGTCTGATTTTGACAGCTCAATCCGCAGTCCCAGATTGTTACTGAAATGTCTTGACTTTCTCTTTGATCTCCTGCAGTGAACGGCCAGAAAAAGAAAAAAAAAACCTTATTTGTGGCAGTTGCACTTTTGATACCTTTGTAACAAATTAAGATAAGCAAAGAAACAATTGTAACAATTTAAGATAAGATGGTCTCTTGGGGAAGCTGTGACTTGCAGCTTAAAGAGTAATTCGCTTTCATTAGCTAAAAACACATGAAAACCAGAGGAACGTGTTCAAACTTTCAAACCAACAAATTTTGTAAAATGTAGTGGTAATTAGGGAGTGTGGCCATAAAAATGGGCATGGTCAAAAATTATGCCGCACTCCGTGTTTTGTCCCTGTTTTTATTTCCAAAACATTGGAAGGTATGCTCTGAGGGCAGTAACTCAGCTGCAGATATACATAAGGATATCAACTGTGCACAAGCAGCTTTTAGTGTGCCAAGTCATCTATAGGTAACTATATTCATAGTAACCATGTCCGGGTCTTTAAAGTCGTAGTTCACCTTTAAATTAATGTTTAGTATGTTATAGAGTGGCCCATTCTAAGCAACTTTTCAGTTGGTCTTCATTAATTAATTTTTATAGGTTTTTATTTGCCTTTTTCTTCTTTGTCCAGCTTTCGAATGGGGGTCACTAACCCCCATTTAACAAAATGCTCTGCAAATCTACAAATGTATTGTCATTGCTACTTTTTAGCACTAATTCTTTCTATTTACACCCTGTCCTATTCCATATTTATATGGTTGTTAGGGAAAAGCTAAACAACCACATGCAATAAATAATGAACCAATTTCAATGCTGTCTCAGAATATAACTCTCTACATTATATCTGAAGCAGTGATGGGCAAGGCCAGCCTAGAGCCCTAGGAACAGTCGCTTGATTGTATTACAGGGGAGCAGAAACCTTTGGGGACATGGGTCCGGATATGGGGTAGGTGCAGAGTAGGTACTTGCCCGGGGCCCTCCTAACTTTGCTCCCTAGGCATGTGCCTCTTCTGCCTAGCCCTAGGCCCTTACTAGAAGTTAACTCAAAGTTGAACAACCCCTTTCACACATACCATAATGTTGTATTTTCTCCATACCTTCCAACTGTACTGTTTTGAGTGGGACAGTCAAGCTTTTGACTGCTCAACCTGCAATCCCATGTTTGTACTGGAAAGTCCTGATTTCTCTGCACTGAACAGTCAAAAAAGATACAATGTTTCTAATTGGCTCTTGGCAATGAGCCCAGAATAGATACTTAAGATACATTCGCAGGGTCGAACTGGAAAAAACCCAGTGGGCCCGACCTCATTTTGGCGGTGCTGTTCGTGCATGCACGCCACCTTTGTGCAAGATCTCAGTAGTGGGGGGGGGGGCGGTGGAAAGAGGGCCGCTCCGGCCAAGAGGCAAGGTGAGACCCTTGCCTCAGGCGGCACAGAGCGGCCTGTTACCAGGGGCGGCAAAAAGCCGCCTCTGGTAACTGTAAGAGCTGAATTTCCATTTTTTAAAATGGAAATTCGGCTCTTCTAGTGCAGCAAGCATGTTGGTAGGTATGCATTTCTCTACATAGAGTTTTGGCCAGTACTTGCCAAGTGATTCATAAGATGTGAGTGAAGCCTGAAACTGCCTGGGATAGGATGGAGTGGGAGGTTGCTGGAGTTTTTAGCTGCCTGAAAAATGTCACACGTTGCTGTCATGGCTGGAAATAGAATTGTTTTCCATATCCACTACCATGGTGAAATATATTTACTAGTGCTTGCTATCATAATGGTAACATTATTTCATTCTGACACTAGAGGGCACTACAGCAATACATTTTGTTTTTTGTACAAAGCCCACGCTCCAGCAGGAGGTGACTATAGTGAAAGCACTGAAAATATGTGTGAGACATGATGGAACTGTAAAGCAGGGATAAAAAAAAAAAAGCAGAGTTCAAATGGGGACTCCGCACTTATAGAAAGGGAGAAGGGGGCGGTTTGGTAGCGCCTTCGCCTACACGAAAGGAATGCAGGACTTATAGACAAAAAGAAGTGGGCAGTTTGGGTGGGCCTTTCCCCTAAAAAAGCAGTGAGGTTTCAGATGAAACACTAATGTGCGGATAAGACTAAAGCGACAATTCTGAGAAAACAATAATATACGAAATTTTATATTATGAGTATTTGGAACATTTTGTTTGAGAGTAATGTAATTCATTAAGCAGTGCACTATAACACATGTTGGAGCGGAATGGAGAAAGAATATATTTTAATGTTTTATACACAATGAAATAATGTTGCCTAATTTTAAGCCATATGACATAGTAATACAGTTTTAATAAACTTTGTTCTACCTTATTTACCTTTTTTGCTCTATAGCCTCTTTACACGCTTTCTATGGTGAAAGCAGGAATTCTGGGGGCTAGGTGCTAACCAATCAGCAGCTGCTTATAACCAGTTCTAATCAAGATATGATTGGTTACCAAGATTAACAGCGTTGATGCAGGACGGACTGGCATGGAATGGTGGATATGGATCCATGGACAAGTGAAGGTAAACTTACTTTAATAGAGATACTTGGAACACAATGGTCACATGAATAAAGAGCATATTTGTATCTATATTTCTAACCTGAACCCCCTCTAATCTGAGGGGGCTTTGAACCAACCTAAGACTGCACAATGGAGCCTGAACCAATAACATCTGCAAACCACAGAGATAGAGGAACATTCTTGGCATAAAACATGTTTATAAATATTAGTAATTACATGCAGATGCCACTGTGCCTTTTCCCCTGTGTGTTGGCTGAGATTGTAGTCATGTTGCTTGACATGATTACACTTTACAAATACATTAGAGGACATTATATACAAATAGCAGGGGACCTTTTTACCCATAAAGAGGATCACCGCACCAGAGGCCACCCCTTCAGACTAGAAGAAAAGGACTTTCATTTGAAGCAGCGTAGGTGGTTCTTCACAGTCAGGACAGTGAGGTTGTGGAATGCACTGCCGGGTGATGTTGTGATGGCTGATTCTGCTTTCAAAAGGGGCTATTTTGATACTAAACTCTACAGTTAATATAGCAATGGGCATATACGGTGTGTGTGGAGGGTGTGTGAATGCTGAGTTTTAATTTGGAGGGGTTGAAATTGATGGACTTTGTGTTTAACTATGTAACTAACTAACTATGTAACTATATATCAAATGCTTTAGTAAAGTCTAAATGGATCACATCCACTGCCATCCCTGAATCAAGATCCCTGCTTCTCATAAAAAGAAATTAAATTAATCTTGCAAGATCTATTACACACTCATAGTATTATGATTTGCTATGAAGTCAGTATCTTATCCTTTATTAACCCTTGGAAAAGCTTTTCCTACCACTGATGTGAACTTAGTGCTGCTAACCAGATTTTGCTTGTATGTGCAGATTTTGTGTGTGCATTATTTAATGGAAGCTGGCATTTAAAGAGCTGCTAACAGAGGATCCCTGTAAGGCAGAGCTACTGATTTAATACTAATAAACAAAATGGTTACAGTATGAGGCCACTGCTAGGGTAGGTACAAATGTACATTGCATCTGCAAAATGTTACATGCTTCCACTAAATTCCCATAAAATCTTTTCTTTTCACTTTTACTTACCATCTCTCCCTCTGGGCGATAAAAGTACTCGCTTGTATCCCTATGTTTCTGGCTGATATGGAAGCAATATTTGGCAGCTGCCTCCAGCAGAACATGGGAATCTGTAGCATTAATTTCATTTTCTAGGGAAAGACACCCTGAAACATAGAGAATTGGGTCAAGATTAGGTAAAGATAATGCTGAAGAATAGACTGGATCCTGCAATGGCAATTCAGCATTCATTTATAAACCAGACTCTCTGGAACTCAAAAGCAAAACTTGAAGAAATATGAATAATCAGCATATTTTCCAAGGCTTGGAAGTTTTATAACAGGATAATTTGGACATGAATCTATGCCTTCTGCAAAAGATCTCTGAGTGAAAAAACACCTTACTGTATTTCCCTTTCTATGGAGTGATATTTTAACAAATCATTATGGCTCAGCAGGGAAACTGACATATACATTTATACCGCCAGATCTCCTTTATTATGAGAAACAATGTAGCAGACAGCTATCAATGGAATGTAAGAGTTTCTCAAAACACTTCTTCCACATATAACTGCCTCTGTGCACAATCATTGCCTTCCCCAGAATCCAGGCAACCTCACACTATATAGCTTTTTATAATTGATAGAGGACCCCACAACCAGTTGTTTTTTTATAAATTAACCCCTAAACACTGGGCAGAGATCCTTTCCATTTGAGCAGCACTGTCCAACTCCTGTGGTACCAAGGTCCGAATTTTTCTGGTCTACATGGTGGAGGGCCGATAATGGAAGCCAATGTTAGTCACTCCCTGTTTTTGGACCACACCTACTTTAAACTATACCCCTGTTACCAAAAATGTCCACATTAATAGCACACAAAAAATCTAATTGTTGGTGCTCATGTGAAAAAAGTTGTCATATAACATACCCTTAAATCCATATGCCTCCTCCTCCCCTGTGGATAACACAGCACCCCCAGCACATAATTTAGCACCATAGGGGCCCCTAACAATAATTTTCAAATGCTAATAAATCCCCAGAACAAATACCAGGATTATGTTCCACAGGCAGAGCAGGACACACACAGGGAGCATAGGGCAGGTACATACAGGGAACATAGGTAAGGCAGAGTATGGCACAAACAGGGAGCATAGGGCAGGAAGAGCATGGCACACACAGGGAGCATAGGGCAAGCAGAGCATGGCACGCACAGGGAGCATAGAGTAGGTAGTGTAAGGCACATACAGGGAGCACAGAACAGGCACAGTATGGCACACACAGAGAGCATAGGGCAGGCAGGCGCCCCTAGGCCACACAGTCCTAGCACCCGCTGCCAGCATCGTTTTAGCTAGAGCAGGCACACTGGAGCACTGGGGAGCTGCAAGTCCCCAGTGTTCCTCAGCAAGCAGCTGGGCGACCAACTTTCCACCATAGGCCCGGGCCTTTGTGGCCTTGCCACAAATCCGGGCCTGAAGGCAGGCATAGTATGGCACGCACAGGGCCATAGGGCAGACAGAGTATGGCACACACTGGGAAAAGGGAAGGCAGAACAGAGCAGAAGACAAGGCCACTCTAAAATGTGCTACATACAGTGACACTCTGCTGGTGCCCCTTTAGCATTTTGTATAAAGTGTGAACAGGTGAACAATGTGGGCTATATATATATATATAGAAAACAATTTATGTCTCCAAAAATTCAGTAAGTGTGAATATAGCAAGGCACAAGGCCTAGTATAAGCACAGGAGGATAAATTTAGACACGTAAGGTCTTATGCATTGGTATGGGGTGAAGGATTCCAGGCATTTATTCTAACAACATTACTAAAGTTATCTGAAACCAAACAGTGCTGGTAAACAGAAACATTTCCTCCTTCTTACAGAGAGTAGTTCAGAGACTGGAGATTTCGCTAGGATATCAACTTCCTCCCATTTGTTTCTGAGGAATCCGTCTCTGCTCTAAGAAATCTATTTACTCAAAAGGAGAAACAAAAATACAAAACCCAGTGGGAGATTAAAGGTGCCAGCAGATGCTAAAAACATATGTGAGTTCAGTTCAGCTGGGGACTTCACCCATACCTTCTGTGAATAAACTGAGCACATTTAACTTAGGGACTGGCCCATTGGCATGCAAATAACTTAATTGTTATTATTTATGATATATTGTTGGTATAGGTTAACTCTTTAGAGCAGGGGCTGTACCTTTAGAGAGCTGAAGGCTGATCCTTGCTTAGAGGTCACAGGTGGACTGTTCTTACTATAAACATTAAGTATAAACCATTATATGACAGTGGTTTAATATTCAATGTTTATTGTATTTGGTGTGTTATATGTATTATCTAAAATCTACATTCAAAACTCTAATTGAAATGAATATGAACAGCAGCATATATATATAAATATATATATATATATCAGAGGTGTCCAACCTGTGGCCCGAGGGCCGCATGCGGCCCAGGATGGATATGAATGCGGCCCAGCCGGAAATTCTGGTTCCAGAGGAAACGTTATGTATCAAAGAATATGGGAGCAGGCAACTCAACTTCAATATATATTGGTAAAACATGATATTTTGTTGGCCTTAAAATAAATTTGCTGTGGGGTCCAGTAACATCTAGTTATGCCACTGCTCAGCAAGATATCTATACACAAAAGGACTGCTTGGGACCTGGGTGACAATTTAACCTTACTACATGCGCGTGTTTTTATGTATGTGCAATACTTTTAAAAATTATTTAAGAATAAAAATTAATTTTACTTCTAGTAAGTTGACACCTACACTGGAGAAGGGAAGTGGAAGGGAACATGGAAGTCTATCACTATATGTGTGGTATATGGCAAATTAATACGTAGCTGATTTGTAACTCATGGGTGTTACTTGCAATCAACCTTATGCCCTATTCTGCCTTGTCTTGTATGAATACAGGCCACAGCATATTTTGTCCCCACAACTGATAGCACTAAAATGATCTGCAATCAAACCTAAGTAAAGTCATATACTCATAATATTCTTAGGCATGTTTCACTGGGGTGAACCTTGTTAGACATGAGCAGCTTCATGATGAAGTTTTTCAAGGCAAGGCCATTCTGTTTTGGTTTCTGTGCCATTGCCTGGTTTCCTTGGGCAAGTCACAGTCTCTCTGGGCATCAAATATCAACCAAAGATTTGACATAAGGGACTGAGGCCCATTTTATACAACCCAACTTGAGTATTTCTCAAGAAGGGTACTACTTGTGCATTCATGTAGAGCTAATAAGCCCTGTATAATTCATTGGAATTGATTAATAGTATTCTATAGGGCCAGAGAGTGGATATTCTAAGCAGAAAACATTAAAAGAGTTGGATAGGTGTCAGGGAGCCGGGAGCTCCCTCCAGGGAGGTAGTCTGGATCAAGGAGGAAGCCCTCTTGAGGGAGCAAGGTCGTGGTATCCAAAGGGTTAAGCAGAATCAAGGTCAAAGTCCAGGCAAGAGTTCAAAGGCAGGCAGATCAGGATCAAATAACAGAGTCAAATAACAGAGTCCAGGCAGGGGGTCAAAACCAAGGCAGGAGCAGGAATCAGGATACAGGAAACACA
>CM044436.1:30146498-30183471 GCA_024363595.1 Xenopus borealis | reverse complement strand
TTGTCCAGTTATTCTATTATATAGCATATTGTCCAGTTATTTTATTATATAGCATATTGCACAGTTATTCTATTATATAGAATATTGTCCAGTTACATTACAGCAATACATCAGCCACAGCCCTTATACAGATGTGATATGTAATAGTGATTGCTTATGTTTCTCTGTGGGATCCATGATGGTCTCTATTAGCACTGCCTAATCACAGCTGAACCCTGTATTCTGTTTTACAGGAGCAAACAGAATATTCTTGACCTAACAGTTCCCAGAATTGTTGGTCGTATGGTGAAGAACTTGCCAATGCCGCAAATCTGAAAGGCCTGATGACTATAGATCCATGGCTTCTAATTCCAATCTTGTTGTTGTCACTGGTAAGTATTTTTCTTTCTCTGCAATTTCAATTTTACTATTCCTTCTTTTCCGTGCAAGGCTTGAAATTTCAGTGGCACTTGCCCATTAAAAAAAATCCCACAACTCATAGTTTATCTGGCAGAGAGCCAGTTAGCTGCATGTCATTTACATGAATGGAAAGTCACCGTAGTTGCTGTAGATTTTATGTTTTTCAGGTTTTGGACCTTATAGAAATTATATCATAAACTCCAGCTGGGAAGCAGTGAAGGTAAGGACTGACACAGGCAGTACATGGCAGTGAATACATCATATATCCATTTGTTGCTAGTACAACTGTGGAAAATGAATTGTCTTTTATTTCTTTCAAATCAAATAATGCCCAGTTTACATTGCTGATTTCCTGAACATTAAATAGTCCACCCAAATATTGGCTTGGTCAGATCACATGTACTAGATACCCTTATTAAAGGGATTTTTCACCTTTAAATTAACTTTTAATATGATGTAGCGAGTGATATTCTGGGAAAATTTGCAATTGGCTTTCATTTTTAATTATTTGTGGTTTTTGAGCTATTTAGCTTTTTATTCAGCAGCTCTCCAAGTTCAACAGTCTGGTTGCTAGGGTCCACATTACCCTACAACAATGCTTTCATTTGAAGACAAGGCTAAACTATTAATAGGAGAGGGCCTGAATAGAAAAATGAGTAATAAAAAATAGCAATAACAATAAAGTTGTAGCATCACAGAGAATATGCTTTTTAGATGGGGTCAGTGACGCCCATATGAAAGAGTCAGAAGATGAAGGCTAATAATTCAAAATCTATAAAAAAGAAACAATGAAGGCCAGCTAAAAAGTTGCTTAGAATTATCCATTCTATAGTAGAAAATTTAACTTATAGATGAACCATACTTTTAATATTTTTCTGTATATGTCTAGCAAAACAGGTATAGGCTATTCTGCTGGGTGATTTGTAGGCATACAGTTGTGTTCAGAATAATAGCAGTCTAATATCACTGATATGATCAATCACTGTTTTTGGTAGGCATTATATTTCTACATGGCAAATAGTAGTTGTAGTAGAATAATAGAAAACCAACAGACTCAAAAACCAATAACATGCATGCTGCTGATTATGTGTAATCAAATTATTAATTGATGCTTGTTCCAAATAATAGCAGTGTGGATTTCAATTAGTGAAGTAATTCATTCTGTGAACAAACAGGTGTCAATTACAGCCCTTATTTAAGGAAGGAATGAGCAAATGTTGTGCATGCTGGTTATAGTGCAATTTTCTCTGAAAGTCGGAGTAAAATGGCTCATTCCAGACATTGTTCAGAAGAACAGCATACTCTGACTAAAAAGTTGATTGGAGAGGGGAAAACGTATAAAGAAACGCAAAAAATGATAGGCTGCTCAGCTAAAACAATCTCAAATACATTAAAATGGCAACAGGGTTGCACTGGGGAGGTCAGAGCCCACCGTGGCTGCCACATCAGGGCCCCTCTACCCAGTTGCTGGACCCCCCTCCCCAGCAAACCCCTCTTTGCCCCTTTGCGGCACTTACCTTAGATGTGTTCGTTTGTGGGAATGTCAAGTGGGTTGAGCAGGCAAGGCAAGAGAAGGAGCAGGCAAGGCAAGAGATGGAGCAGGCAGGGCAAGAGGAAGGAGGTCAGGAGCAGAAGAGTCCCACCGGCCCAGTCCGATGTTGAATGGCAACCAAAACCTGAAAGGCATGGAAGCAAAATTAAAAATATCATTTGAATGGATAGAAGAATAGCCAAAATGGCAAAGACTCCTTAGAAGACTCCTATATGAAGCCAAGCTATCAGCAAGAAGCCCCAGCAAAGTCCCATTGTTGAAAAAAAGACAATTTGGCCTAAAGAGAAATGGATGAAAGCAATATTGTTCTTTTTGGGTATAGGGGACACAGACAGTTTGTCAGACGACCCCCTAAACACAGAATTCAAGTCACAGTACAGTGTGAAGCTAGTGAAACATGTTGGCACAAGCATCATGATATGGGGATGTTTCTCATACTATGGTGTTGGGCTTGTTTATCTCATACCAGGGACCATGGTTCAGTTTCAATACATCCACATATTTGAAGAGGTCATGTTGCTTTATGCTGAAGAGGAAATGCCCTTGAAATGGGGGTTTCAACAAGACAACGACCCCAAACACACCAGTAAACGGGCAACATCCTGGTTTCAGACGAACAAGATTGAGGTTATGGAGTGACCAGCCCAATCTCTGGACCTTAATCCAGTAGAAACCTTGTGGGGTGACATGAGAAATGCAGAAGAATTGTGGAATGTAACTGCTGCCAGAAGTTGGTGGACTCCATGCAACACAGATGTGCAGCAGATCTCAGAAACACTGATTATACAAGTAAATATTAGTTCAGTCATTCAAAGGAAAGCCAAATCTTGAAATATTTTCAGTTTATATTGTGAATGTTTGAGTTTGTAAAGAAGAATGCAGACACTAATATTTCATTTTCTTCACTTTCTGTTAAGGAATAAGACAAATGTGATACATTTTTCATGTTTTGATTTAGAATAGAATGTGCAGTGTTCCGAAAGCATTTGGTGTATGGAAATAAAAGCTATTATATGGATTTTTAGATTTATTAACTTTTTTAAACTCACTGCTATTATTCTGAACACAACTACATTTACAAATCACCAAACTACATAGTAACCTATAATCAATAAAAGATGATTTCTAGATTGGGCCTTGCATTGTACAGGAGAAGAATTACCCTCTCCTTTTTTGAATATACCCTCCTTAATACAGGACAAAAAAGTAAAACCTTGCTGGCCCTTCCTGCTGCTGCTGACTGGCATAGCTTGCTATAGCTGAGTTTATTATCTGTAAGTACTTCTAAATTTTGAATTTCCCTAACATAGTTCTTGTAAAGGTGGCCATAGACGCACAGATAATATTGTACGAAACTAATTTTCGTACGATATTCGGTGCGTGTATGGTGGGAAATGAGCCGACCGACATCGTCAGAAGATTAAGATATCGGTCGGCTGGTTGATCGGACTGGACGGAAAATTTTGATCAGATGCCTTTTGAAAGCTCCCTGAACATCGGCCATTGTTAGTGCTGAATCGTCAGATACAAGTAGAATTCTATTGTTTCTACTTGTATATTTGACGATTCAGCTCTACACGTGTGTGTTGAAATGAACGATCTTTCTTGGAAAGATCTTTTCCGAGAAAGATCGTAATTGTTACGTCTATGGCCAGCTTAAGGGTATATGTGAATTTCATCAACTTACATTTATCAACACTAAGGGGCAGATTTACTAAATTTAAAAAAAAATTTAATACAAATTTAGTTTTTGGGCCCACTTTGACCTTTGAATTCTAAAAAATCAATCGAATCGAATGATTCGAATAGATCAAATAAAAATCTATTCAATGGTCGAATTACTTGCCCTTTAAATTTTTATTCAAATCCCTAGTTTGCCAGATTAAACCTACTGAATTGCTGTATAACCCTATGGGAAGCTCCCATAGGGTTTTTTCAGCTTTTTAAGATCGAATAAAAAAATTTGATCAAATGCTACCCCTGGTAAATGCCCCTAACTCTTTATTTACCCCTCGGTGCAGTTTCAGGGCATAGGAGTTCACGGGCACCATCTTCCACCACTTTGGTAATCTTTGTGTTTTCTTCCTTCACTTCGGCAATTTCCGCGACTTTCGGCGCATGCACAGTTGTCGCAAAACCGAAGATTGCCAAAAATTACCTAAAAGAAGAAGATGGCGCCAGTTAACTCTGATGCCCTGAATCTGCACCGAGGGGTAAGTAAAAGTTAGGGGCATTTAGCCGGGGTACCGCCTAGCCTGGGGAGGAGCAGGTAGGAGGGTCTATGTAGGGTTTTTTAAATTAAGGGTTGAATTCTCCTTTATAGGGAAAATTTTAAATTCTTAGAGGAAAAAAGTTTTTAAGCTCCAGAGCTGCTAAATATTTTAAGCTAAAAAATACTTCAGGTAAAACCTTCGAAGTCATGTAAAAGTCAACGGCAGATGCCATGATTTGTCACTGGGTTTCATTTGATAATCTGATTTTAAAAAGTCACACAATCTTGGCAAGACTTTTCCCGATCGTGCAATTTTCGAAAGGAAGCTTGATTGTTGTTGGGTGTTAGGTTGAACTGTATTCTTTAATATAATGGGAAAAATTGAGTTTTAATAAATAGCCCCTTAAATCTCTTCTTCCATTTATCAAAATTGCTATTTTGTCCAGATCCCCTGCAAGAATGCCACGTTCTGGATGGACTTAAATGACCGGTATAATTTTGTGCAATGAACAAATTTAGTATAAGTGGCCCAATACAGAACCCTGCAGCACCCCACTAAGACTCCAATTAAAGATTTTACCATTGCCATCTACTCTAAGTTCACAATCCTTTGTCCAAAATGATCTAAGATCTCAGTACTGGAGGGTGTATTTCATTAGGACTCGGGCCCTTTGCCATTAACTTTTTTGAAACATTTAAGTACCATATTGTGTTTTACCTGACAGCATTAAGCCCTTATGCCTCTATTGTGTAAATCAATAGTTTAAGAAAAATAACTTTTTAAAGGGGAACTACAAACCAAAATTTGATAAAGAGGCCTGTATAACACAGAAATCCCTAATACAGTATACCCATCACACTTAGCTGTTTCTTCAAAAAGTATGAGTAAATGCCATTTTCTATTCTGAAATACAGCTGTTGAACAGTTCTTCTCTTTCTGCATCATTTAAAATCCTGGGAGGGAAGGATCCACATCTTACAAACAGCATGCAGGAACTATATAACCCACAATGCCTTGCAATGTTCCTATCCTTATTGAAATCATGTGTGCAGGGAATTGTGGAGGATGCAAGCTAAGGACAGATGTCTGCTGATACAAAGTAAGAGTAGTCAGCCAGCTCAGCAAAGAAGTCAGAAAGATCAGCAGGAGGCTAGGCTTAGGGAACTGTTATAAACCATTAAAAATCATGAAAAGTCTGCATATTTTTTATTGATGTATATTGCAAAGTTGCTTGAAATTATGTTTACCTTTCAAAAAGCTCAAGTTATATTTTTGTGCAATGGCAGATGAGGGGCTTTGTCCCTCACTGTAAATCTGCATTACCACAGGCAACAAATCTTGTGAAACTATATCCCCTTCTGAAAGATTTGAATCGCTGAAAGTAAACCACATTAATCATATAATCCACAGCTTTCTGAAAGGGAAGACATTTTCAGGACATTTGTTAGCCCCCCGTCTACCAGAGCTTTACATTTCCAAAGTCTCCTTCAACCAAAATATATTTCCAATGGAACAACACTTTTCAACCTTTTTTTAACTGCCGGTATATTTAAGAACTCTTTTGGGACTAGTCTTTGCAAGTGAAGCAATCTGTTTATCATATTTCTATTGTTGCTTTTTTGATTGCAGCACTTGTTTTATGAACAGGTTAAAAAGGGTATCTGTCAACTCTGATTTGTACATGCTTTCTTCTGCATTTCCTATTAACATCTGAACATCAATGCTTTAATGTGCACATAGAACATCAATGCTTTAATGTCGTAGTAGTGAGACATGCAGCAGACATTTCTGAAACATTGCAGTAAGAAGTGGTGTTGAAATCCATGCTTCCATCCAGCGGACCACCCACATGAATGGCAAAATCTGATTCACCTGATCAAATGGCCTTTGGAATTATAATTGGATCATATAGGGGTAGCAATACCTGTCAGGAGAGAATTGCATTCATGGCCTAATATGGTCCATGTGATAGGATTTTCTTACTTGCTCATTAGAGATTTGCTTATTCATGGCCACCCATGTCCTTGTAACAATGTTCCTATTTAAAGGCAACTATACCAACAACTCATGTAAAATGCCGGTAAATAACATCAAAGCACAACATAACATGTGACATGGGGGAAATCACATCCTTTAAGTCTGTAAGGGCCCGTACACACGGGCGTTTTGGACCCTGAGTTGCGTTTGGCTGCGTTCAGCCGCAGGGGAGTGCAGGTCTAGACGCACCTCATTTTGTTCAATGAGGTTGTACCCACGAGACGCGTGTAAGCGCCGAACGCAGATTCAGACGCAACATGCTGCATTTTTCCTGCGTTTGGCGCCTACATGCGTTCGCGTGAGTACAGCCCCATTGAAAATAATTGAGTGCGTCTATACCTGCGCTCCCCTGCGGCTGAACGCAGCAAAACGGAACGCAGGTAAAAACGCCCGTGTGTAAGGGCCCTAAGAGAAATCACTTTTAATGCATTACACGTGGATCAGTTGGTCTTTTTTTATTCTTTACATTTCTTCCATGTAACATGTTGAATATATAGTCCTTTAGCTAGATCTAATATTGGGCTGGTGATATGATATACACCAACCAAAGGGGGGGGGGGGGATGTCATGTTCAACACATCAGCGATTATGTATTTATTCCAGGGAGAGATTAAAATAAACTTTATGGAGGCTCCCACTGCAATTTTATGCAAGGAATAAGTATTTTTGATAATTATAGATGCAGTGAAAGCTAATTAGTGATAGGTTTACTGGAGCAGATCAAATGTAGCACAGCTTACTTAAAAAAAAAAAAAAAGAACCCTGTTATGAACAGTCTAAATATGTCTTTTTGCAGGTGTGTGCATATGAAGGCATGGCATTTATAAGTATTTGATAACATGACATCTTAGACTTTATGTAGATGTTTTCTGCTTCTTGCTGTAGGAGTTGTCTAAACTTGGTCTTGGTGGTGACGTCGAACTTCAGATTATGGAGCTTCCAGTGAAATACAGTGAGGTGATGAGGAAAGTGGGCAAGATATGGACAGAGTGCAAGCCCCTGGTTAGTTCCACATGGCCAACCTGTAATGGGTTGTATTGCCCTGAAGCATTTGCCACCTCTTTGGGGTATATCAATAGCAACAGCAGATCAAGTAATGACTGGGTGAGCAAAGCTTAAGAAGGGTAGAAGGGTCGAGTAATACCTATTCGTGCTGTGCAACTTTACTTAAAGGTAAAGGAATGACATGACATAGTTTTGATGTGTATCAACAGTTAGGCCAATCCCTGTAGAATGTGCTTAGAACCAACTGGTGGCCTGCTTATTGAAACTTGATTGACATAGGGCCTCATAACAAAGATTTCCGGTTAAAATGAATATATGTCTGACTATGTTCCCTGAATAACCTGCTGCTAAGTGTTTGCATTCTGTTAATTTCCTGTTATTTCATGTTGGCAAATATGGCAAACACACTAGCTGTCTGTGCACGTTGGAATGGCCGCCTCATCCAAAGCAATCACCCTGGAGCAATGCGGAAGAAACAAAGGCTACATGGAAAAGGACCTCGGCGGTGCTCACCCACACGGCGGCTGCTGTTTGCTTGAAGGGCCAGAAAGAATAGAGTCTGTCATTAATATGAAAACCGTCTGCAAAAACATTTCATTGCCTGGGATTGATGTTATCTACTCCAGAGATGCCGGGAGGTAGAACTGTTTGGTTTCCTAGGGAAAATCTATAGACAGAAACATTGGGATGCAGACGCTATTTACTCTAACGTCTCTCATTTTGTTTAACTGTCAGCTTAGTGATGTAAGTTTTCTTTCCCTAAATCAGCAATAGGACGCTTGTTCCATTACAGCCCAGCCTTGCAATTTGTCTTCTAGACATGCATATACTGTATAATAAATATACAATGTATGTGCATATAAGCTGTACAGGAATATAACATATAAAGGAAGAACCTCAGTGTAGAACTGTCATTTCGAAAAGATTTCTAGAAGAAATAAGTCTTAAGCAATTGGACTTTGAGTATTCTTGAAAATGTTTCACCACTCATCTGAGCGGTTTCTTCAGTTCAACTTCACATGCACCCAAATAATGTATAATGATTCCCACCATGCCTCCTGGCCTTTTTGCATTCCTGCCCATTTCCATTGCCTTAGTGCCACCCCCACATGTATCCTTCTCACTTCAGACTCACATCCAATTCCTAGAGATATTGTTCTATCGCTCCGTGCATCTCACAGTCTAAAACTATCACTACAGGCACAAAGTCAAGTTGGACCGTTTTAGTGTGAGCTAGTTACTTTAAAACTCCAGGTTGTCACATCCCAGAACAACCTTCCACCACCAACCCTAGAGGATAGTCCTCAAGATTTTAGAAATTACGAATTCCTAAACTGAAGATGAACCCCTCAAAATCACAAAAATGCATATATCTCAACTTCTGGTATGTTAATTTTGTCAGTTGGCTAGGAACAAAGATTTGTAATTTTTTGCTGAATGAAGAGTAGAGATGCTGGGTGCAATCTTGAGGATAACCTGCTGGCTGTTCCTACTTACCTTAATGTCACAGAATCCACGCAAAGCTCACATTAGCTAGGGCTGAAGCTACCCCATGACCCAAGTGACTACCCAGTCTCTTCAGTTAAAGTTTCCACATGCTAAATGGATACAGTATCTGTGGAACTGTGCAGTGTAGACACACAAGAAATGCAGTGAATATTTTCACCACAATGATACCATCTTCTTTCTACTATAGGTACCTCTGTGAATACGCCTACTACATCTCTTTGCACTATGGACAGGGAAGGGCAGTTTTCATCCATGTGCCCCCATTAACAAAAACCTTGACATCACAAGGACTGGCTCAAGCTCTGCAGCACATTATAAAAGAGATGTTGACTCTGTGCGGGCAGACACCAGCCCGTCAGTAACTCCAAATCAGCGGCTCCCGCCACCTTCATATGGATCATTACAGTCTGCATTGCCAAGTGCAGCATTGTTTCTAAACGATGTACAGCAATGTTCATTAAACTCAGTGTTCCTCAGACTAAGTTCTTGGAGGTCCAACCTATTGATAATTATTTTGTGCTTGCAAAAAAAAAAAAGGAAAACATTTTTGTAAGTTGGTCTCAGTGTGTGTCTATATACGCGAATATGACTATTGCTGACAACGTTTTATTGATACATGAAAACATGTTTTTCCAAGAATATCTAGGGCAGCAAGAAAGTGGTCTTCCCAAATCTCACTCCCACCATACTTCTGATAGAACGGTTCCCCAGTTTGGAAACTTGCATGTAAGACTGAGCTGCTTACAGCCAATCACAAGCAATGGATTAAAGCAAACTATGTAATAAGCAAAGCTGCTGTGTTATGTGTTGTGTTAACATATGAAATCCTACACCTAAAATTCTGTGAGCAAAAAGATTCTGTGAAAAATACTGGGGTAACTAGACTGGCTTAGGTACTGCATAATCATCGATAATTCCTAATCACGACCACAGATGTCTCCTGTCCCCAGTTCTTTTCACTTTAGCCATAGGACCCCAGCACTTACCAGGAAAGCTCAGTTAAGGGATTACGAATCAGAAACCTGAAAAAATATTTTTTTTTACACAGATGACATCCTATTGTATTTTTGTAACCCCAAATCATTTCATTCAAATTCTCTCCATTTTTAGGCAAAGTTCCAAACCCTCTGTGTCAGTGGAGTCAAATTAATTGTCCTAATGACCCAGACTAGGGCAGTAGATTTCCCCCTGATTACTTTACCAGATAGGCTAAACTGTTAAGGTGGCCATAGATGCAAGATAATCTCCTACGAAACAAAATTTCATACGATATTTGGTGTGTGTATGGTGGAAGACAAGTCAACTGATATTGGCAGAAGACTTGGATATAGGTCGGTTTATCGATTAGGCTAGCTGGAAATTTTTGATTTAGCACCTTTCAATGCACTCGAACAACAGCCATAGTTAGTGCTGAATCATCAGATATACAAACAGGTAGAATTCTATTGTTTATACTTGTATATCTGACAATTCAGCTCTACACCTGTGCATCGAAACAAATCTTTCTTGGAAAGTTCTTTACTGGGAAAGACCATAATTGTAACGTCTATGTGGTCTTTAGGCCAAAAGAAATAAAATTGCTACTCCAGTTTAAATACTTGTTTCCGAAATCTGAATCAACTTTACAGTTGTTGCTCAGATCAGATCCCTAAACTTCCCAATTTCTAAGGCTTAGTACAATTCCCCGCTAAAGCATCCCAACTCTCCAGAGACCCGTCAAGGATGGTGGTCTGCCACTACCCAATAATGCTCAGATATTTCTGGCTGGCTAACTGATATTTGCTAACTGGTGGCTGGCCCAGTCAAAGATCTTGAGGCAGACATATTTGCATGGTTGGCAGGCCCGGCTAATGTTCTAAATAGAAATCATGTACCCCAAGCATTCCTGCTGATGTTTAGATAAGGTCGAGGCTGTAAGCAATGATTCAGATGGAATTTGTCCTCTATGAACACTTTTGTCCCTGAGCTAAATAAAAGAGACAACACAGTTTGCTGGATGGTAAGAAGAATTCCTTAAATAAGGTCTAGATTAAATCCTACTTTAAGTTGCATCTGCTGTTTTGCAGCTTTCAACTTCACCAGCAGTTTTGTTCCAGTTTGCTGCCCCTAACCTTATGGAGTCCTCCCAAACTAAGGAAAAATTTTTCAAACAATCTACACAACTTATCCATAGATCCAGTCAGTAACAAAACTACAGCAGGCTGAGTGCAGACCCCCCCCCCTCTGCCAGTGGGCCTGCAGGGGGTTGTGGATCCTGGTACACCCCCTGCTCCACTGGTAGTTCCGCCACTGGATCCAGTGAAAAGCCCTTAAAGGACAAGTAACCCCTTTACCCCCAATCACTAATATGTAAGAGAGTCTCTGTACTGCCTCAGCTGTTAATAGTTCTATTAGGTTTAATATTCATGTTTCATTTCTTAATGAGCATACAATGGATGGGTTTTCCAGTATTCAGAATTATGGAATAGGACTGTGCACTGCATACATTTCTAATAATGACAGACAATTTAAATGAGAAGTAAACACCCCAAGCACAAAAATCCCCCCCCCCCGGCCTACCTGTCCCCCTGGGCAAATGCATCGAAGTTGTTACTCACCCTTCGGCGCAGGACCTTTCGAGCGGAGTTCACAGGCGCCATCTTGTCCCAAGTGATCTTCTTCCTGTATTCACCGATGTTTGGGGGCGCATGCACAGTTGGAAGCAGTTGCCAGTTCAGATCTACTGCGCATGCGCCAAAGGTCACAAAGTTTTCGAATTTTGTTTTTTTCGGAATACTTTGTGACTTTCGGCTCAGGATTACACACCTGCACGAGACCAGGTCTCGCAGTTCCACATCAAGGATCACATCATTATCTTCTAAGACCTCTCATTCTAGGAAATCAACACTAGGGGGCAGATTTACTAAGGGTCGAATTTCAAAGTGGAAAAAGTTGAAATTCAATCGAAAATGGACTGTTTTCGATCGAATAGGTCAGTTTTCGGCCAAAAAAAATATTGTTTGAATTGTTTGATTCGAATGATTTTCCCAAAAAAATTTTGATTTTCAAAAACAGTCCTTAAAGGTTCCAGGAGGTCCCCATGGGCTAAAATAGCAATTGGGCAGGCTTAAGGTGGGGAAGGGTCAAATTCAAAGTTTTTGAAGAGACAGTACTTTGATTTTCGAATGGTCAAATTTTAACATTCGAATCAATAGTATTCAATAGTTAAAGTACCCAAAAATTACTTTGAAATTAAAATTTTTTAATTCGAATTTTCAGTTCGACCCTTAGTAAATCTGCCCATAAGTGACAAGTTTATCGATGTCCATGCTGATGTGAGAGCATCTCTTTGCCAAAAGAGATCAGAGATGCAGGAGGCAGCAAGTCTGGACTGAGAATCAAAATAGGCCCTGGCATTTCAGGTACACAGAGGTCCAATCAGCCCACACCGAGGCCCAAACAGCCCACACCAGCCAACTAAATACTGAACTTCTATGTCACATTATAGCAGCCCCTCGGGCATTTGCCAAAACCCACAGATTGCCAGTCCGGTCCTGGGAGGCAGCACACCAGTAAGAAGAAGCTGCCCGTAAAATGGCAGAAATAGAAATCCTTCAAGTGGAAAAGGCATCAGCGATTGCCTGGTTACAGGTTCTTGAACAATTGCTTTAAGGAGCACCTGATTCTAGAGCCATAATTGTAATGTGAGACAACAGTTTACTAATCTGCAGGTACTACATGAAAAAAGTGAGAACAGGGTGATAGCGGCATTAGATGCAGAGAAAGCGTTCGACTCGTTAGAATGGACCTTTCTCTGGGAAGTCCTCAGCAGATACGGATTCGGGCCCCGATTTCTTAAATGGCTGCAAACACTCCTCCCCTACAGCCCAGATACGAGCTAACAACATGCTTTCTGCACCCTTTCCACAAGGGGCACAAGGCAGGGTTGTCCGCTTTCACCTTTCTTATTCTGCCTAGCAATGGAGCCGCTCGCTGAAACTATCCGCAACACAAATACCTTTATGGGTCTGAAAAGGGGCAACCTATACGAAAAGATATCCCTTTACGCGGACGATATACTACTATACTTAGAGAACCCAGGGCAGGCTCTGCAAAGCGCTCTAGATCTGATAAATGAATATGGTCAACACTCAGGGTCAGAATAAACTGGCACAAATCCAAGCTCAAAGAGCCCCCAATCTGTATACCCCCCTGACGTAGGTAGATAAACTCTTGTATTTAGGAATAGTGGTAACCCTAGAGATTGACGAATACAAACTACACAATGTAGATCCAATTCTGGCAGACATGAAAATTAAACTAACACACTGGGAAGGGCTTCCCATAACATTACTGGGCAGGCTCAATCTTATCAAAATGAAATACTTTCTCAAATTTCTCTACGTATTCAGGAATACACCATTATGGCTAACCAAAACCTTCTTTAAACAATTGAATTCACTAATTATCCCATTCATCTGGAGTAAAAAGACCCCTAGAATTAGCACACATACCCTCCAGAGAGATCCTACTGCTGGGGGTCTAGCCCTACCAGATTTCCAAATATATTACTTGGCATCATTACTGGTTACAATTAGATGGTGGTTCGAATCCCAATACTTGAATCCAGCAACTGTCCTGGAGGCAACGGTGGTGGGTTTATTGGAGGCACTACGAGGGTTACCTTACAGGAGTGGGGAGGCACACCAAGGGATTATCAAATCAATGAAGACCACAATTAAAGCCTGGACAACAGCCCAAAAAATACTCCGACCAAAAGGCACACAAACTTACTCTCCACATACACCTCTGTGGCGGAATCCAAGTCTAGAACACTTCACGGATCTGCCGGACGGGCACTGGTGGGCTCGGATGGGAGTCAAGCGTATCAGAGACTTGTACTCTGAAGAGCAACTGATATGACTTGACCAGCTACACTTTTCAGAGCCACTAACACAGACTCTCCGCTTCAGACACTTCCAACTTCAACATGCGGCAAACAGCCAATTTACCACAAAAGGCCCTAATCTGAAAGCCACAGCACTGGAAACTAAGCTCCAGCTGGAGATCATGCCTAAACCCCTCTCGACTATATATCAGGCTCTCAAGCTCCCTAATAACCAAAGACAACTACCATGCCAAAACAAATGGAGCTTGGACATACCTGCACTGACAGAAAGCGACTGGAACACCGTCCTACGACACTTACTACCACCACTGGTATCAGCCAAGGACAAATTGATACAAGTGAAATTCATACACCGGATTTATATGACACCAGAGAGACTTAATCTGATAAGTCCGGGAAGATCAAAAGTTTGCCCTAGATGTGCAACAGACACTGGAACATGGTTTCATATGACATGGACTTGTGTAAAGATTCAGGACTAGCAAGTTTTGCTTTCATTTCCAAAGTCATGGTGCTTCAGATTGAACCCACCCCGGCTGCCGCCCTACTGGGGCTAACCACGGGAATTGTCTCCTCCAAGGAGGGTAGAGTACTCCTCCAAACACTATTATACTATGCCAAAAAAACGATAGTTCTTAAATGGAATAGACCACTAACATCTACCCTAGAGTACTGGAAAGCAATGGTGAACACAGCCCTTCCGTTCTAGCTAGGGGATGTAGAGACAAATTTATAGACATTTGGCTATTATGGATCCTGAACTCAGACACTAACAGTCCCCAGGTACTTTAAACACTCTACCTTGCAGAGGAACTATGAAACGATTTTCTATCCCCTGCAGATTGCTTACTATACCACTGTAAAAACTGATAGATGTGGATGTTGTGCGTGCAACCAAAGGTTATGTTTATGTTGGAAAATGCAAAAATAAAAGCATTAAAAAAAAAAAAAAAAGGAGCACCTGATTAGTACTGCCTTATTCTAACTGAGCTTGAGTACTGTAAATATGTACTAACTAGACCATAGTGCATAGAGTACTAAAAAATGAAGCTTACACCATCCACGCACGACCCCTGCATCCCACAATACAGGTCAGTCTCTTTGTCTCTGTTATCTGAAGCCATAAAAATTGCCCTATTTAAGAGACCAGGCCTGGACTGGCAATCTGTGAGTTCTGGCAAATGCCAGAGGGGCTGCTGAAAGGTCCCATAGACAGTCACTATTTAGTGGGCTGGTGGAGGACTACTTGGGCCTTTATGTACTTGGAATGCCAGTGCCTATTTTGACTCCCAGTCCAGATCTGTAAGAGACTACAAATTTTCCCAGAAATAACTGACAAAAAATCACAAGCTGTAAGAGCTCAGTGACCTTCTCCTAGGGCCACCATTAGGGGGGCACAGGTGGGACAGCTGTCCCTGGCCCAGAAGATTTCCAGCTTCAAGGGGGCCCCGGTCATTCTCTCTGTGGCCACCAATGTGTTTTTATTTTAACCTGTATGTGGCCATGACCACCAATATTTTTTGATGGCCCTAGCCACTGTTTTTTTTTTTTTTTTAAATAATTTGTAGGGGGGGGGGGTCATGGTCACTAATGTTATTTATAACCTGTAGTGGCTCTTGCCACCAATTTTTTTTTTTTAACTTGTAGCATGTAGGGGGGCCCTTAATGCTTTAGCGTTGTGTCTGTGTGGCCTTTGTAATCATGGGTGAGAGTGGGTTGGGGAGGTGAGGGCCCAGAAAATGTGATGATATTCGATAGCCCAGACCTCACCTCTTAGGGACTCAGCTACTTGGATACTGCTCATGGTGTAAATCCAGTAGTGTTGATGCTACCATACAGGTTGCAAGAGAAGTGGGCCACAGCAGGCTCAAAGTACAAAAAACAATATAATGTATCCATTTCTCTATTCTTATACTTCTGCAAATTCATCAGTGACCATGCCTGGATCAAGGATGATCCCTGCTTCAGCTTTAATGAGCCCAGCCTTCCTGCTTCATTGTCTTCAAGGCATGACAACACAGCTATGAAACACAGAGACTTGCAGGGAACAGTGCCGTTAGAAAGACGGACATTCCTCCTGCTAAAACTACTAGCAAACTTATTCTGGTGGGAAAATGGAGGATCCCGATTGTCAGTATCCAATTCACAAGAATCCACACCCACCAAAAAAATTTGGTGGGTTCAGGGCAAAGTCATTGAAGGAGCCCAAGGAGCTTCTGCAGAAGTTTGGGGTTTGCTATAAGTGCTGTGCCTCCTCAGACCATTTTACTAATGAATGTAAGACTGTTATTAAGTATAAAGAGTACAGCGGTAACAAGCATGTTAATACAATGCATCCAACTCCTTTTCTTGACAGTCCACAGTCCAACCCCTGTCTCAAGTCCCAAGTGCTGTGCCAAGGTATGCCTAGTCTTGGTATAGCCTGAAGGTCAACCAGAGAAAGCAATACAGGCTTATGCCATGATAGAAGACCAAAGCAAGAGATCTCTGGCAAGGCCACAAATCTTTGAGATTTTTAACATCAAGTGAGATGCAGAAGCATATACCCTCAATTCCTGTGCTGGTCGTATAGAGACTGTGCAGAAGGGCTAATTGGTATGTTGTCTCCTCAATCGAAGGTAACACTAACCTACCTCTACTCATGTTAACTGAAATAAGCCCAACTACATAGTATGAGAAACATCCCCATATCATGATACTTGTGCAGAACAGAACACACTGGCAGTATGCCTGTCCAAGGAGATAAACTGTTTATTCATCTGTCCTTATAATCTAAGCATCTTCAATAATTTGGGAGAGAATGAGCAGTTATTTAATAAAAGGTACAACAAAAGGCCAATTCACCTATAGCAGCCAATCAGCTGGTAGCATTTACTGGCCAAATGTTTAAAAGCAAATATGTTATGGTTTACTATGGGTTCCTGCACCTGGGAAAACATTGTCCCTTACTGTATATATAAATGAGGGGGGGACTAGTGGCACCAAAATACTTGTTAATGGTGCTCTAAATAATAGAAAAAAAACATTTTGAGTGCTTCACTGGGAACTTTTACAATATACATTCATATTCCATTTTTATCATTTTTTTTAGATGTTACTAGTTTTATAGAGTTCATATACCTAGGGTATGCAACGCTACAATTAACTATGCAGGAAGTGCACAGACAGGGCCAGTCTCTGACACTCCAAGAGAGCTGTTAAGCAAAAAAGTATTAAATTGTGTATATCTGCTAATAATTCAGAAGCCTCAAAGATAAAATATCTTTATTGCTCAACTTATGTTCAGTAGCAGATCAGCTTTAAGGTTTCAAAGAGTTTTTAAAAAATGCAATTAATGTAATTTTAGCAATGTTGCAGTTAGTAGCAGTAGTTTGGGGAAGAAAGACATATATTTACCTATTTTAAATGTCACAATGTGTACTTTGCAAACATATTGGGTTTTATGGGGTCAACTTACGGTTAATGGCTATTTGGAAATGAATTTGGAATTAGATTCAGATTCAATATGGCACTTTTACAACATCCAAGTTTTTAAGTCCAACTGGGGCACGCACACACACAAGGCAAGAAGAAGACAGTGATGCATACAGAATTCTTTTATTGAACTTAAATCTCGTAGTACTGAAACTACTAGAAAAAAAAAAGCAGAGTAATAGAAACTAAAACTGCCTTAGGTTCAGCCATTTAAAATAGACAAAGTTTCTTTTTTCCCTCCCAATAATGTAAAGAATTCAGAGTATATAGCAAGAACAGGAATATCAATTCTTACAACAGAATATACAAAAAAAAGTTGATTTATTTTCATATCTATTGATTCATTTTTATATAAACACAGGAATTTCTTATGAATAATTTACACACAGCATATCATCTCAATGTAACAAATTGGCCATGTTATTTTTTTTTTCTTCCTTAAATAAGAAAACTTGGAAAAAAGATTTTTTTTAAGTAATTTATATTATTTTATTAGCAACACATCAAATTCCATAGTCTTTTTTTTTTTTTTCAATGTTTCATGTTTTTTTTTCCCCAGAGGTAGTGAGAAACTCTGGCCAGTTCTTGTGTATTTGAGGCCGTACTGAATCAAGAAACAGAAGGTTGAGCGGAAAAGAAAGAAAATTCCTTGGTTTGCACAAGTGAAGTGCATGGTTGATCTCCCAGCCATGCTTGCTCCCCTCCATAAAAAAGAAAACCAACTTGCAATGCATTGCACAAAACTAGCCTGTATATACCCGTGTTTGGCAGAAAGAGGTTAATTCACAATCCCAAAAGTCCGACTCACCGCCATTATCCATGTATAGCAAATGTTCCAATTTGTGGTTGACCTGTCTCCGCCAGTAGTGTATTATATTATATGCACGCCACTTCCAGCGCTAGAATGGTTACATGCAATCCAAGTTAACACTCACAATTTTATATGACCGAACCTACAACTCTGTCAGTATTCTGCCGACCAGTCCAGGCAGTTCTAACTCTGACCTTAACACCGGGATACAGTAAAAAAAAAAAAATTGAAATGACCAGTAAACGTTAAGCCCAATCAAACCAGAGGGTTATGGAAATGCTGAAGATACAGAACTGTTGACTTTTCAGATGTGTGACAAGGTTAAGAGTTATTCTTTTTTTGGCATTATAGAAAGCTCAGTAAATATATTTACTACATCCCTATTTATCTACATATACATCAGAGTTCACGTGTAACAAATATATATTACACGCTCGGCTATGCACATATAAAAAAAGACAGGTTTCGATTAGGAAGAAAGTGCCACACACTTATTTTCAGAAGGTTTATTAAATACACATACAAAAATTCTTCCATGTACTTACAAAACGAGAGAGAGCGAGAGAAAAAGAGAGACATTAATTCGGCTGTTGTAAACTGGATTTGTTTTTCCTTGTTTTGTCAAAAAGACTACCCGTAATCTACTGGACTAAGCAGTCCTGTGAAAGATGCTAATGGAGAAGCTGTTCAATGGGATTTCTGGCCAAGCTGGTAGCAAAGGCAAATAGGCAAGCTTTTGCAGGCTGGAAACACTAGTGAGAATCACAGAGAAATAATCTGAGTGTGTGTGAGCCAACGGGACCAAATACTTTAGTGATTCTTACAATGAACTCCAGGACTGGATCAGGGTTGTAGTTTGAGGATGTCTGTTATTGTTCTCCAAACCTATTTCTGCTTGTGATCGCAGTGTCTAGAATGATAGCGGATAAAGAGCCAACAGCATCAGACAGAGCAGAAGACACATTCCTTAGTTGCCATCTTAACAAATGGGAGCAAAGCTAAAGGCTTTCCAGCACTACAGACCAGTCCGCTTTCCCTAGCGCCCTACATTGTGAAATGCTGGTCAAATGTGGTCATTCCCACAAGCAGCCCATTCTTTTAGAAATACCCAACAACATGTCTTCCAGAATAGTCAACAAACTCATCCGATCAAGTTTGTCGATATTCAGAAAGCAGAGACTTTCTTGGCCCTTGGGCACAGGTATCAGCCATAGTCATACACATTCTCATTACAATCTTTATGTTAGTGTTGAGCATTATACCTGGGCAAAGGAACCCAGCCTATCCAAATACTGTAATCATTCTGTGCATAGAAGCTAAATGATGTAGGCTGCTACCTGCACCCTTTAGTCCTGTTAGCTCTCCAAAGCTCATCCATGAACTTTATGCTGAAACTACATTTCTTTCTTTTCTCTGGACATTACTTGGAACCCTCCCAGGTGTTCCACAGATGATGGCTGAACTCCTAGCAGTGCTGTGCACATGCACTTATCTGTGCCTAGTGATGCCTCCTAATAATATAAGTGCCTTGTTGTGCAACACCAGGACAAAGAAATGCAAATGCTCACTAGTGAAATCTGCAACAGTTCTGTATCTCCTCCACGGCCAATGAATTCCAACGTGACCTCTAAACAGAACACAAAGTGTCTCTGCCTCGGACAGACGAGAACGACAAAACACTAAGCTTCCACGTTATCTAAAGTGAAACGGTGTTTGCGGAATTGGATGCAGTTAAGGATTTTCTTCTTTTCTTATATCACAACCCTCACAATGTAACCCAAAACAAATCACACAAAGCACACACTTTAGGAAAATGAAAAATAATGGGCTTGATAGAGAGGGAAACAGAAGTGAAACTAAAGCTTCTGAACAGCGGTGATTAGGACATGCCACTGCTCTTAGAGTATCAATGTGCTTGATGCATAGCAATGATAGACGATTGCTTGGTGGTTCGGCATTGCACAAGGATTCGGTCAAATCCTGCTGAAAAAGGCAGAATCCCGAAACGAATCCTGGATTCGGTGCATCCCTAGTTAGAACACATTACAGATTCAAGCACAACAATAGTGGGGTTTAGAGTGAGAAAAGAATAAAGAGCAAAATATCACTCAAAACCAATATAGCAAGATGATGAATAGTGGAGTCTCAATCACCTTTCTTCCTTCTGTGTTTGTTGAATCAAGAGGAAAAGAGCACACTTGTAGCAGAAAGCATTTAACACTTCTATTGTGACCTACTGACCAAGCTTTCCATGCAGTCAAAACTAGTTTCCACTTGGCACTAAAGGCAATATTGATTTAGCCTTACTCTGCTGTCCGACAATGGCAGAAACACAAAACATAGGGGGTTTAGAATGCAGAGTACACCAATGTTGCACCTCATGAACTACTGTCCCATTCGGCTCAATATTTAATATTGGGAGTTGAAACCTTCTCGGCTCTTGAGTTATGCTTAGCCTCCATTAGAGCCCCGTAACATATTTTATAGAATGTTGCATACTTTTAAAAGTAAGGGAGACATTTGCTTTACTACTACTGGCCAAAAAGTATTTCCCAGTGTTCTTTGGGCAATACTTTACAAACAGTGGTGTAAAAGATGCATTCATTTTACAGCTGAAAGCACCTTCCAGGGTTTACCCACCTTTTATATTATTGTCCTTTATTTAAAAATGCAATGAAAAGCTTCAACCATTTAGTATTTGATCCTTCAACTGATCAAAACAAAGGTTCTACTCTACTAATAAGTGCTAAACTTTGCCCTTCTTACTGGCAGTAACCCTACTAAATCTGGTTTCCTGGAGGATAATAAATAATTTAGAATTGGATGTAGGCCAGGAGAAGCAAGGAACTGAAGCTAATCATGTTAGTGGTATCCAAATCTGTCCTTGGGTAGCTACACATCAGTGCATGAGTTCAAGTCAGACAACACAGTAGTACGCCTGGGACAGCTGAACAGATACATTTACCAGTTTTTCATAATTCAATCAATGGACCACCTCTGATGGCGAGATATTCAGATATCTTGCCCAGAGGAAGTGACCAGACAACAAAGTTTGGTAAGGAATGGACAAAGCAAGCATTAATGTTATCATGGAGGTCATCAGTCTAGAAAGAGCCAGCAATGAAAGGGATACAATGGTAGTAGTTCATGAGGTTGTTCCTCACATTACTTAAGCGGAGTACAAAACAAGCAAAAATGTGGACAGTTTGAACAAAACCCTCGTAGCCGATTGAGATCTGAGGAATCTGTTTAGCAGTATGTGCGAGAGAGGGGAGAGGGCATCATCATGTCAAGAGGGC
The DNA here is from genome assembly GCA_024363595.1 of Xenopus borealis. Classification (NCBI taxonomy): domain Eukaryota; kingdom Metazoa; phylum Chordata; class Amphibia; order Anura; family Pipidae; genus Xenopus; species Xenopus borealis. The sequence goes on along the minus strand of CM044436.1, from coordinate 30,162,284 downwards.
TTGAAAACCAAACATCACTACTGCAAGGCTTAAAGAGACCAATCCTTCCCATGCAAACAGAAGCTTTACAAGTTGCAGTCTCAAAGGAAACAGGATTTAAATTACCAGGGAATCGTCATTTTCATTGTTAACTGGATAATCATGCTCTGTTTTCCAGATTAAGGAGAAACTGTGACAACAGAACCTTCACTGGGATCGGTCAATTTGTATTGCTGAGGTTAAGGTGCAGATTGGAGTTTTCCCAGGTTTGGATCTTTTTTTACCAGCTGAGCAGATAAGGAACTTGCATAGACGAGCTGTAGCTTAGTCACATATGGAAACAAGCCGAGCATGGGTTCCTGGCAAAACACTGTAGATATTAAAAGTGGGTGACCTGTTTCACGTTAAGCCTTGGCATGAAGATCATTTGGTCATAATAGTACTCCTAAGGCAAGACGTGCAAAGGAGACTTGCTTCTTATGCAGCTTGAAAATGGCTCCTTCACACGTACAAACTGAAATAAATATTTATAAGGATGCTTCCATAAAAAAAAATCTGTTTTCAGGAAGGACAGCTCTGCTTAAGCTTCCCATGCAAAGATTTATCCCTGGCATGGGCAACCTTCAAGACCCCACTACAACTCCCACTTAAGGGTGAGGTGCTGCTAGACTGGCAGAAATTTCCTATCCACATTGAATATAAATATCTTAGAAGTGATAGAAAAAACACCAGAGCATAACCTTGAGATCACGATAGCTGCTCTTCTGCCCGCCCTTGAGATGAATGATGCCCTCTCCTTAATACCAGCATTTTGTGGTCTGAATAGTGTATGAGGTTACCGGTTTTCTATGGTTTACGGTCAACTGCTGAGTAATGTGAGATGCATTTTTATATATATATATTTACACATAAAAAAATAAAGAGTGAGGTAGATAAATGTTTGGAAAAAAAAATTAACTGAAAACTGTCCCCTGTCATTTACAAAAACAACCTTATCTTAATATGTAATAATGTGATGGGGCATTTGTACAGTGACTGAAACTAAAATCAGATCAATAAATAAGAAAACAAAAAGACAAAATCCTACATAGAATACCTTCTTGGGTTTTTAGGGATAGCAGGGAGAGGGCAGAGGGCAGGTGAACGAGGCCTAGGGAAGCAAAAATGCATTACTGTCAACATTCAAACTTTTTTATTTTTTATTCTCTCTCTCATTTGTTTTTACTTTTTTTTCACCTTCAGTCAAAACTACCACTCCGTGATATGAATTCTGTGATCCTAAAGGAATAAACACTTCCATCCCAAAGTAAAAGGTTTAAGGAAAGAAAGAGATTTTGGTCTATAATGTTGGGTTAGAAAAAGTCTGTATAATGAAGGGACGGGCAGAAATGAACTGTGGAGGGCAAAGGCAGCAGTCCTATCCAACACAAGACTTGCAGTTACATTGGGGTGCTCATGGTTTAAAGACAAGATTTGAAAGTAGAAAAATTAACAACACAAAAGGAACTAGAAGGGACCATTGGGGTTAATGTGTAGGAAAAGTTTCATTGTGTCTTTCTCCAAATTGAGTTAGCCAAAAGGAAGCTTGTGGCTCCCTAGTTTGGCTCAAATCACTCTGTGTTGGAAGTTCTAAGATTTGAAGTCACATGGGATGATTTTGTGTTCAACAGGAAACAATTGGTGATTGGGGGAAAGTGATAAATCAGTGTTTAGAATTAAAGAAGATGTACAACGCCATTTAAATACATATTAATAAAGTGCTCTACTGTATATTTTTTTCTGTTTGTAGACAAAGAGGATCTTGATACCTATTTTTTCTTCTCTGCAAGCTCCTACGGCATCCTGGCCAGCCCAAGATTTAACTTATTCAGGAGCTTCCTTCAGACTGAAGCTCCCATCCACATGGTACTGTCTGTTCTCTGGCTTCCCTGAGCTCAACACAGGACTCTAAATAATTATTGGTTGTTGGTATTGTAGCCAGTCAGTGCTCTGGCATGGACACAACAACAAAAAGCACTGTCTGGAAGTATGAATTTGGTATCCATGTTGGGTAGCCGATGGGACGGTGTTTAGATGAGCATCTTGTGCCTCCCAAGATAGTTTACATCCTCTATCAATTTAAAGCATAGCTTGTCATTTGAGTGTTTGGGGTATCTTAACCTGAAATATGGCAATACTAGGGCACTTAGTGTTAAGTCCAATGAATGGGATGTTAAAAGGTAAGCTAGAATCTTTACAAAATGTAATTGTTGTAAGGCACCAGTAGGACTTTAAGCAGGCTCTTGAGTATATGAGTAGAAAACATGTAACAGTGCTTTCGGTGCTGGCCTTTCCCTTTGGGATGAAACGTTTATAACCAGGATTAAGAGATAGAATGAGATATTGTGACTTGTGCTGCACTAGAAAATTAAAAGCTCATGATTCTGAAATAAATGGACCATGTCCTACAACTGCAGGCCAGTGAAGGCCATAGGATTGAATAGGATACGCATGCAAACAAAGCATTTAGAAAACACGAAACCATCTGATATTTTGCAACCTGATTTTCGTTTTCTGCGACATAATGGACAGACGTGTGGGAAGGGAACAAAGATTGTACAACAGCCCACAAAGATTCCAACCATGCCCAGTGTGCATACATACGCTCCACCCACCACCAGGGTTTACTGCCTTGAGGAACCCTTTGAAATACAAACACAAAAAATTAAACTGCATTTATAAAAAGGCATTGAACATATCCATGGATAATTATACTAGGCATTCTTCTGCAGGAGGTATGGGAGGTGTGGAGCCACACTATGATGCCAAGCAGAAGATTGATGAGCTTCTTTAAGTACATTTCAAAGCAAACAATCAAAACATAAGTGTCCAGAATCTCCCACTTAAGCCAAGGAAAGCTTGTACTTTGTGACTGATTGCCTTTCTGTCAGCCCTATGTTGGAGTGGAGGAGTAGACAGGAGCACAAAGAGATGGAAAGGTAGACCTGAAGGTTTTTTTTCCGTTTTTTTTTTTTTTTTTTTCAATTTCATAGAATAAATCCACAAAAAGGTAAAGGAAAAAAATAGCAGCCTTTTCTGTACAGACATAGATATAGATGAATATCTGAACCATAAAAAAGTTATAAAAGGGACACAAAATACAATGTATGTAAATGATGCTTTGGCCTCACGTTGAACTGTAAGTGCTTGCCATATAGTCTTAGCAATAGAGAAAATGTCCAAAAATATATATATGTGTATATATATGAGGCTCAAAGGGTTACTTCAGAGAGATTTGAAGACTACTGGATTCTGCAGGGAAGGTCTGATGTTCTGTTACCTGCCACCAATGGCAGCGATTCATAATCCAATTATGGATTAAAAAAAACAAAAAACTTACAAGGCCAAAGTCTTCTTTATCTTTCCAAGAATGGATGATAACCGATTTCTGGTATTTGAATGAAGAGCAGCATAGTTTGCTATTAAGTTCTGTCATTTTTTTGCCAGTTTTCTCCAGAATGTTTTGTCTTGTATATACACATATATGGTTTTTCCCATCTCCTCACGCACACACACACAAAAGGAAAAAAATATATATATATCTTGATCTGGAGAAGAAAAATGTCCCCAAGATTTATATTATGGTAATTTAAAGAAAAATAAAGTGTGCATGGTCCTGTGATATGAAGGGACATCCCCCCCCCCATCTGCACTATCCATTCTGTCAAGGAGCTATTTGGCAAAGAATGTCAGATTAAATTACAGCATATATATGGGATGCAAAGGTATTCTGCAGTAATGTTGCTAAATTTTTCTTATTATAAATGTATAAGTAAAAAAGTTACATATATATATATATATTTATAGATATATGTTTGTTTTCTTTCATGTTTTTGTAAGCAGGTGAGCTGCCTGTCTAGACCACACGTATTGCAAAGGATGCACCTTCAGTATATGCTTGGCCCTGGGCAAGCTTGAAGTGAGATTGGTCTGACGCACAAGGTCCTTTGTGAGGAGCAACGCCAGTACCGAGTCAGAAAGAGGGCAAAGCCACGCTGAAAGAACGGATTAGTGTTTTCACTGATACAGAGGGTTTCTCCAGAGCCACGAGGTACACAAGGCAGTGTATTTCCAAGAGTGTCTGTCAGACCCCCAGCCAGGATCAGCAGGCCGAGGACTGGGGCAGAGGGAGTGCCCTCTCATTTTTGCGCCCTCCATTCATGTGTGCATATGGTTGCCTCTCATCAAAACTTGCCCTAAGAACTACTACACCTGGGCCATTTTCAGATTTGTGTCCTGCATGGTGCTCGGAGTTCTGCAGGGAACATGAGGGATCCAACGGAATGCTCTCCATGTTCTCTGCTTCTAGATCTAGCTCTTCTGTGTCTGGGGGCTTGTTCTCTTCACTGTAGAAAAAAGACACCTCTTTGAAGCCAGGGTCAAGTTCATCTTTGATACTGTTGATTATCTCCAGGAATGATGGTCTCATCTTGGGGTTGAACTGCCAGCACATGCGCATTAGTTCAAACCTAAGACAAAAAGGCAGAATCAAAACAGGAATGATAACGGCTGCATAAATTATATTGCCTGTAGTTTATTCTTTAAATTCCGCAAAAGCTTCAAATTAATTAGCAAACTATTAAATGGATAATAATAAACATATTTACCTGTGTATAAAAACATTGCCTTCTTTTTTATAGTGCCAAATATGATGATTTAATCAGTCCCTGCTTCAAAAGTTCCATTTTCCCTACCACAGGTACAAACATACACACAGCAGGTATACTTTTATTAAAGGAGAAACCCTACCCCCTACCCTACATAGATCCCCCTCCCTCCAGCCTAGCTGCTACCCTGGGCAAATGCACCCAAGTCATTACTTACCCCTTGGTGCAGATTCTGTAAAGCAGAGTTCACAGGCGCCATCTTCTTCTCTTCAGTAATCTTCAGAATGAGAGTGGTGTATCAGCAATTTCCGTGACTCGCATGTGCAGTTGTCACAAAGAGGAAGATTGCTCCAACTGTGCATGCGCCAAATGCTGAGCTCTTCCCGGAGAGAAGAAGATGGTGCCTGTGAACTCTGATGCCCTGAATCTGCACTGAGGGCTAAGTAGAGACTTTGGGGCATTTACCTGGAGTAGCAGCTAGGGGGCAGGTTTTTTTTTTACTTTACGGTTGAATTCTCCTTTAAGGTTGTTTTTGGCTTGTTGGACAAAACCAGAGTGCCCAGACGTTACAATGTGATACAATGAGCAAGCCGGGAGCAGTACTAAGTCAGCACACCCCAGGGCCATGTAACTTCTGAAAAAGTTATAGTGCCTTCTTTGTACGTGGGACAGTATGTTTCCTAGGGTTCATGTGACTGGGGAGGAATATACCAATGATATCCCAGGGAAATAATTGATTTGGCCAATCAATCAGGTTGCTTGTACTTAGAAGCACACTGCACACATGTAATGCAACTTTGTTTGTGAGTTTTATACGTAACATTTGCCTGGCTGGGTGTGGAAAGTGTTTTGTGTATGTTCCAGAGAATGTTATTGAGCACAGGCCCCTTTATAGCACAGTGGCTATTTTTCTTTGCTCTTTGTGCACATGTGGTATTTTTCCCAAATCAGCTTCAGCTGAACACACACAAGGTCCCTCCTGTGCCCTGCCAGTATGTGGGGCCAGGATTGGGGGGGCACAAACATATAAGTTCAGGAATTAGACGTCTATTGGTTGACTATGTCACCTGATGTTGCCTGAACTATTCTGCTGTGACCAGGCTCCTCTCGCTTCTCCTCCCATAAATGGAAGGTGCTTTTAATTCCATTTCTCCCCCTCCCATGTGGGATCGAATACCGTGTTTACTGCATATCCAAGAGGAGCTGCCTCATGATCTGACATGGAAAATTACATTTGTAGAGTAAACCAGAGCAACCCCGCCGGCCCAGACAATCAGCCATTTAAGCACTGAAATAAAATTAGAGATCCATACAACACCAATAACAAAACATTCTGGCCACCATTCATAAACACTGGGCAAATTTGCACCAGGGCAGTAACCCATAGCAACCAAATGTTTGCTTTCATTGTTCAACCTGCAGGTGGCTGTAAAAAGTCACTGATTGGTCCCTATGAGGTACTGCCCAGGTGCAAATTTGTCCAATGATTATAATAAGCCCCACTGTGTGAGAGCAAAGTAAGAGCAAAGTCTGCATTTATCCCTAGAGTCATTCAGTGACAAGACCATGCCAATATGTGGCCATAAACTGTAATTATAGTCTGATGTCTCACCAGACACTCATCCACTAATGTGATAGAAAATAATAATACAATTAGAGCTTTGTGTAGATATTAGCTATTCCCTGCTTCCAGTACTTGGTTTACACCCTTACAAGCAGGGGGAACCCTTCCATTTATACTGGACGATGGTGTACTAACCCTACAACCAAATCTTGGTTCTAAATGGTGGCTATACTATGGGACACTAATTGCCTCTCACTCTTGGAGCAACTCAACATTTCTGTCTAATCCTCACTCATGAGGTCCCCCATTACAACTCATGTCTACTCAGGTTCTAGACACAATCCTGAGGGGGCTCCAACAGGAAGATATGACCTCCTCCCTGCCTTATATACTCTCTGTAGTATCTACTCTCGAGTGAGGAACTCTAGTTTCTACCATTGCTTTTACCCTAAGGACTCTTTCACAGTAAGCTTCCTCCTTCCCTTGATGAAAGCAATGTTTCTCCGCTGTCATTTTTCATCACTGGCTGATAACCTTCCCTGCTGTTTATAGACCTCAAACCAACAAGTGGATCCATTCCTCTGAATGGCAGGAGGCACAGAGGAAGGTTGAGTGTTTCTTATCCGGGCGGAAAGACACCAGCCACGGACCAGATCATTTCTTTTGAAGGATTTTTAGAAAACGCTCTACCCTTCAAACCAGTAAATTGAGACACTTACTATTATTGTTAACATGAGTAAGGGTTGAAGGCTGAATTGAGTTTTAATTTTAGTCTGGCAAATCACACGGGTCCTGGAGAAACACATTGGTACAACAGTTAGCCCTGCTAGCTTGGAGGCTTGGGATGCCAAGTTTGACTTCAGCCAAGGGACAAGCTGCATGAAGATTATATATTCCCCCGAACCGGAGTGGGTTCCCTCTAACGATCTGAGTTTCATCACACACTCCAAAAACATACAGGCAGGTTAATTGGTTTTTGATAAAAAGGACCAAAGAGTGAATGTGACCATTACCTTTATAGAATGTAAGCTCCTTTGGGGCAGGAGCTGATGTGAATGATGTATCAACTCTGGAGAACATCTTAAAGTAGGAAACCAATGACTTAGCCAGTATGATGACAAGCTGTTCCCTTAGGTGCACAGTGAATGCTCTAATTCTTCATATACACCTAAAAATAAAGTTATCCCCACACCCACTGGTCTAAATTGAAACTGTATTTCTGGACATTTGAGTAGACAAGTAAAGGAACAGAAGTCTGAAAAACCCCAAGTGGCTGAGGAATGTCACACAGATATTTATAGTATTACATATTGAGATTAATGTCTATGAATGCTGGGCCGATTTGCCCTTGCCATTCATGTACTGTGGGAAAGTTGCTCTTCATAACCTGGTCTAAAACGGTGAAGTGCCTAATTAAATCCTCAGCTCTATCTATCCCGAAATATGGCAATAGGAGACAAGACTAAAGTGAGATATATTCAATGTAGCTGTAGGAACTGCCATTTACAAAATCCTTTCATATCCCCTGCACTGTTGGTCCTGACTGTGTACCAGTGAAACAAAGATAGGAGTAGTCATGTCTCCTTCAGTCAAGACACTAATTTAAATATGCCTTGCACAATTCTGGCAGTCTACTTTTTTTAAGACATCTGTTCATGACGCAACATGCTAAGGTATTGTGGGAACTAAAGCCTTGGCTGAACCCACGTTTAGGAGATTCTCCTGGAAATATTGGCAGAAGTTCATAATGTGATCCAATCAAAATGATTAAATCAGGCAGATCTGGCCCATAAAGTGGGTTGCCAAATCGGTCAAAACTCCTTAATAAAAGTTTTCTTCTAATATATTACAAAACAGTCTGGCTGGCACACCCCTTCCTTGTGACAGTTATATTTAGCATTTACCAGCCAGGGGTAATAAGAGACGAAGAAAAACAACACAAAATCTAAAACTTGAGTCTGTTCTTTGACTATCAATATGATAACAATTTTGCAGTCAAAACAGACAAGGGGACAAGACCTTGTGATCAGAGACATGAGACAGATACACAAGGTTGCAGGCGGCAAGGCCAAGTCCATGTACTCACACTGGAAATAACTATTTAAAGGGAAATTCAAGGAGAGACAATTTCAAATATTTACTGCCTGCAATTATTAAAACTACTCTTTGGTGCACCATTTCCTAGAGGTGTCAAAAACAGCAAACTGTGTGAGTATTTTATTTCTGTTTGGCACTAGTAATGTACTCCTCCTAATTTCTAGGGTTAAAAATAAAAGAATCCAAGACATGCCCCAGTTTTGTTCCATTAGCTATTAGTGTGGAGAGGAGACTCAACCCCCAAAGCTGTACCCCCGAGTCCTATAATGTGGGCAATCGATGCATAATGTTAGTCCCACATGGAAAGGAAAAGCAATTCACTGGCAGACCAGTGAATTGCTATTCCTTGCAATGTTGGTTTTGAGGTAACCAGTTCCTCTTCCTCTTGAACTGTGCACCAGGGAGTCTCTATTTCGGAGTGTCAGGGTGTAAGAGGGTGATTCTTTCTTCCTACTCGTGATTCTTTCGACCAGAGATGGCCAACTTTTTTTTAACCATGAGCCGCATTCAAAAATTAAAACAGTTGGAGAGTAATACAGGCATGCAAAAAGTCCCTGGGGTGCCAATATGGACTGTGATTGGCTATTTGGTGGCCCATATGCACCAGCAGCCTAAAGGAGGCTCTATTTGGCAACCAAAAAAGTATTCCAAACCTGGAATTCAAAAATAACTACCTGCTTTGAGGCCACTGGGAGCAACATCCAAGGGGTTGGTGAGGAACATGTTGCTCATAAGCCACTGGTTGGTGATCAATGCTTTAGACCAGGGATCCCCAAACTTCTGAACCGGTGAGCAACATTCAGGAGTAAAAGGAGTTGAGAAGCATGAAAAATATTCTTGGGGTGCCAAATAAGCTGTGAATGGACATTTGGTAGCCCCTATGTAGATTGTCAACTTACATTGAGGTTCTGTTTGGCAGTGCACCTGGTTTTTATGCAACTAAGTTGCCTCCTAGCCTGGAATTCAAAAATAAGCACCTGCTTTGAGGCCACTGGGAGCAACATCCAAGGGGTTGGAGAGCAACATGTTGCTCATGAGCTACTGGTTGGGGATCACTGCTTTAGACCTACATGCCTATACACAAATCTTTGTCCTAATAAATCTTGTGTGAGCACTTTAAAGCAAGATGTGGTATTATCTACACAACCTTCTATGGTTTTTGCACAATATCCTAACTTCAATGCAAACAGAAGAAAGTAGGTGAAACATACAGCATGTCAGGGCAGTTATCCGGCTTCTCCAGAAGGCCTCCTTCCATAACAAAGCGAAGAACTTGCTCATTGGACATGCCTTGGTAAGGCTGCTCTGCCAGACTGGCAATCTCCCATAAGACAACGCCAAAGGACCTGCAAAGACAGTCAAGAAAGGAGGGGGTGACTGACAATCAAGGATACTTAGCAACAACAACATTCAACTGACACAGGGAAAGCAAATTGTTTGCTGTAAATGTCTAATAATTCAGGCAATGAAGGAGCTGAAACACACCAGATGTACAGTTAAAGAGATAGGAGATTCAGAGCCAATAAAATGCAGAAAATAAAACACAGTGTGCACAGTGTTACTGGGAGCTGAAATACAATACAGAGAAAGATTTAGGGCTGCTTGGCATTATGAAACCTGAAAGGATCGTTTACCCGTGGCAGTGTTATGTGAGAGCAGCACATTATGCACCATGATTTAATCATTTGGCCCTGCAATGGCCCTCATCCAATAAGTATCTGTTTTGGTAGTGTCCGTCTCCACTGGGTATATACACGGGGCCCACGCATATTTACACATCTAGGATCCATCATCATCATGTGTATCATTTAAGGCATTCAGCAGAAATGGTTTCAACTAGGGTTCTAATATGTGTCTGCATGGAATTAGGAGTTTAATCAAATAATGTGGAACTGGCTTGGAATTACAGATTAACATTCTAGTCTGGTACAGAGGTGTATTAAAAAGATTTGTCGGCACCGTAGAGCACCGAAATAGACATAAAGGGATAGGCAAGAAAGCCCACCAGCATTTGCACAGCTACAGCTCTTATCCCCTTAGATTCATGACGGATACAGAGGCGTACAAACGGGAAGTAGTACCGTTGAATTATTTTGCATTAATTTACTCCTACAAAAAAGTTCCAAAACAAAGGGACAAATACAGTTTGACACAAATGCAATATATACATTATGTATAGCATATATCTATATTATATTATATATATATATATATATATATATATATATATACTGTATATAGATATATATTATGTATAACAATTATATCCAGAGCTCATAGCTTCATTTTATTTTTAATTAAAGGCAAAGTGATTTCCATACTTCCCAAGGAAAACTGGTTGATTATCATGTGCACTCTGCTTTCAGGGTGCCAGCAGCTCACTGAGCTATTGTAGCGCGGATTACACGCCACCTTTGCGTGGAATGAAACAGCTGCACTTACCAGACATCGGAGTGAGTTGTGAAAACACCATCCTTCAGGGATTCCGGGGACATCCAACGTACAGGCAGGAGACCTTTCCCCCCCTTCCTGTAATAGTCTGTCTCATAGATGTCTCTCGTCATGCCAAAGTCTGGGGGAATAACATAGAAATTAATTGCAAAGGAACATAGAATGTTAGTTCCAACATGCACTGTAAATTAAATACAGATTTTCCAATAAAAAAAACACACAAGTGATACTAAAGTTTTCCCTACTTCACCAGAGGAACATTATTTATATAAAAGTCCTAATGACTTTATTCACATAGAACATAGACTTTTGTCTGCAATTTAAATAAAAGTTGGAGAGCAACACAAGCATTTAAAAAAATGGGTGTGCCAAATATGGGCTCTGGATTAGCTAATTGTAGCTCCAATACGGTCTAGAAGCCAACAAGCTCTGTTTGGCAGCACACATTGATTTTATGCACCTAAAGATTGTCTTCAAGCAGGGAATCCAAAAATAAGCATCTGCTTTGAGGCCACTGGGAGCAACATCTAATGGGTTGGTGAGTAACATGATGGCCGTGAGCCACTGGTTGGGGATAACTGGTGATGTATTTAAAGGACAAGGAAAGTCTAAAATAGAATAAGACTAGACATGCTGTATTTTGTATACTAAACATAAACTTACTGCACCACAAGCCTAATCAAACACATGATTTATGCTTTCAAAGTTGGCCACAGAGGCCTGTCATCTTGTAACTTTGTTATACAACTTTGCAAGACCAAGACTGTGCACATGCTCAGTGTGATATGGGCTGCTTAGGGATCATCATAAATGATCAAAACAGCACAAGTCAAATAATATCTGCCAGAAGCTGATACAGCAAGACTGATTAATAATCAGAATATACAGACTACACTGGGTCCTGTGTTGTCATGTAAACTAATATGGATTTTATAGTTTTTCTATTGTTTAATACAAACTTTCTCCAACTCTGCAGAACCGGTCGCTGCAGCAAAATAATCCTCCAAATAGAATCCCAGTTTATCTGTTTAAATCTGGTTCCATGATCTTTGTCCCTGCAAGCTGGAGTTGGAAACATTAAAGGGGATGTAAAGGCAAAAATAAAATCCAATACAAATCTCTACACAGTCGCCGACTGCTCTACAGCGAAATAAACAAAGCTGCTTGAGTTCTGCATGGCTGGGAAATTAGGCGGGGGCTCCCCCTGCTGTTTATAAGTATGATTGTTTCCCTGCACAGCAGTTAGAGAGCAGGTTGACAATTCCTATCCACAGCAGTAAATAAAGGGAGACTTTCACTGCATACAGGTTTCTTATAAAAACGGTACATATTTTTAAATTAAAGTATATTGGAGATAGGTCTCTTTTTCATTAAAGAAAGTAAAAATGGGATTTTATTGTTTTGCCTTTCAATGTCTTTTAATGATGTTTACACATGGGCCAAAGTAGGGTTACATTCGCATGCCCATTTTCTTGCCCAGTCATTTGTTTGCACCACTTCTAGCCCAGTATTTGTTTGCACACTTTTCTTTCTTTGGCTAATTCAAAGTGTAGATATCGCCAAATAATTATTTAGGAAACTTCCATGCATCTATTAAAGATTCAACTACAAAATAAAATTGTGTGTGTGTGTGTGTGTATGGACTCCATTACTGTATTGCTCAACCAATATTTTTATTTTATTCTCAATCAAGCAGATGAAGAACAACATATAGCCACAAAACAGAAGGAACAGGATTGTGCTGATTGAGAGGATCATGCAAGTCTGTCAGCCATGGATTCATCCATAGCCTAGTGTAGGAAGGCTGGCCTTCTGCTACATAAAGCAGGAATGGATCAGTGCAATTAATAAGGAGTTGTGCTCCAAAAACAATTCCATCCCTCTAGATCAGTGGTCCTCAATCACTACCTCATGAGCAACATGTTGTTTGCTCACCAACCCTTTGAATGTTGCTCACATTGACTTAAAAGTAGGTGCCTATTTTTTGAATTCCTGGCTTGGAGGCATGTTTTGGATGCATAAAAGCCGGATGTACTACCTAATAGTATGAATAGGGGCTACCAATACTCAATGTCAATAGTTGGCACAGAGAGGAACGTTTTGCATGCTTGTGTTGCTCTCCAACTTTTTCTTTTACATTTAAATGTGGCTCACAGGTAAAAAAAAAAAATATAGGGATGTTGTAGTCAGTTAGAACAATGGCAAGTGTTCTGTCCATGCTTATAACATTCATCCCATGCCAAATGCTGGCAAAAAACTCACCTCCAATCTTAACTGTGAAATCCTCAGCAACCATGCAGTTCCTCGCAGCCAGATCTCTGTGCACAAACTTGTTTGCATTGAGGTAGGACATTCCATCTGCAATTTCTCCTGCCATCTGGATCATCTTCTTCAAGGAAGGAGCAGGCTGACCGGAGTTACTCTAAAAAGAGAAACAATTTTTTTTTTTTTAGAAAAAGCAGGGAATGGGGCCCATGTTGGATATCAAATGGTGGCTTGTCAACTGAGATGAATGATGAACAATCTCCCTAAAAAAAGCTGCATAGACATGTCAGTATAAGTTTGTGAACATATATATATATATATATATATATATATATATATATATATATATATATATTTATTAATTTTTTTAAAGGATACTGTTGAGCCTCCACCAATCCACTATCTCACCATTATACTAATATATACCCAAAAAGTGATGTGGGTTGAGATAAACTAGAGCGGCACGTCCGCACCCGCCTTCTCCCTTCTATTTATAGACCTGTGCAGACCTGCCCCACCAATCACCCCCAAAAGGGGTGGGGCATGCATGAGCCTATAAAGCCAGAAGGCTGCCAAGTAAGGTGGTGGGCGGGGGAGAGCAGGCAAAAGAGCTCATCCTGCCCCATCCAAACTGCCTGCCCCGCAGGTATCAGACTGGCCCACACACCACTAATACACACTAATCCTGACTCTCATTTAAGATGGCCATAAACACAGATAAAACTAAGTACTATTCATATCAGCTGGTTCAGGGGTCCTGCTTTAAAACTAGTGGTTCAGACCCCAAGGGGGAATTCACAAAAGTGGTAATACAGAGACAAAATAAAAGTGTAGATAAAAATGTCGGGTTTCACTCCAAAATTCACAAACCTCTATCTCCACTTTTGTGAATTTGTCCTTTAAACAGACAGTTTTTAGATTTGGTCTCTCACAACATTTAAACAGCATTTTTTTAAATTTGTCCTTAGTGCTTACTACAACTGTCAGTCATCCATCCTATAGGAATTTCCAGGGAGGGGTTTATTTTACCTAGGAAAATTATACATCTGTTTTTTAAGTATAACCTGAGCTTTCTAAATCTGCCTACATGTGTAAGTCTACTCCTGTAACAAGATATAAGGGTCTAAATACAAAGAATGTTATTTTGCATAATATAGGGATTTGTATCAGAAATATGTTTTGTCTTAAGTCACATGTGTGTGGCTGGGAAGCTTTACGTTTCCTATAGATTTATATGGTAAAATCACTCCAATTGCTAATATTGCCTCATTCGTTAAGATAAAACTAGTAAAATAATAATAAAGTGTGAGTTAAACAAATTTTGCATTAAAAATTGTATACAATGAACTTTTTTTTTAAATTTAAACAGTTTTACTTGTTTTGTTCATGAAGGTTTTACACCTATAGGGTTAGACAGACATTTGTGCCTTGACTATAAAATGCTAATCCCTATTAATATGCTTACAATTCCCCAATGGGGCACCTACAAGAGGAGTGAAGTGAAGATTGAGTGAACCAAAGCAGAGCAGATTAGTTTAGAATTGATGTATGTTTGTATTACTTTATTTGTATAACTTAATAAAATAAATAAAGTTATACAAATAAATAAAGAATTGATCTGACAAAAGTGTTATACAGAGCTTTACTCCATTTTCAAAATGTCAGGAGAAAATGTCGTTTAAAAGGCAAATTCATAAAAGTTTCTTTCACTAAATAATGAAAAGTGGCGGTTGAGTCGGAAATTTATTTTACACCAGTTTACTACCAATTTTACTCCAAAAAATTGGAGGCACTTTTGAGCCTTAATGCAGACTCAGGCAGGGTCGATCCTGGTCCCTCCTGAGGCAGCTTACCGTTGCTGCCGCCCTCCGTGCGCTCACCTTTGCACCGGAAGGGGGGTCCATGGGGCGGCAGAGAGGGCCAGGACTCCAGCACGAGTGCATAATTGTACTCTGCGCTAGAAGAGACCAATTTCCGGTTTGAAAACTGGAAATTCGGCTCTTAAAGTACCAGGAGCGCCCCTAGTGGGGTTTCTCAACTCGTCTAATTGGCAGAGCAACCCTGGACTCAGGAGCAGGCAGAACACAACAGAATAAATGATTCTCTGTCTACAATTAGAGCTGACAACCATAAAATGCCGAGTGGGACCAAATACGGAGATCTGGGGCAGTTGGGTCTCACCCCTCGAATATTTTTACTTATACAGCAGATTTGGCCAGATTTCTAATACCCCCACAAATCACACTTATAGTGATATAAACCAGCCAATCCAACATCTCACAGCCATATGTATTCACCGGTTCAGTAAGTCACTTCCTCAAGAGGATTAATACCAAACAGATGCACTTGTATCAAGGGTATATACATTGCTTTTGGTCTCTCAGACCCTTTTTTTTTTTTTAATTTCAAAATAAACTCAAAATGAGTTGATCTGACTGTTCTATAAAAAAAGAAAAAGAACATTTCGGCATAAGATTTGTCAGTGAAACAAGAAAACTGGTATAGGGACTGAAGGCTTTTGCAATGCAGGGTATTTGGGTATGACCTTACATAAACACACACGCAGTACACATAAAAAGGTGACTTTAATTTGGTAACAAAATCAGTGCTGTCGTGCGCTAGCCTGTCATTACATTGACCAAAGTGTCTACTTAGTGGGAACATCATATGCTCAGTGCCCAGCCACATCAAGAGTCTGTACAAAATGAGACATTAATTGAGGAGCTGTCATCATGGGTCTATTTTCATTAAAGGGAAGCATTAAGTGCTTCCCCCCCCCCCCCC
>CM044436.1:30103258-30146358 GCA_024363595.1 Xenopus borealis | reverse complement strand
CCCCCCCCCCCACCAACAGCAGATATTAATTCTTCGCACTAGATAATCTGACTAATTTCTGTTGCTTCAGTTTCAGCATGTGGTTTAAAGGGAAACTGTCAAAACACATCAGTAAATAGTGCTGCTCCAGTGGACTTCTGCACTGAAATCCATTACTCAAAAGAGCAAACAGATTTTTTTAGATTTCATTTTGAATTCTGACATGGGGCTAGATATATTGTCAATTTCCCAGCTGCCCTAAGTCATGTGACTTGTGCTCTGATAAATTTCAGGGACTCTTCAGTGCTGTACTGCAAGTTGGAGTGATATCACCCCCTCCCTTCCCACCCCCCCAGCAGCCTAACAACAGAACAATGGGAAGGTAACCAGCTAGTAGCTCTCTAACACAAGGTAACAGCTGCCTGGTAGATCTAAGAACAGCACTCAATAGTAAAAACCCATGTCCCGCCGTGACTCCTTCAGTTACATTGAGAAGTAAAAACAACAGCCTGCCAGAAATCAGTTCATCCTAAAGTGCTGGCACAAGTCACATGACTTGGGGCAGCAGGGAAATTGACAAAATGTCGAGCCCCGTGTCAGATTTCAATATTGAATATATTGCTCTTTTGAGAAATGGATTTCAGTGCAGAAGTCTGCTGGAGTAGCACTATTAACTGATGCATTTTGAAAAATACAAGTTTTCCCATGACAGAATCCCTTTTAACGGCGTCTTATCATCGACAGTCAAAACAGTTACAGCATCAATTAGCTGGAGTTTATGAGATAATGAATCAATGACCAACTATGAATTGCATCTGACTACATGATCAGCATATTTGATTGTTTTCAACAAAAGTTAGGGTGAGATCTGGGGAACATTTTATCTGCTGCCCAAGATAAACCTACAAGTCCAGATTGAAGGTCAATGAATAGAAATTGATGGAGTTATGGCTAAATAATTAGTAAAGGAGCCCTGACCAAATGATGGACCTACAAGAGAAGGCCCTGAACAAGAGAAGTCTGACAATCACTGCCTAAAATCATAGTTGTTGGCTCCAGACAGAAATATTTCTAGAAATGCTGGCTCGTTGGCCAATAAGAAGCCACACAAATAACTTAAATGCCCAAAAGTTAACAAATGAAAAACAAAGTCTTCAATTCAAGCACTAAACCAGCCGCTCATATCACTCTTGACAGGCAAGGCTTCATGGGGAAATGTCTGCAGAGAAAGTATGTCTAGAACAGAAGATTGTGTTCTGAACACTATGAGAAGCACTCATTACAGCAGGGGGTTATTGGGATATGTTTCCATTGTACTGGAAAATTGTATGTAAATCATGTGGTCTGCACATTATTGGAGAGGACTGGAATGGGATGACAAGGTGGACAAATTGGTTAATTAATAAGATATTGAGAACTGTTTGTCAAGAACACCTTGGATTAGCACTGGCCTGTGTTGTACCATTCACTCTGAACCTGGTCCACTAAACTAAACCCTCTAGTTCACTTTTACAACTGTTCTACAACTCGTGAAGCAAGCACAGTTAGATCATATAATGCAAGAACAAATATTTTTAGTGAAGCAGTATTCAGCTGTATGAAATTAAATAAAATTTAAAAAACTGGCTGAGCAAAAATGTGGGTACTCTTGTAAATTTGCTAACTTGAAGGCATGTAACTGCTCAATATTGATTACTGGCACCAAACTGAATTAGCTTGTTAAGCCTTGAACTTTAAAGGCAGGTGTGTCCAATCATGAGAAAAGGTATTTAATGTGGCCAGTTGCAAGTTGTGTTTCTGTTTGACTCTTCTCTGAGTGACAGCATGGGATCCTCAAAGCAACTCTCAAAAGATCTGAAAACAAAGGATTGTTCAGTATCATGGTTTAGGACAAGGCTACAAAAAAAGCTATCTCAGGCGTTTAAACTGTCCGTTTCAACTGTAAGGAATCCAATCAGGAAATGCAAGGCCACAGACACAGTTGAGTAAAACCCAGGTCTGGCAGGTCCAGAAAAATATAGGAGCGGCATATCTGGAGGATTGTGAGAATAGTTACAGACAACTCAAAGATCACTTCCAAAGACCTGAACATCTTGCTGCAGATGGTGTATTTGTACATGGTTCTACAATGAAGCGCAATTTGCACAAAGAACATCTGTATGGCAGGGTGATTAGAAAGAAGCCCTTTCTGTACTCACACCACAAACAGAGGCACTGTGTACAAAAGCTCATTTAGACAAGCAACAGTCATTTTGAAAAAATGTGCTTTGGACTGGGGAGAAAAATTTAGTTATTTGGTCACAACAAAAAAGCGCTTTGCATGGTGGAAGAAGAACACCACATTCCAAGAAAAACACCTGCTACCAACTGTCAAATTTGGTGGAGGTTCCATCATGCTGTGGGGCTGTGTGGCTAGTTCAGGGACTGGGACCCTTGTTAAAGTTGAGGACCAGATGAATTCAACCCAGTATCAACAAATTCTTCAGGATAATGTTCAAGCATCAGTCACAAAGTTGAAGTTACGCAGAGGTTGGATATTCCAACAAGACAATGACCCTAAACACATGTCGAAATCTACAAAGGCATTTATGCAGAGGGAGAAGTACAATATTCTGGAATGGCCGTCACGGTTCCCCGACTTTAATATCATGGAAAATCTATGGGATCATTTTAAGCAGGCTGTCCATGCTCAGCAGCCATCAAATTTAACTGAAGTGGAGACGATGGATGAATGGTCAAACATACCGCCATCCAGACACTCCTCAAAGGCTATAGGAGGCATCTAGAGGTTGCTACATTTGCAAAAGGCGGCTCAACTAAGTATTGATATAATATTTCGGTTGGGGTTTCCAAATTTATGCACCTAATTTTGTTATGATGCATAATGCAATGCATATTTTCTGTTAATCCAATAAACTTTATGTCAATGCTGAAATACTACTGTTTCCATAAGGCATGTTCTATATTAAAAGGAAGTTGCTACTTTGAAAGCTCAGCCAATGATAAACAAACCTCCAAAGAATTAAAAGGGGGTTCCCAAATGATTTCATATGAAAAATTGTTTATAGAGACCTACATTGTTTGGGGGTACAGTATAGTTTTCCTTTTAATATCCATGGTTGGATGTTGAAGTCTTACTGTGGCATGTTCTGATCAATAACCACAGGGAGGGAGTTTTCAGTATGGGTTGCTTGTTTTGTCATTCAAAGGGCAGTAGAATTAACACTGAAGAAGGGGCTTTAACCCAACTGTAACTATTTTCATAAGTAACCCTTCACTCACATACAGGCTTTAAATGAGAATAGCATCATTAGATATGAGTTATCAAACCTGTCCCAGTATAGCAAAAATAAAATGTCTATTGCCATGTAATAGAACAATCCCTCTTACACCCAGCAACATATGAATCCTATTTATTAGGCAGTACACAAAGGATAATTAGTGAAGCACATTAGAGGAGGGCAATAAAAAAAAGAAGAAGAAAAAAAAAAAGAAAAGGTAGGTTTAGTACAGATCATTCGAGCACCTTGTCAAATGAATGTTAATATTATCTTGAGCACAGCATGTTGGTTTCCACTTTTTTGTTGCAAAAATGTCTGTATATACACACAAATATACTATATATATATATATATATATATATATATATATATATATATATATATACACACACACAACTATAACTGTATTCAGCTCAATATAATGTTGTGCTTCACTGCCTTCTATTTCTAACATTAGAATAGAGCAAAATTTAATTGAAGTCTTGTTTAACTGACCTCTGTGTCTGGTCTTAAAGATCGTAGGTAGCTTTTGAGGTCTCCTCGAGTCATTAATTCCATGATGACAAGCGTTGGCTGACCTTGAGAAACGACCCCTAATAAGCGCACCTGGAAGAGACAGACAAACGTGACAATGGATGGGAAGTATTTCCAGTATGCTCAAGAAAATAAGAAAAGGCGCAGTGCACACAGGGAGGCCAATCTCCTTTTTGAAGGAGAAGGAAAGTCTTCGTGCACTTGGTGGTGCAAGTGGTCCAAGTGATTGTATTGACTTACCTGAAACCCTGGGCCAGTGCTCCTATCAGCAGCCCAGGGTTATACCATGAGAACCACGGAGTGCTCTTCCTCTATGTTCAGGCAGCTGCGCATGTGCAGTAGAGCGAAAAGTCAAAAGTTAACTAAAAAGCTGACTATTTTGTTCAACTGTGCATGCGTCTGCTCCGGGAACTTTGAGGAAAGAAGCTGGAAGAGGATTGCTTTGTGGTGCTCACTGGTATAACCCCGGGCCGGTGCAGTTTTCTGCTGATAGGAGTGCAGCCTGGGGTTTCAGGTAAGTCAATACAATCACTTGGGGGTAACTAACATTTGGCACCCCCAAGTGCACAAAGACTTTCCTTCTCCTTTAATTGAGAGCAAAATAAAATAATTTGCTAATACAGAGTAAGTGATTTGTGGCAATTAAAATATAGACATTACAAATCTAAAAAATGGCACATAAATTTTTTTTAATTGTAAAGCAATATGTAAGAAACCTAAGGAATAACAAAGGCAACAATGTATTAATAACTGAAATGATAACTGAAGTCTATGACTTTTAAAAGCAATTTGGCCCTTTTGCAGTTGGATGTAGCATAGTGAAGTCAATGGCACATCTACATTCAGATTAGTTCTCCCTCCCTTTATACCCCTAGCTATTTGTGATGAACATCAAAGCACCCAAACAAGTCCAACCAACCATTATCAGTCTATGGAAGAACCCAGAACTGGGTGACGGAGATTTACAAAAGACTGAGGCAAATCCCAAACCAAATGGAAGCCCTAATGGTTGATTAAAACACCTTTTGGTATCTAAAATTTAGGATTGCTTGTGTGCTATTGTCATAGATGTAAATGTTACTGCTACTGTGATAAAGTAACTACAACAGAAATATCTCAGCAGAAGCCCAGACTCTGCTTTTCGTCCAGTGTCCCAAATACCAATTTTCTGACTTGGTAATCCAGGCAGATGCCATGAGATCTATGTCTCGCCACCATTACTTTCAATAAATGCTCTTTTTCTTACCGCTACATTAGTTGCTGCCCAATCCTTCCCTATAAAGGTGTCTAAAAAGAGATTCAGGGTCACCAAGAAATGCCAAATGAAAGCTTTAGATGGGTGAATCGTATTTCAACTTTTTGGGAGCCTTGGGTAAATGATCGGGCAAAACATATATGAGTCTGTGTGCTCTTACACTGACACAAGAGAGATTTGTTGCACAAATACAAACAAAAATAGACTCTACGGATCAGCATCTCACAAATGCATTCACAGAGAATGCTTAAAAATAAAGAGGAATTACACGGGCAAAATACACCAGGTATAACCTCTGCACACAGAATGTGCTTGCCAAATATGAATTTTATTACTCAATACTATGGCGTGAATCAATGGCGTGAATCATTTGCTTGTGGGGCTCCATGAAGGTAAAGCACATCGGTATCATAAATGTGCATTGGTTATGTTAGACCAAAAAACATTCATGGGGTGGACACAAGCTATTTAAATACAGAAAAGGGAACCCTTACACAGCTTTATTTCATCCAGAAGGACATTAAAAATCAATTAGAGCCATAAATGCTTCAAGGGGAAAGGAAGTCCCCTAATAGAGTCATCATACTTGATCAAGATCAAATTTGCTGCTCATGCAACCTGTTTTTTTTTAAAGCAAAATATCAACTCCCCAAAGGGAATTTACTAATTAGAAGCAATTAGTTCATCGATTTATTTCCACAAGGAAAGAGAACCCTGAAATGCTTCTTGCCAGGATTTAATTTTTGCCTAATGAGGTGATGAAACATGCAATGCATGTGTAACATCTCGGTCTCTCCACGTCCTACATTTACCCCCGTGTCCTTGGCAACAAAGTATAGCCCTCACATAACATTTCTCCTGCACTCACCACATGGTGACAGTTGAACTCCTTCATGACGGAAGCCTCATTCAGAAATTCAATTCTCTCCCGCATACTGGCAGCCTCGTTGACCGTCTTTATGGCAACTCTTGTCTCTGCCTCATCCTTCACTACCCCTTTGGCAATGCCCTCGTATACCATTCCAAACGAACCTTGCCCAAGCTCTCTGTTCATTGTTATCTTCTCTCGAGGAACCTCCCATTCATCAGGAACGTACACTGAAAATAAGGTACATAATAAGACGTTGAACACAAGCAAGATTCCATTGTCACTTTAGGAAGTCTGAATTGTATTTTGCATCATCGTATTTTTATCTATTGTGTGTCTACCTGTGATTTGTAGCCCCTGTTGTTATCTAGACTAGCAATATATAGCCTGCTTTCACAGCATCTATCAGATGATGCTCTTTTGTACAGTGTATCTGCTCTGACTGCTTTTATAACAGTTAACAATGGAAATTCTTTTAGCTTAAAGGTCAGGAAAGGAAGCCTAAGGGTAGTCACATACTGGAAGATTAGCCTGGTGACTAATCGTCTGTAGTTCTGGGCGACAATCTCCCCAAACTGCCTTTGCGTGTCTTCCCTTCCACTATAATGAAGAGTCGCCTGTGCAAAGCATTTGCGGCGCTCATGGGGCAACTTCAGGCACTTTGGAAAACCAAGCTCCACTTGTGCTTAGTGCAGATGACTCTTCATTATACAGGAAGGGAACACAAGCGAAGACAGTTTGGGGAGACTGTCGCCCAGAAGAACAGGCGATTAGTTGTTGAAATTCCTCGTGAAGGAGTGGCACGTCAATGAAGTGTCTCTAAACAGAAATAGTGTCTGTATCAAACAAGCTACCTCTGACCTTCTCTTACTGAACCAGCCAAGGCATGTGTACCTATATCTAAATATGGACCGAAACGTCTGCCTGTTTTTTTAATTAATTTAAATAAAATGGTGATGTTTTAAAAAATAACCTATTGAATGGTTCCCAGTGTGCACTCATCCCTCCTGGATCAACTACTTACATATATCTAAATATATATACTATTGCTGTAGTATGTAATGACGTTAATAAGCAATACAAACTTAATAATAAGAAATGTATTTATTGCTTATAATCCATAGCCCGGCTGTTTGCTTTCAGGCTCTGATCAGTAAATATTCCCTTCTGTTTGGTTGCTATGGGCTACTAGACCAATATCAAGCCTTGCACTGTTCATGAATTAAAAAGTCAAATGCATGTGATGCATGTACAAATACAACTGGGTTGGATACCACTGACAAGTTGTTGACATTCTAGGTGCCACTGGAATGTTGCCACATTTCCTACATATTGCTATGGGATGCAGTGACATGGGGATAGCGCATACTTCTGAAAGGCATTAAGGGAATCTGCCATCACATCACCAGGCAGAACATTCCATAGCCTTTACAGGGAAAAAATTGAGTGCATGGCTTCATGTGAAAGGAGATTGGGGGGGGGGTAACACAAAAACAGAGACTGACGTGGTTCTGATAGCAAAGACAAGACCATAAGTAGTGTGTGATGAGACACATAAATACAGCAGGGATTAAAGGGTAGAATGACTAGGCAAAAGGAAGAGATCACATACCAAGGACAACTAGATGACCACTATTAAAAAAGGTATCCATTAAAAAAAATAAATAATTGAAGGCATGTACAAATCTAGTGTCTAGAGCAACTTAAATAAAATGTAATAATATTTATGTAAATCAAATTTTGTTGTTGTTGTGGTGGTGCTGCTCTGTTTAGACCAGTCAAAAACAAATTGCTAGCCTTGACACAAAACATTTCACTGGCCTTGTTGCAAAAACTTCACTGGTCTTGCAGTACTGCACCCAGTTCCACAACCAGGATATTGTTAGAACCACCAATCTATGGACAGGCTGAAGTTACCTGTAGGTTTAGGGAGACTAGCTGGCAGGCGTGGATTTGTGGAGAGGCCACCTAGGCCCGGGACTAGGGCGGCAGGGTTTTAGGGGGCACATGCTGTCCAACCACACCCACATTGGTTCAGAAATTTAAATTAAACAACAATCTACTTTTTCCTCTGGATGTCCACCTTAAACTACAGCATATGAGGTACTGAATGAACAGAATGCACAACACTGTTTGCTTACTTTCTGCTGCACTGAAATACTCCGGGTTCACAGAGGCATAGAGAACACCATTTCCAAGTCGGTTGTTATTTCTGAGAAGGGAAAGAAGAAAGACTGCTTATTTAGAGGAGCCCATTATAATAATGTTTTCAAACATTTATACAGACTAATGTAGCTTTACTGCATATGTTCACTTTCTGATTTCCTAGCCTGTTTCCACTAAGGTTACAACTGTGAGTTAGTCAGGCAATGTGGTTGACCAAAGCCAACTGAACACAGGCATTATACCCTATGGAGTAGTAGTGCTCAACCCTTACACATGTACACCTAGGTTTTTAATTCATGGTATTGAAGATATCAATCAATTGCAATGATACTGGCCACTGAAAGCTTTAAGGGTGGTATTGCTTGAACATTACTGATGAAGACCTTACCTTTTCTTCGAAACGAAGCAGGCGATGCTGATGATACCCACCAACAGCAAAGAGAAGGCGAGGGGAATGGCCACAACCATTTGCAGGATATTATTTCTCACATCCGCTACATAAAAACAGAAATTAGATTAGTTGGCAAATAAATAGATGTGCAGAGAGAAGAGTTGTTGGCTACCTCAGGTGCCTTCTTAGCATAATATGCACACCAAGAATAATTAAGAAACACGGAGTGAAGGATAGAGAAAAGGATAAGACCTCCTCCATGGGTAACTGACGAATATGTAACTGGCGTTCAGATTGGTATAAAAGATGTCTTTTGCATAACTCTCTATTGGTTACAGCAATGTCAAAGCTTAATGCATACGGGGTTAATCTTTAGCTGGCCTTACGAACTGATTGCCATTATAGATGAATTCTTTTTTTTTCATGTTTGTTTTAAACTAAGGCAACCAGGCAGCAATTTGGAGAGACATCAAACAAAGCACGAGTACTGAAGCAGAAAGGAAAAGTGATGGTAATAAGGCCTATTCAGATCTTAACTAATACTAATAACTATGTGAAATGTGAGTGCCCCTTTATGTTTTGCAAATGCATTTATTCTGATTTATAATTCATTTTATACTTCTTTTTTCCATATGCACAGACAGACATATTTTATTAGTTCATTTTTTGGCAGAGAAGAATGCATACTGGACATCTTGAATGCAATGTTTTGGCACCATGCTAGGGTAGGTGTCTGAAGGTGAAGGTCATTTTCTTTTCACTGATAGGAGCTATGTGAGCACAGTTTTTCTGCATTTCATTCACATTACTGTATCCTGCCCCCCAGGCATTTCCTCAGGAACAAATGAGTGTCGCAAGCAAAACACTGCCTGTGGTGTTCACAATTATGTGGCTGCAGCCACAGGGGCCTTCCAAGAGTTGTTTCTGTGGCACTTTAGGTCACACCGGGACAGTTCAGAAAGAAAGCAAACAAATATCCCCTTACCCCTTCATTACAAACATAAAGGGCCTCATTTATAAAGCACAACCGGTCAACGTTTGCAGATTTCTCAGATTTTAATAAATTTTATATCTATGAAACAGTCTCTTTAACCTTTTTTTTAACCACTCTCTAACTTCTCCATCTTTCATATCACCTTCACCAACAATATTACTAAAATCAATTTGCCAGCTCAGATTTAGCAAACTATTATTGTTTGAGAGGTTAAAAAAAACAACTTGCAGGCAAAGCAAGAGAAGGAAGAGATATTTTACTGGCAATTGATTGAGTGAAGTTGTTGTAACGATTCTGACAATAAATGGGATATCAGTAACATTTTAGTACAGGTTGTTCAATAAAATTTCCATGACTGTTTCATCAGCCGCTTCCAACATGGACAGAATCATCTGTTGCAGACAATGGACCTAATGTATACTGACTCTGGCTAACAGCAGCCTATGCCTCCTCTAAAGTACTGTGGCAAGTATGGAAGCTCAAAGGTAGTACCATAATACATGCTCAGAAAGATCTGCCTACAGCTCTGCATAATCATAATCACTTCACTAATTAAAATATCCAATAAGCCCTTTACTTCTTCACACGAGTAGAGATGTTAACAATGCAAACAATTCGATACCAATAGAACCCAATCTTACGTTTTGGCTTCACACAGAAGGAGACAATTTCTGTCCATGATCCATTTCCATAGAGTGAGATGGCCTGAACCTGTGCTGAGTAATTGCCTGGAGAAAGCCGCATCAGTTTAGTGCCTCCATTCTTCCGGTAGTCCTGCCTAGAAACACATTCCCTGTGTACCTAGTAAAAGAAAATCCATTGCCGGTGATCAGAAGTTCCAATTATTCTAATGATGTCTTTAATAATTAAATTGGGATTGTTTTCTTCAAAACAAATAATCAGTTAGTTAGGGGCAGCTGAATGGGGCAAATGCTTTAAGGCACCCAATAACATATACAACTAGGGATGCACCAAATCCTTGTGCCTGGCTGTACTGAATCGGAACCCTAATTTGCATATGCAAATTATGGGCAGGGCGGGATTTCACATGACTTTTCATCACAAAACAATGACGTAAACAAAGTTTTTTCCAATTTTGTCCTTTACCGATCAGACTCAGTTCGGTATTCAGCCAAATCTTCCACAAAGGAATTGGCCGAATCCAAGATAGTGGATTTGGTGCATCCCTATATACAACTAGAACCCCACTGAAAGTTTGTTAGGGGACCAGGGGGAAAAAAATGGTAAAATCTGGAAAAACGTAAAGTCAAGGAAATGTGTTCAAGTAAGTTATTCTTCAAGAAGTCAAATTTTAATTTGGAATGCACTATTAACTGTATTAATTACAAGGGTTAAGCATTGCAGCGTTAATGTTGCACTATGGGGGGCATGGAAAATCCTTTCTGACAGTCACAGACCAAAACATTAAGTAACATCAGGGAAAAGCATTATAAATTGGTGGGACCACAAAAAAAAAAACAGAGTAAAATACAGGAAACCTTAAGGGGGTTGTTCACCTTCCAAACACTTTTTCCTGTTCAGTTGTTTTCAAATTGTTCCCCAGAAATAAAGACTTTTTTCAATTACTTTCCAATATTTATCTTTTACTGTTTTTCCAAAAACTAAGTTTGAAGTTGAATGTTGGTGTCTCTGGTATTTGAGTCGGGCAGCTCAGTATGAATTACAGACTCTAAACTAATACAATTTTGCTAAATTTAGTTGATACATTTCACAGCAACATCTCTGGAGTATTAGCAACTATTGTATCAATTCTAACAGCTGCCTGTAATGAAACCCAGAGATTCTGCTCAACAGGGACAAAGATAAGAAATGTATCCATTAAATTTATCAGTTTAGAACAGTTGGGAGGGGGGGTCGGCGACCCCCCTCCCTCCCAGAGCTGCTTTAGAAGAAATTACACTTTACGCTTCAATATTAGAAAAGCGGTTACAAAAAGAAAATAGACAGTAACTGGAAAAAATCCAATTGGAAAAAGTTATTTCTGGTGATCTATCTGAAACCAACTAGTTGTTTGAAGGTGAACAACCGCTTTAAATTCAGGGTATGCAAAATTAAGGTTACACTACTTATTATTAGTTGGATGATGCATGATGTCACTAGGTGAAGTACAGAAATACACAATGAAAACTATCAGGCAGCACATTGAAAGGTACAGAGCATTTCTCCAATAGCTGAAATATGCCATTGGACTCGTGGGTCATGGATCATTGGTCTAAAACTCCAAGAAATCATTTTCTTTGCCTAATAAAGACAACATAATTTTAAGCAACTTTGCCATACACATTCATTACAAGCAAATGCTGCTTTCTTTTTACCAACTTTAAAAGCACAGAGATTTTTCTATAAATGTAGATTGGAAAATTGCTAAGAATTATGTTTTCTTTGATTAGGCGGCAAGCTTTTATTTTGGGGTTGACTTGCCCTTTAAGATAATAAAGAGTGATTGTATTTGTTTAGAGGCACTCACCTCTCCCTGATGCTTATATTCAATCTCATACATGAGGATTAGCCCATTTGGCTTTAAGGGCTCAGGCCATCGGAGAAAGATCACACCATCATCTTCTTCTTTAGGGATTACATGACCTGGGATATCATCAGCTCCGGCTAAAAGGCAAAGTAACGTGTGAGCACAAAAAATGTCTAGGCTACAGTAAAGAATCTTCAGTTTGACAAAATAAAAACAACTTTATGAGACTATGAAGATTTACATTCATTCAGGTCATGGTATATCTAATATAAGTAGTTCAACTGGTCATACTGGACAACTGGACTTGCTGAGTAATCATTGAAGACGTTTCACTACTCATTCGAGTAGCTTCTTCAGTTCAACTGAGTTGTTTTAGAACTACTTATGGTAGATAACTTTATGAGAGGTTGGTTTGGGTGTTGGGCTCAGGCCATACGGGAAGATTCGGGGAGATTTGTCGCTTGGCGACTAATTGCCTCGTCTTTAGGGCGACAAATCTCCCCGAGCCACTTCCCCCTGCCTTCCTTCAGCTTGAATAATGAATAATCGCTTTCGATAAAGCACAGCGCCATGTGTGAATAGGTGCAGGCGATTATTCATTTAAGCTGCTGGAAGGCAGGGGGAAGCAGTTCGGGGAGATTAGACGCCAGGCGACGAATCTCCCCAAATCTTCCCTTCTGGCCTGATCACTGCACTTGTCACTCTTTGCCAATAAAGGTATGTGAATGTTATCTGGAAACCCATTATCCAGAAAGCTCCGAATTACAGAATGGCCATCTCCCATAGACTACCTTTTATCCAAATAATCCAAATTTTTGAAAATGATTTCCTTTGCTTTGTAATAATAAAACAGTAGCTTGTACTTGATCCCAACTAAGATATAATTAATCCTTATTGGAAGCAAAACCAGCTTATTGGGTTTATTTAATGTTTACATGATTTTGTAGTAGACTTAAGGTATGATGATCCAAATTATGGAAAAAACGGTTATCCGGAAAAACCCCACATCCTGAGCATTCTGGATAATAGGTCCCATACCTGTAGTACTGTGCAGCTTTGGAACGTACCTGCTGGCATGGTTCTGGCAAAGACAAAATTGGATGCACTGCAGCCAAGCTTCTCAGCCTCGTGGTTACAGCTATGGATATCAATACGGTAGAGAGTAAATGGTTGCAAGTTTGAGATCACCGTCCTCTCCCGCTTGTAGTCAACCTTTGTCTCATAGAATGGGTATTCTACATCATCTCTTTCAGAGTCGGAGAAATTGGAGAAGTCCTCTGCAGTGGAATTCTTTCCATAACTGGTCACTGTGGAATTCCCAACAGCAAAGACATCTCTACGCCTACGGCTGGGCCTAGAGGAGACAAAGTAACGGAATCAGATAATTACAAGTGAGGAATAAGTGGGATAAAAAAACAAGCATTTTTCATTTACAAAAAAACCTGAACAATACAAAAGAATTATGAAAATGAAGAAACGTATCCATCATAGGATACATATAGTGGGAATAAACCAGTTACACTGGCCAACGCAAACTTTCTAACTGGTTCATATGGGTTACTAGACTGAGGCAAATGTTGCCATAAGACCCCCTGTTACTGGTTTCTTCTTAAATTATTGGGGCAGACAAAATGCTTCTATTTACTCAACACTGAAATTACATAAAAGGCAACACGAACAACACTAGAATGAGCAACTGCACTGTGGGAAATATGTAACACAAATTAATTTAATAAATAGGTCATGCTAATAAACCCTTTATCGAAGATGTGCTTTGAGACACGTCTACACGTTTCAGTTTAGAAAGAAGATAACAGCATGCTGCTTCCTTTTCTAAAGAGCTTGCAATCAAATCTGTAGCAATGGGAACCACATGGTGCTGATCCTCATTCCTTCATGGTTCATTTAAGTCTTGGGTTTAACGACTTTCTTTGTTCAAAAGAAGGACAGCTAAGAACCTCCTGGCTTGCACCCCTCCCCAATTATTAACGCTCTTTCAACAAGAATTTTGGCAAGCTGGGACTTGAAGTCAAAACTCATCCATCACAAGCCTGTAATCTTTATAAGCACCATAAAGGGGAACTAAAGTCTAAAATAGAATAACGCTAGAAATGCTGTATTTTGTATGCTAAACATAAACATGAACTTACTGCACCAGAAGCCTAATCAAACAAATGATTTATGCTTTCAAAGTTGGCCACAGGGGGCTGTCATCTTGTAACTTTGTTATACATCTTTACAAGACCAAGACTGTGCACATGCTCAGTGTGGTCTGGGTTTCAGTTGGGAGATCAAGCTTATAGATCATCATAAATGATCAAAACAGCACAAGTCAAATAATATCCACCATAGTGGCTGATAGAGAAAGACTGATTAATAATCAGAATATACAGACTGCACTAGGTATGTGGATACAAAACTCTACATGGTTGCCGGCTGCATTATAGGGAAAAACAAAGCTGCTCGAGTTCGGCTCCCCGGGCCGTTTAATAATATGATTGTTTCCATGCAGAGCAGTTAGGGACCGTGTGAAGTTTCCCATCTGCAGCTCTCAGAGCAAGTAAATTGAAGGAGGAATTTCACTCCATACAGTCAGGTTTATTATAAAAACAGTACACATTTTTTAATTAAACTAAAGAATTTTGGAGATAGATAGAAAGTAAACATGGGGTTTTATTTTTTTGTCTTTACATCCCCTTTAAGCAGGTAGCACTAAAGGTAAATAAACTAAAATCCCTCCTAGGAAATGAGCAGGAATCATGATCTTAATCCTAATGATGCCTGTGCTGATGATTCATTTGTTTTAGGGATGCACCAAATCCACTATTTTGGATTCGTCCGAATACCGAACCAAATCCTAATTTGCATATGCAAATTAGGGGTGGGAAGGGGAAAACATGTTTTACTTCCTTGTCACGTGACTTCCCTCCCTGGCCCTAATTTGCATATGCAAACTAGGATTCGGTTCGGCCAGGAAGAATCCTGCTGAAAAAGACCGAATCCCGAACGAAATCCTGGATTCGGTGCATCCCTAATTTATTTTCTCTCCTTTATAGTACACACACATGGCAAGAAAACTTTAGTTCTGGTTAAGTGGCTGCTCTTTGCAGTCTCCAGACATCTGTTGCAAGGTTGTGCTGTGAGCTGAATGAAATCTCTGACTAATTCTCCTTCTATTTCTTATCTAATGATAATACGGCAGGGAGGCCTGATTATTAGAATGTGACCCTTATAATAACACTTGGAGATTGGTTAACATTCTTCTATAATAGGTAGCACATGAAGTGTTTGTATTTTTGTTCTGCCATTCCAAAGCCATGGGACAAGGATGTTTGTGGTTGGAGAAGGCGGTGACATGAAAACAACAGATTTCTCAGAAACTTTTTTGTTTTATCTTCGGGAGAGCAGCTTCGCTCTTCGTTCTGATGTACTGAAATCTAGCATTTTTGGATACAAATTCCCCACAAACAGGACTGGGAATCAAAATAGGCCCTGGCATTTCAGGTACACAGAGGCCCAATCAGCCCACACAGAGGCCCAAACAGCCCCCACCAGCCCACTAAATACTGACTTTCTATGGCACCTTATAGCAGCCCATCTGGCATTTGCCCTAACCCACAGATTGCCAGTCCGGGCCTGCCCACAAAAGATTCAGAACCAGAACATGTATATAGAAAAAAAGAAAAGCGGCTGTAATGATGCCAGATTTGGTGTAGATGCACACAGTGAATCCCTATTGTGAATTAGTTTATGGTTTGTAAAATCTAGCTAGGCTTACTGAGGGTAATTTAATCACACAAATACTTTCATACATGCCCTTCTGCATTGAGACGACTACCTAAACACCTTCAACACAGTTGATTTGACTTATTACTAAAGATATGGGATCCATTATCCAGAGAAAGGCCATCTCCCATAGATGCCATTTTATCCAAATTTCTAAAAATGATTTCCTTTTTCTCTGTAATAATAAAACAGTAGCTTGTACTTGATCCAAACTAAGATATAATGAATCCTTATTGGAAGCAAAACCAGCCTATTTATTTCACGTTTACATGATTTTCTAGTAGACTTGAAGATTCAAATTACAGAAAGATCCATTACCCATAAAACCCCATGTCCTGAGCATTCTGGATAAAAGGTCCCATACCTGTACTACATGCCCTGGATGATTGAGAACCTTCACAAACATATCAAGGCTAACCTGTTTGCAAAATGGCTTAAAGTGGACCTGTCACCCAGACACACAAATCTGTATAATAAAAGTCCTTTTCAAATTAAACATGAAATCCAATTTCTATTTTTTAGTAAAGCATTCATAGCTGTTCTAAGCTCATTTAAAAATATCAGCTGTCAATCAAATATTGTCTGCCCCGCCTCTATGCCCGTGGCCACAGGTTACCCGCAAAAACCCGTAGTACCCTGTGGGTTGCGGGTAGAGGTTCTAGGTATAGAGGCAGGTCGTGGTTCAGTGGGTTTGTGGGTGGCGGGTCTTCTCAATAGCGATTTTAACTCCTTTTCTCTGATCACGCCTACTCCGATGATGTCCCTTTCAGTTTACAATGACAGCACTTCCTGAGTCTTGCGGGTTGCGGATTAGGCCGCGGATAAGGTACTTGCGGGTCAGGTAGCGGGTGCAAGCGGGTAAGATTACGGATTGCGGGCCCGGGTTGCAGGTCGGATACAGGTTCCAAAAAATGGACCCGCAAAGGAATCTACAACACATTTCTTTTGGCATAATTTGCATAGGCAGCAATGAGAATCATACTACCACAGAGAGAGGGCAGACATATGCAAAGTACAATGGCTGCTTTGAAAGAGTTAATGCAATAGACTGTGGTGAACATCTCACAGGAACAAAATAAATCAGGATTTCCTCTGTGATTCAGCCTCCTCCCAACCTGGGATAAACCTGCCTTGTCCCTAGGCTGCCTGAACTTGACAGAAAGGATTAAATACATTCTGGCTTTACATTCCTCCTAGAGACCTCCTCCTTCTGCAACTATTCTTTTCTTACCAACACAAATCCTTTAAAATTCTCTCTCTCTATTCTGGAGACAAGATACATTTTGCTTTGAGCCACTGAACATGAAAGCAGGTAGCAAAGCAGCACACACACTCTGAAAATTACACAAACATTTCTGCATATATTGTTTGGTCAGCTCCTATTCCTGTCCGGCCAAGAAGCATCAAGTCTGCAATCTGCCCCTGCCCCAAATTCATTTGTACAATCCTGTTCCAAAAAATTTGGGACAGACACATAAGAGAACAGAATGATTTGTAAACTATTTTACCCCTTATTTCATTGCATATAATGCAAAGACAAAATACATTTTAATATTAACAAATATTAAAACTGAGAAATGTTATTGTTTTCAGAAAAATATAGCGGATGTTGAATTCGGTGCATTTAAAGGGGTGGTTCACCTTCAAGTTAACTTTTAGTATATTGTAGAAGGGCCAATTTTAAGAAACTTTTCAATTGGTCTTCATTATTTATTTTTCATAGTTTTTTAATGATTTGCAATTTTCTTCAGTTTTTTTTGCAGCTTTCAAATGGGGGTCACTGACACCATCTAAAAACAAATGCTCTGTAAGGCTACACATGTATTGTTATTGCCACTTTTTATTACTTATCATTCTATTCAGACCATCTCCTATTCATATTCAAGTCTCTTAATCAAATCAATGCAGGGTTGCTAGGGTAATTTGTACCCTAGAAACCAAATTGCTGACACTGCAAACCACTGAATAAAAAGCTAAATAACTATAAAACCACAAATAATAAAAAAATCAAAACCAATTGCAAATTGTCTCAGAATATCACTCTCTACATTATACTAAAAGTTAACTCAAAGGTGAACAGCCCCTTTAACACATTTAAAAAGTTGGGTGAAAGGCATGCTGTTCTGTTCTTGCCTAATACAGGATTTCCGCTGCTGAACAATTTGGGATCTCCTTTGTTATATTTTTCCTTTCATAATGATCAAATGATTCTAATTTAGCACCTTGATTCTTACTATGGAGACATGCTGTGTATGCAGCACTTGTCTTCCTGAAATAAGTCTGGATGGCAGCATATGTTGTTCCAAAACCTGTATGTATGGTTTAGCATTAATGGCGGCTTCCCAGATGTGCAATCTACCCATGTGCACTAATGCGCCACAATATCATCACAGGTGCTGGCTTTTGTACTGTGCTCTGATAATAAGCCAGACGCTCTTTCTCCTCTTTACACCATAAGATGCGGCATTCATGATTTTTAAACAAGAATTTCACATTTTGATTTGTCAAACCACTGGACAGTGTTCCACTTCACCTCTATCCATCTTAAAGGAATTGTTCGGTATAAAAGTAAAAACTGGGTAAATAGATTGGCTGTGCAAAATAAAAAATGATTCCAATATAGTTAGTTGGGCAAAAATGTAATGTATAAAGGCTGGAGTGACTGTAAGTCTAACATAACAGAACAGAACACTACTTCTTGCTTTTCAGCTCTCTTTTGTTTACACTGACTGGTTACCCTGGTTACCAGGCAGTAACCAATCAGTGACTTGAGGGAGCGCGACACAGGCCATAACTGTTGTTTTTGAATCTGAGCTGAATGCTGAGGATCAATTGCAAACTGAACAGTTATGTCCCATGTGGCAGCCCTTCAAGTGGCTGACTAACTCAGATTTAGAGAGCTGAAAAGCAGGATGGTGTGTTGCATTCTGTTATGTTAGACATCCAGTCACACCAGCCTTTATACATTACATTTTTGACTAACTAACTATATTAGAAACATTTTTTATTTTGCACTGCCTATCTATTTTAATTTTACCCTGAACTGTTCCTTTAAAAGAGCTAAAGCCCAGTCTCTATAAGAGATAGAGATCTACAGATAAAATTTCTTAATAGGGTGTATTTGACCCCCTATCACCTGTCAAAAAGTATAATAATGCATCAGATCAACGTCCCAAATGTAGGGAGGAAATAAGTATTATGTTTCATTTCTTCTGGACCTGCCCGGCAATTCAGAGATTCTGGGGTGAGGTGCTACAATTTCTGAATGAGGAGTTTGCACTTCAAAATATCTGCTCTACAGAATTGTGTTTATTAGGAATAATAGACGACTTACAAGTTTGGTGAAACTAGGTGGGGTGAACCCTGGTGCGGGGCTGTGCAGCCAGGCCCCTCCCCCCACCCTCGTCCTTGTCGAATTTCTATGCCGCTGCAGCCAACTCCAGCAAGCTGCAGCGGGCGCAAGACTGCTGGGGGGGGCCCTGCTGGGGTACAGGCCCTGGCCCAATTGCACCCCCTGCAGTTATGCCACTGGGTCCTACTCCAGAAATGAGCACAAATTCTAAATGAGCACATATTTTCAGAAATTCAAATTTCTCAGTTTCAGAGTTTGATATGTTGTCTTTGTTCATTTGCAATGGATTCCATTTTTTTTTTATTTACATTTTACGCAGTGTCCAATCCTTTTTGGAAGCAGGGTTGTACAGAAAGAGCTACAATGCGTTAAATTGAGTCATTCCAGGAAAAAGGGTATCTGATACCTTCTTAGAGAGGCTTAACTAGGATACCTTCACTGAAGACTACCTATATGCTGAATTAACTGATCCATAAGGCATTTAAGGGCAGCAAAGCTCATACATACTACAGCCTATAATGCAACTGTGATCCTGTTTGATGAGGTCAAATAAAGCGATCCGGCTGGACTTTATAAGAATGCATGCTTTCTAGGAGGGTAATGTCACCAGTATGAAACAAAATCGTATCTGCATGTGGTGGACTCCATCCTCCTGCTTAAGTTCTAGACATCAGCAACGGACTGTCCTGTGGCACAGCCGTTCCACTTCAAGCACCAAGACTGGGGGAGATAGGCTGGATGAACAAATCTGAGTTAAACCCTTCACAGGTTCAAAACGCTTTCTAAACCTCAAAGTTGTGGTCCACAGTCTTACCAATCTAACATAATAAGGTAATTCACAGCATTCAACTGATTTTTGTGAATGCTTTGTAGTATCACTACACAACTGTGCAATGTTAAATGATTTCATAATGACGCTCTTGCTTACCTTGGCACAAAAATGGAATTGTGGAGGAAATTTTCAAAAACTTTTCTGTATTCCGCTTCATCTTTTTCTGCTTTTTTCTCTGCCTCAGTTTTAGGACAGGCACAACAATGGCCCTTTTCTCCTACGCTGCCTTCTGGCTTTGTAGGCTCTGTCACACCTTCTGTGTCAATGGTCCCATTGGCATATTTCCGATTGGGTACTTTATCTGAAAGCAAAATAATATGATGTTCACTATTTTATTTTACTAAACTAATCCTTTCAAGACTGGAAGAAGAATGACAACAAAAGCAAGACTGAACTGAATTTGCTGTTGTTTTACTATGGAAGCATTTGAAGATACTGGAAATTTAACCTTCACAGCAGTGCAATCCACAGTAACAATGTTCTCATTGCTTATCACAACACAGGATGCTAACGTGACAGCAGTCGCACCTTTGAAGCAATAGTTATATTCATACAAGTGTCTGTCCTGAGGCTGCTGCTGCCATCGCACAATATAGTAGGAGAGATTCCCATTTGGGAGACTGGGTGGGCTCCACTTCACCACCAGCTGAGATGATGAGTTGGATGCCGAGATCACATCATGTGGGATGGAAGGAACTGGAATTGAAAAGAAAAATTGTGTTAGAATTACTTTTCATGTTAAGAACACGTTGTGAAAAGGATACACTTAGGGTGATGGCAAACGGGGAGATTAGTCGCCCAGAGTCTTCTCAACTGCGGGCGACTAATCTCTCCAAATGCCTTTCAGCTGACAAGAATTACTGTCAGGATGCCATTGGAATTGCTTTGGATTTCTGAAGTCGCCCGAAGTTGCCCGACGAGGAATTCAGGCAACTTTGGAAATCCAAAGAAATCTGTATGCCATTCCATCGTATTCTTGACGGCAGAAAGGCATTTCGGGTGATTATTTACTCGCAGTAGAGAAGATTTGTCACTGGGCGACTAATCTCCCCATCTGCCACCACCCAGAATAACATACCCTATGAGCAAAGCACAGCATAATTAACATAGTCCTTCATTGAAGTCATTATGTGGGATTACAGTATTAATGAGAAATTGAATAATAAAAGTCTATAGTATGTTTAACGGCATTTAAAAACTATTTATAAAATGCAATGCATTAATATCCAAGACTCTTGATCAATTAGAGTAGGGATGCTGAACCTTTTGCTCTCCTGGCTCCTGCTACTGAATAAACTGGGAACAGGCTGAGGAAATTATAAGGGAATTCCATGAAGGTGACTGCAGCAGCTGCAGTCGTGTGATTGTATAAAGTTGTAGAATCCTGCAAGGTGTGCAGTGTGCATGCTCCAGGCAAGAAAGCACGAGGAAAATACATCTCAGTGTAACTTTCTGCTCAGAGCTGCAAAGCCTGAGGATGTTCGGCAATCCCACAGGAACCACCATGAGTTTTTTACCAAGTCCCTTTTAGTGCTTAACAATAGCAGACAACATGTTCCTCTGAATTTTCACTGCTTGAAACTGCATTTAAAAAAAAATAAAAAAATCAGCCTTAGCACTACGTGTTTTAGCAATAATGTCAATCTTGTTTAGGATGAATGAATAATTATGTCTTTCAATTTAGTTGCTATCCTTCATTCTGACTTACAAGCAAAATGCCTACTTGCTAAACTTATTGGTCAGAATGACAGCTGGAGCCTGGCTTAACGTGGCCACAGACGTTACAATTACGATCTTTCCTGGAAAAGCTTTTTCCAGGAAGGATCTTTTGTTTCAATACACACTTGTAGAGCTGAATAGCCCGATATACAGTTAGAAACAATAGAATTCTACCTTTATATGACGATTCAGCACAAACAATGGGCGGTGTTCAGGGTGCCTTCAGAGGCGCCAACATTTTCCGGCCGGCTCGATTGACCAATATCCAAGCCTTCTGCCAATATCAGCTTGTCTCCAACTATGCACGCACCAAATATTGAATGTAAATTAATTTATAAAAATGTTATCGGTGCAGCTATGGTCACCTTAACATAGCACGTGAATGGAAACACAAGCAGAATCCCCCCAATTTTTTTAATTAAACATTATCTTCTTAATCATACTAAAAAATGTTCCCGTTAACTTTGAATTTGGAAGAAAACAAGGACCACTAAAATACAATAAGCCAGATACAGAATCTATTCTGCATAATCAAATATAAACAATACAGAATAAAATGCATCAGGTTTCAAAAATGTTGGCTACCAGCATCCAGCACTTTAACATCATATAGTAAAATGGGATTGTAATGGATTTGGAGAAACACACAGAGTGTTGCAGAGTACAAGAGTGCTGGGATTCGGTGTTAATAGCTCTATTAAGGAAGTGTGTATTTTGCATACCTGCTGCATCTGTTCGTATATATATGATCTTGCTCTTGGCACCATGGATATGACGGTTCTCCAACATGGTCAGGGTTATAGCCTTCACATAGATTGCATATTGTGTCCAAGGCTTAAGACCTAGCAGGAGGATTCCAGGGTCATTTTCCTTGCTAGCTGGGAGGTCTACGTCCACCAAATTCCAGCTGTTGGATCCACATGCATCCTGACCATCATACTCTGTTACATTACGGAATGGTCTGAAGTGCAAGAAAAGGGAACCAGAGACCTTATTAGAGGAAACCTAAGAGCTAAATGCAGCAAAATGAGAATGAACTGAATGTTAAAGGGGAAATAATTTCAAAAGACAAAAACCTATTTTGAGGTTCCCTAGGTCAAAGAACTTTCCTGCATTCCTGTTTCAAACTTGGGCTGCCAGAAAGTATGGAAATTATGTTATTTTTGTTTGGCCTTAACACAGACAATCACAATTAACTGACAATACATAAAGTGCCTTGATTGAAAACACCTGAACACCTGTAAGAGATAGATGATAAAGAACAGTGAATATATGCAAGAAGCTGTGGTAACTAGGGATGGCACGAACAGTTCGCCGGCGAACTTGTTCGCGCGAACATCCGCTGTTCGCGCTCGCCGGAAGTTCGCGAACGTCGCGCGACGTTCGCATTTTGGGTTCGCGTCAATTTGGCGCTTTTTTTTTTGCCGCATTTTTTTGCCCTCTCACCCCAGACCAGCAGATACATGGCAGCCAATCAGGAAGATCTCCCTGGACCACCCCCACACACCCCCTGGACTAAAAAAAAAAATGTGCATATCTCCCGAGTCCCAACTGTCCCTCTTTTGCGAGCTCAACCCTCTGTCCCTCATTTGTACTGGAAAGATCCTCTTTTTGGAGGACCCTCTTTCACTGGAAAGACCCTCACTGAACAGCCAGAAAAAGAAGCAAAGATTTGAACTTGGCTTTTGGCAGAGAGTCCAGAACAGCTAACAGGTGCAGGTAAGATACTTTGTAACACTTTTGACATAAGAAAATAATGGATTTTTCTTTTCCCTTGATCCCCCTCTGGCATGCCACTGTCCAGGTCGTTGCACCCTTTAAACAACTTTAAAATCATTTTTCTGGCCAGAAATGTCTTTTTTAGCTTTTAAAGTTCGCCTTCCCATTGAAGTCTATGGGGTTCGCGACGGTCGCGAACTGTTCACGCGTTTGTCGCAAGTTCGCGAACGCGTCCGCGAACTTTTTTGCGGCGGTTCGCGCCATCCCTAGTGGTAACTATGGTATATTTCATACCAGTTTTACACATCTGAGCAACATTTATAGATTGACCTTTAAGTGGCAGTTCATTCTGGGATAAGTAAAAGTGCCCCAGAAATATGGCTGTAATGTGGGACTCACGCCTCTTTGTAGTAGACAGTGAAGCTGATAAGGTCTCTGTAATCAGGTGGCCTGTAACGCTCCCAAGTAAGCTTAATCCGGTTCTTACTTTTGCTTCTGGAGGTGAAATTTAAGACATGACTCTCACCTGCAAATGAGACAGATGTGTATATTAGGGAAAAGAAACTCCATTTTGAAAATAGTTTTACTTTCAGTAAAATGAAAAACTAGGTTTTGTTTTCATACGGGTAAGTAAAATAATTAATAACTTTTAGAGCAGCCATTTAAATCTAGCCCTGAGGCCTCTAGCAGGACAGCACTGTCCTACAGCTTGACAAACTCAGAAGAAACTAAACCGCTTGTGTTTAGGCTTCAAGTACCTGTGTGAATTATTACACCAAATAACAATTCAACCCTAACCACAGAAGAGAAAGCTCTATATTAAAGTGGACCCATCACCCAGACACAAAAATCTGTATAATAAAAGTCCTTTTCAAATTAAACATTAAATCCAATTTAAAATTTTTATTAAAGCATTCATAGCTGTTTTAAGCTCATTTAAAAATCTCAGCTGTCAATCAAATATTGTCTGACACTCCTCTATGCCTTAGGCATAGAGGTGGGGCAGATAATTACTTTCACTTTGCATTCAGCACTTCCTAGATGCCACTTCTCCCCACATTCCTCCCGTTCTTTTAACCATTTAATTGTGTAGCCAGGACATGGGGATAGACATCGGGTCCCCCATTCTGGTGCACAAACAAGATTCTGAGATGATACAAGGCTTGTCTTAATAACAATGTCCACAAAATGGCTCCTGCCTGCTTGTTATAATTATGAATTCCCAGACTAAAGAAAACAAGATTAAAATAATTTATATAGTGTAATTAATGTTCATTTTGCTTGACTAATATGGTAAAATATGATTTTTAATATTTTTTTTGGGGTGACAGGTCCACTTTAACCAACGGAGGGTGAACCTGCAGGATACAAGAACACATAACATGCTATAAAGATGCAAAAATGTAATGCTTGCTGGGTGTGCATGAACCACTGCACCCGGGCATCTCTTACACATTATTAAATATAAGGCTATATCCATCCGGTCAATGATACAGTTTTGTAGGAAAGAATTAGCAAGACTTTAACAGCATGCCCAGTGGCATTGTCCTCCTCTAAGCCCTCTGGTATAGACATGACAACTCCAGCCCTTCTACTGCTCCCCCTGCCACACAAAGCATGCAAATATCATTGCGATTGCACGAGGAGGTGGTGTAAATATCTTATTTATGTGGTAGTCCAGCCTATAAATCTGTGCAGCACCTTCCCAGACCAGTGTTATAGCTGCAAGCTCAATGTAGAATGATTTTCTGAAAAGTGTGGAGAATCAGAAACGGCATACCGAGCTTGAGGCATTATACTATAAAGCAATGTGAAGCACCTCTTGCAGTTTAAATGCCACTCATACAATAACTAGCCACATTCATTTTAGGCTCAATTCGCATTCTCATATTTTAGAACAGTTGGGTAAAACATTAGCTTATTTAGTACCTTTGTGATGTAGGCCCTAATGATGTTGAGGTTTTTGACATAAAATACTGGATTATAGGAAGAAAAAATGAGGATCGACAGAAGAGTACTGTAGGACATTAGACAAGATTAGCAACAAATCTCTTCTTCAGGCGACTAATCTCCCTGAACTGCCATCCCGCTGGCTAGAATGTAAATCACACGCGAGATGGCACTCCGAGCACTTCATTGTCAAGTAAGAGTTCATCCTTAAAATCACTCTACGTATAAAAAAGCAGACTTGCCCTCATTAAGGGCAGAGTCGTACACTATGAGCGACAAATCGCCTCTTCTCCGGGCGACTAATTACCCTGAACTGCCTTCCCACCGGCTAGAATTTAAATCGCACGCGGGATGGCACTGGAAGCACATCGTTTTCCGATGTCACCCAAAGTTGCCTTGTGCAATCCCACCGCTGATTTATATTCTAGCCAGCGGGAAGGCAGTTCGAGGAGATTAGTTGCCTGAAGAAGAGGTGATTAGTCACCAGGCAACTACATCTCCCCGAATCTGAGCGTGTGTCTCTGCCCTTAAAGAGCTGCTGCAGAGATAAACACTGGTTGATGCTGGAACAACAGATACTCACAAGATGCCATATTTCCATTAGTACTGATGCTGATGTCCTCTTCAGTCTGCCTCCCCTTTGTTCCGGTGACTTCCTCCATGCGGTAAATCTCAGAAGCGCATAGCTTGGAGTTGAACGCAAAGCGTATTTTGCCCTCTTTGATGGTGAGGTTGTGCTTCGACCAGTCCCACAGCTGCTTTAGGTTGTTATTATCAAAGACGTAAAAGGAATAATTTCTGCAAATTAAAAACAGAAGGGTACACAGTAAGCCGCAAACATTCGGGCAACAGCATGAGCCACAGAGACAGTGCTTGTTCCAGTATTTAAACACTTCTAAGGAAACCATTTCAAGGGTCAGTTGTGCCCTGTAAAGAGGAGATGTACGTCAGCTAGAGGGTTAAAAGGTTTACGTGAAGAAACTGCCATTTTCCTTAAGTCTCCACCTTACACCAGACATTTTTGGTGACAGTTTAGCAGAGAAGGGAAAGTAGGTTGAAAATCATTGAATGACAGTGGAAGGGATAAGGAAAAACTAGCCCTTAATCTACGAAGGATTAAATGTTTGGCCAAACCAAAAATAGTAGTCTGCAGAATGTTTCCTAAACTGTATCTAATGGGGCACCAATATTGCACATTTTATTTTTGATGGACAGTAGTTTCCCCACTGCCTTAAATAAATAGCTCTCCAAGATGAAAATTAGGATTACATTTTTACAGAAATAAACCCAGAGCTGGGGATTTCCAACAGAAAATTTAGATAAAGTCTCAGATTTTTCCTGACAATGGGTGGTCCAAGTTTATCTAAACAGAGCATTAATGATTCCACTTTTTAACAAAACATTTACAAATGCTACATTTGGCAAAACTGACAAAACATTAGAAGAAAATAAAAAATAGACTGGGTGTGTGTGTGAGTTTAGGATTTTTCAAATTTGATTTTTATTATTTTGTTTCTTCATTAATGCAAACAATATGAGTTTAGGATTTTAATGTCAGCTGATGTAGGATGCAGAATTTAAAAAAAGC
Source organism: Xenopus borealis (assembly GCA_024363595.1). Lineage (NCBI taxonomy): Eukaryota > Metazoa > Chordata > Amphibia > Anura > Pipidae > Xenopus > Xenopus borealis. The sequence continues at coordinate 30,119,456 of CM044436.1, read as the reverse complement.
AATGACACATTCCTATGAGGAGCTTGAGAAATGAAGTAAAATGTAGCAGAAATGCCAGGAATTCCTGGTGTAGGAAACTTAATCCAAGCAGGTCACATAAACCAACCGATACACTCCTTTTCCAAGACCTCTAAATCTACATTTCCTCAGAACTGGAGCCCCATCTTCCCTCACCCAAGTCTTCGTGACACAGAACAGGTTTGTCTTGTGTGTTGGAGTGAAATGATAAACCAGGAGAGAAATGGAATGTGTCCAAACATTGGCATTCCAACGCTCAGAAAAATAACCAACAACCCCTTTTCTGCCAGAAGGCTCTTCTGTAACCAGGTGAGATAGCTGGACAAGGGGCGGTAGGGGGAAACAGCTTTATTTTCTGTCCTAAGAAAACACAGAAGAAGAAGAGGCACTGGGAGGAGTCATGGAAGACATCCAAGGAGGAGCTCTAAAATCTGAGGTCTGTAAACAGGAAAGTGAGGAGTGCATACAGTGGATCGGGATCAGTTCTGCAACGTGAGCAGTGAGGAAGGAGTACGATGGAGGCGCCCATGACCGCCAAGTAGGTTGTGGCGCCAGATCGATGATGTCACAGCACCGCGACGGGCACGTCATGGCATCTGCGCCTTTGGTGCCAAATTCAAAAGTAAAAGCACACCGGAGACCCGAGTTCAATGCCCAAGTATAGCTTTTTCCAATTTTCCCTGGGTTTGTTCCTCAATTATTCCTTTATTGATTTCTGGACTTTTGACCCTTGCCTGAACCTGACCTTGCCACTTGCCTCCTGGCTTTTGACTCTTTGCCTGGATTTTTACCTTGAATCTTGCCTAAACCTTTGCTGTACTGTGTATTGGACTTTAACCCTATTACTTCCTCCTTGGTCCTGGAGAACTTCCTCAGGGAACCAATAGGCCCCTCTGGCACATACATGGCACTGGGATGTTATACTATTAATATTTAAATTCATTGTAGAAAATACATATTAGATTATTCCAGACTGATAACTTTAAACTAGTAGAACCATGGTCCCTTACTGTCAATATGGAATATGCAGGTATGGGATCCATTATCCAGAATGCTCCGAATTACGGAAAGGATGTCTCTTATAAACTACGTTATAATCAAATAATCCAAATATTTTAAAATGATTTCCTTTTTCTCTGTAATAATAAAACCAGTACCTTGTGCTTGATCCAAACGAAGATATAATTAATCCTTATTGGAAGCAAAACCAGCCCATTGGGTTAATTTAATGTGTAAATTATTTTCTAACAGACAAAGTATCCATTATCCTGAAAAGTCCAGGTCTGAATCTTTCCGGATAACAGGTGCCATACCTGTACTTCAAGGTGTTCTTGCTGGATTTCACAGAAATGGGTAAGTCTTTCCAAGGATTTTTTTATTGACCATTGTCTCCGTGATTATACTGCAGACTTTTCGACATAAAGGTCACTTACCGAGAATCCACTGGAATCTTATGTAGATGCCTAATATGTCCGTGCTGTGAAAGTAGGGCTATTGTTAGTACTCACCCAGGCATTTGCTCCTCTCCCAGGATGTAGCGCAGACTTTTCAGGAAAGACAGAGATACCAGTGCATGGGAGTGACGAATCTTGACATAGCCAGTGACCGTCTCGATCAGACCTAAGAAATTCTCCAACTCCGACGCAATATTTTCTATAAGGAGACAACGTCAACTTCAATCCTTATGAAAAAAATATTCTGTTTATCTTTTATTTACTTTCTCATTGAAAATGGACAAGAGTTATCTCAGAAACAGGACAGTTGGACCTTCAGGGTAGAACCACACAAACGATTTGGATGCGTTTTTGGCAGATCAGTTGCACTGCACCAAAATGCAGGTGTCAAGTCGGATGCGTCTGAAAAAAAGGCAAGAATTACAAATGTGGGATGGTGTAGCAGCGTTCATCTGACACAACACGACTGTCAAATGCAGACGCTGCGACACCATCCGACATTGCCATTACTTACCGTGTTTTCTGTCGCATCCGACTTGAAGCCTGCGTTTTGGTGCAGTGCTTTGAATCTGCCGATAAGGCGTCCAAATCGTCTGTGTAGTTCTACCCTAAGTTACATTGATAATTTAAAAGTATTTTGGTACAGATGAATCAATGCAAAGCCAATGCAGGCAGAGAACCACCCCCCAGTGATCACCCTCTTCCCCATTTAAACAGAATGTATGTGCAAAATATGTGCAAGCATTTGGATTTCACTTTAACAATAAATCACAGTGAATTATTTGCCATGTTGAGGCTGGGAACCCAATATACTAATTTCTCCAATATTACTTCTTTGTATGTTTATTCTTTGGGGGCATTTCATTAGTTTTTACCCAATCTGCATATTGTGCATATGCATATTATTTTTATAAAGTACTATGGTGTTGTTTTCTTTGAACAAGAAAGGTTGTAGAAAATGTAAATGGCTTTACCTGGACTATAATATATATATATATATATATATATATATATATACATATACATATACACAAAAGCGTCTCTGCAGACATACGGGACTATATAATGTATTCTAGGGTAGTCTGCTAATAAAGAGCCATTTGTTACCAAAAATCTGTTACTTTTATGCAATTACTTTTGTGCAAGACAATGCATCATGGGCTACAAGATGAAGGAATGAATTGTTCAGCTGAAATAAACAGAAGTGACAGGTAGTCACTTGGAAAAAATATACTGTTAAGTATACTGTCCAATTGGTATGGTATACAGTTCTGCTCATAAGTTTACATACCCTGGCAGAATTTATGATTTCTTAACCATTTTTCAGAGAATATGAATGACAGCATAAAAAACTTTTCTTTCACTCATGGTTAGTGGTTGGCTGAAGCCATTTATTGTCAAACAACTGTGTTTACTCTTTTTAAATCATAATCACTACACAAACTACCCAAATGACCATGATCAAAAGTTTACATACCCCAGTTCTTAATACCGTGTATTGCCCCCTTTAACATCAATCACAGCTTGAAGTCTTTTGTGGATGAGGCTGTTTATCTTCTCAGACAGTAAAGCTGCCCATTCTTCCTGGCAAAAAGCCTCCAGTTCCCATAAACTCTTGGGCTGTCTTGCATGAACTGCACATTTGAGATCTCCCCAGAGTGGCTCAATGATATTGAGGTCAGAAGACTGAGATGGTCACTCCAGAACCTTCACTTTATTTTGCTGTAGCCAATGACAGGTCGACTTGGCCTTGTGTTTTGGATCATTGTCATGTTGGAATGTCCAAGTACGTCCCATGTGCAGTTTCTGGGCTGATGAGTGCAAATTTTCCTCCAGTATTTTTTGTATTTCACCTGAACTTATTTGTGGGTTTTTCCTTGCATCCCAAACAATTTTTCTGGCAGTTGTGGCTGAAATTTTAGTTTTATTTGGTTTAGTTTCAACAGAACCCCTAATTTTCCACTTCTTAATTAGAGTTTGAACACTGCTGATTCTCAATTCCTTTGATATTTTCTTATATCCCTTTCCTGTTTTATGGAGTTCAACTACCTTTTCCTGCAGATCCTTTGACAATTCTTTTGCTTTCCCCATGACTTAGAATCCAAAAAACATCAGTGCAACACTGGATGAAAGATGCAAGGGTCTGTCAGGAGTCCAGAAAGTCATTGACCTTTTATACACACCCACTAATTACAAGCAAACAGATCACAGGTGAAGATGGTTACCTTTAATAGCCATTCTAACCCTTTTGTGTCAAGTTGTGTGCCTGTTATCACCAGGGTATGGAAACTTTTGATCGGGGTCATTTGGGTAGTTTGTGTAGTGATTATGATTTAAAGAGTAAACACAGTTGTCTGACAATAAATGGCTTCAGCCAACCACTAACCATGAGTGAAAGAAAAGTTTTTGTGTTATCATTCATATCTCTGAAAAATGGTTAAGAAATCAAATTCTGCCGGGGTGTGTAAACTTATGAGCACAACTGAATACAACAAGAATACACCACTTGATGGCAAAACAAGGTTCAGATGCTACTGCTATCTGGGGTCACATGAATTATCAAAGCTTCCTGCAGAATCATGTTGCTGTGATAACCACCAGTTGCAGCTTTGTGTAAAGCCAGCTGCCCATTGCTTCCACTTAGCTGCCCGAGTGGCTTACACAGCTGGAATGTACCTGCAGCCAAACAGCCCCAACTGCTTATTGCAGCCGGGAGGTAACCAGATCAATGAGCAATTTCCAACAAATATAAAACATCTGCTTATGCACTCTCTTATGGCCACTGTTTGCATGAGACATGGTTAGATTGGATGGAATCCTAAGGGTAGAAGAACTCCACGGACGACTTCCACGCAACTGTGACGGATCAGACGTTCCAAAACACAGGCGTCAAGTCAGATGCGACGGAAAACAAGGTAAGAAATACAAAAGCCATATGAACACTGCCTGTGTTGTGGCGCAACACATCGGATCCATGACAAACATGCAGAAGTCTAAAACAGGCTACTTTTTTTTTTTTCTATTCTTGCTGAATCCCACCACTTCCCACCCAACCTTCAGAAAGGATTGGTTTACAGGCAACCCAACAAGTGAATGGTATTTAAAGGGATACTTTCATGGGAAAACATATTCTTTTTCAAAATGCATCAGTTAATAGTGCTGATCCAGCAGACTTCTGCACTGAAATCAGTTTCTCAAGAACAAACAGATTTTTTTATTTTCAATTTTGAAATCTGACATGAGGCTAGAAAAATTGCCAATTGCCCAGCTGCCCCTGGTCATGTGACTTGTGCTCTGATAAACTTCAGTCACTGTTTACTGCTAGTTGGAGTGATATCACCACCCCTCTGTTTCCCCCCAGCAGCCTAACAACAAAACAATGGGAAGGTAACCAGATAACAGCTCCCTAACACAAGATAACAGCTGCCTGGTACATCTAAGAACAACACTCAGTAGTAAAAACCCATGTGCCACTGTGACTACTTCAGTTACATTGAGAAGGAAAAACAACAGCCTGCCAGAAAGCAGTTCATCCTAAAGTGCTGGCACGTCACATGACCAGGGGCAGCTGGGAAATTGACAAAATCTGTCTACAAGATAACAGCTCCCTGGTGGATACAAGAACAGCACTCAATAGTAAAAATCCAGGTCCCACGGAGACACATTCAGTTACATTGAGTATGAGAAACAACAGCCTGCCAGAAAGCAGTTCCATCCTAAAGTGCTCTTTCTGAAATCACATGACCAGTCAAAATAACCTGAGATGGCTGCCTAAACGCTAAATATTATAAATAAAAGCACATTCCAAATGAGACCTGGGACAAACCAATGTAATCACAAAACCCCCCACACACACATACACATTTTAGGGCCTGTTTTATGTGTTATAGCAGCTTTGCGGATGAAGGTGAAATTGACCTTTAAGCTGTGATTCTCAGCTCTCTGAGGTTTGGGGCAGACAAGCAGATTCAGGAAGATTTAGTCACCTGGTGACTAATCGCCTCTTCTACAGGGCAACAATCTCCCCGAACTGCCTTCTTCCTGCCTTCTGTCTGCTTGAATGAAGAATCACCAGCACTTGCGGCGTTTCGATTTCCGAAGTCGCCCGAAGTTTCATTGTGAGGCAACTTTGGAAATCGAAGCACCGCAAGTGCATTAGCGCTGGCGATTTTTCATTCAAGCAGACGGAAGGCAGTTCGACTAAATCTCCCTGAATCTACCCCAGCCCTAAAGAGACTTGCTTATCTTAAATAGTTACATTTGTATCTTTGCTTCTCTTAAATTTTTACAAACAAATCAAAGTGCAGCTGCTCAATGTTCTGGATAAAATCCGCCCCAACCCTAACCCGCCCTCCTGACTTCTGGGTTCCTTTTATAGTACTGCGCTGCCAGCTTTCAACCTCCAGCTTCCTTTTTTATAGACGCGCGCTTGCTCACCCCGATTGTGACGTCATCGGCAGGGCAAGCAGGCTGGAAGTCGAAAACCGGCAGTGCCACCAGCACTGGTGGTGTGAGGTCGGCCCGAACCCACGGGTCCTGTGGGTAAACCCGCAGATCCTGTGGGTATCAGGCCGGCCCGCACATCACTAGTTCTGGACTCTCTACAAAAAAGCCTATTTTTAATTTAAGCTTTTTCTAGTGCAGGGGATAAAAGAGAAACTCTGAACATTTCAGTAAATAATCCGGGACTGCGGGCTGAGCTGTCAAAAATCAGGGACTGTAGAAAACAGGACAGTTGGGAGGTATGGTATTGTACAGTGCTGCAGAATGCTTGGACAGCCTGTAAGTTTCTGTAGTTCAGCAACATCTGGACAGCCATGTGTAGCTCACCAAATATGTATAATTTGCTCTATGGCACATTAAAGGTCTGTCAGTTCCCAAAAGGAAGTAAAGACTGTTATTAATATGCAGCAATCCAGTTTCGAGTGAAAATGTCCTTGTAGTGAAGGTTACAGAAGTGGCCCATTGAGAGGGGACTTCTGTGTTTGTAAACAACTACTTTAAAGAAAGAGGCTGATTCATCGAGTTGGCATGTATTTACTGAAGAATGAGTCGAAGAAGATAGTGCCAAAAAATACGAGGTCATGATCTAAACTTGGAGAGGGAAGGGGAAGTGAAAATGTAAGGAAGAAAATCATCACCGGAGAAAAATCCAACAATCATGATCAGATATTCCCAATAATCAAATGATGGGATACTCACGACCCTTGCGGATATTTAGTTGCAGGTTCCCCTTCAGGACCGTACAACCTTCGAGCATTTGGGCCGAGGTAACAGAATCAATGGTTTTCACATTCTCTCCACAGATTTTAGGACAGGGACCCTCGCAGGGGCTGCAGCTCATGCTGTAAATAAGGGGGGAGAAGGTCAGTGGCAGTAGTATATGATATCAGTTGTCCTCAAGTAGGGTGAATGGTAATGCTGAGCCAGTATACACTACAGGGCTATACCTACTTGTTCTATTGTGGTAGTCTAACATTTATAACAGAATGTGCAAGGACTCCAACACTGATATATATATATAGATCTGCCTGTGTCCCTATCAATTTTCAACTACCCTCCACTCAAATCATGAAACTGGCAGTTCAGGTAAAAATACTTGTTAATAATAATAATAACAATAATTTTGTCTAGCTGAGAAATGCTTGCAATTGGACATACATCCAACTTCACGCAGGAAAGAAATCTTCTTTTCTGACTCAATATATCAGAAATATTCAATATTAAAACTAAGTAAACTTTATCAGAAAGGTCTATATAAATATACCAGTAAACTCTCAAAGTAATGCTGCTCTGAGTCCTCTGTTAAAAGAAACACAGCTTGCATTCTGTTGTGTTCACATGGGATTCTGTATCAGACTTCCTGACTTCAGCTTAAACCACTCCTCTCTCTCTCCCTTTTTCCCACTCTCTCCTCCCCTCCCTGATGTAAACTGAGCCCAGAGCTATGAGCGAGCATGGAGACTGAGGCAGGAAGTGATGTCACACTAAGCTAATATGGCAGCTGCTAGTCTAAACAAATAGAGAGCTTCTAGAGCTATTTACTCAGGTCTGGTAAAGCATTCTGCAGAATAAATATAGTGTTATAGCTTGCACTATTGTGGCTAATCTATTGGCAATAAACTGCTTCGGTAGCTTTACCTCTCCTTTAACTATACAACAGCAAAGCCAAGATCTTTCATCCTAACCTTGAAAAATGTTACAGCCCCAGCATGGTGTCAATATGGCTTTACAGATGGCCACTTAAAGGAGAAGGAAAACTACCAAAGCAGTTTATTGCCACAATAGTTCAAACTATAACAATATATTTATTCTGGTACCGGAGAATACCATACCGGAGTAAACTGAACTAGAAGCTCTCTCTGTTTGTTTAGGATAGCAGCTGCCATAAAAGCTTGTTGTGACATCACTTCCGGTCTCCCCCTGCTCACTCATAGCTTTAGGCTCCAGGAGGGGAGGGGGGGAAAGGGAAGGGGGAAGAGGAGCAAACTGAGCATGCTCACGCCCAGAGCAAAGTGCTTTAAGCAGAAGGCAGGAAGTCTGATAAAGAACCCCATGTGTACACAATAGAAGGAAAGAAATGCAGTGTTTCTTTTGACAGGACTCAGAGCAGCATTGCTTTGAAGGTTTACTGGTGTATTTATATAAACCTTTCTGATAAAGCTTAGTTAGTTTTAGCCTTTCCTTCTCCTTTTATATATGCTTTCTGAAAATGAAAAAGTACCTTACCTCTGGCTTTGATTCAGCATGTATCCTGATGGGCACTCATAAACACATTCTTCTTTGTGAATGATATAGGAATGCACCGTGGTACATTCTTCCCGAGTGATGCAGCGCCACCCTTCAAATCTATAGGTGTTAGGAGGGCAGGTCGGGACACATCGCCCCTCGTAGAAGTAGTGGTGACAGGCCACACATGCCATGTCGTTGTCGGGTGCTGTGCAGCTGCCCAAGCATTCTGGATGACAGCATTCATTATTATCAGAGCATGCTCGCTTGCCACAAGCACTGGGACAGACTGCGGGAAAAAAGTCATAGGGTTACTTAAAATGAATACATAAATGAACAAGCTAAAGAATTCTATAAATTGAAAACATGTTTAACAGTAGCCACAGTTAGCTGTGCATTGGCATCTGTCTCAGCAGTTTATATTATTGTCATATTTCATTGGACACACAAAATATCAACAATTCTCTTGTTGTACCTTGGGTAATTACAACTAGGGTTGTACCTTGCGTAATTACAGCTAGGGTTGTACCTTGAGTAATTACAGCTAGGGTTGTATGTTGGGTAATTACAGCTAGGGTTGTACCTTGGGTAATTACAGCTAGGGTTGTACTGTGGGTAATTACAGCTAGGGTTGTACCTTGGGTAATTACAGCTAGGGTTGTGCCTTGGGGAATTACAGCTAGGGTTGTACGTTACTACTGATTTAAAATACCATATGGCTTTTACAAGGGTATTTGTCTTGAAAGAAATATCTCGTGCAAGCTGGTATAGTGGCTCAGCCAGCTTTTTAAAATTTGGGCATATAAAGGTCTTATTATTAAACAACTAATCAGTTACAAATACAGGATACGCTATATAAAATATACAGACACCTCAGACCCTTATTTACTGGTTAGTAATAATATAGAGAGCAGCAGTAAAAATAGTCCAATTAAGGGTGTTTGTCAAATTCCTTTTGATTTACAGAATCATACCACTAGCCAATGACCCCCTGTATATTTATTTGTTTTAAAAATTCCCCCCACCTGCACCACAGACCTGTGTTACCTAAGCTTTCCCATAGATATGCTGAAAGCTACAGGGATTGGTTGGGGGAGTGAGGCACTCATTTGATTGGCTACAGTACAATGTAAACAGGACTCCAAGCCTATAGGATCATGGCAGCAGCCCAGGTTTGGAATGCTAATATTACACAGGGCTGGGGCGGGTTTTCTTGTATACGTAAAGGGATATTGTCATGTTTTTTTCAGCAGCAGTTAATTGTGCTGCTCCAGCAGATTTCTGCACTGAAATCCATTCCTCAAAAGATGGAACAGATTTTTTTTATATTTAATTTTGAAATCCAACATGGGGCTAGACATATTGTCAATTTCCCAGCTGCCCCCAGTCATATGACTTGTTCTCTGATAAACTTCAGCCACTTAGGGACGCACCGAATCCAGGATTCGGTTCGGAATTCGGCCAGGATTCGGCCGGGGAGGGAAATTGCATTACTTTTTGTCACAAAACAAGGAAGTAAAAAATGTTTTCCCCTTACCAACCCTGGATTCGGCTCAGTATTCAGCTGAATCTTTCTTGAAGGATTCAGGGGTTCGGCCGAATCCAAAATAGTGCATTCGGTGCATCCTATCTTTACTTCAAGTTGAAGTGATATCACCCCCCCCCCGCCAGTAGCCTAACAACAGACCAATGGGAAGGTAACCAGATAGCAGCTGGGAAGGTAACCAGATAGCAGCTCCCTAACACAAGATAACAGCTCCCTGGTAGCTCCCTAAGATCTAACAACACTCATTAGCAAAAGCCATGTCCCACTGAGACACATTTAGTTTCAAGTAGGAGAAAGAAGTTCCATCCTAAAGTGCTGGCACAAGTCACTTGACTGGGGAACCTGGGAAACTGACAATATGTCTAGCCCCATGTCAGATTGAAAATTTAATAAAAAAAAAAAAAAATCTGTTAGCTCTTTTGAGAAATGGTTTTCAGTGCAGAATTCTGCTAAAGCAGCACTATTAATTGATGCATTTTGAAAACGGTATTCCTTTAAAGAAAATAATAGTTGGTCAATGTCAAAGTAATGCTGCAGTATATTGTCCTTTACATACAGATTCATTTACATCTTATAAATAAAAAAAAAAAAAATTTTGGCATTAAGTAGAAAATGCAGCCGCACTTCACTAAATCGTAACTGTCAATGGATTAAATGGGAAATTGCAGGTTCCTTTGCTAAACACATTAGAAGACTTTCAAACACATTAGATACAATGATGATAATGCCAGTAAAAGGAAATTCCCACACAAAGAGCTACCCGATAATTTTAGTTTTTCTGCTGCACATTTGCACTGATAACTTAATAAATGAAAACATAGTACTGCACTGGGAAATTATATTGGCTATTAACCAATCCAAGCATTTTTGAAAGGAAAATGAAAACTATTCTAGACTGCCCGTGGGGGGGGGGGGGGGGGGGGGGTCACTCACACAGCTGCCAACTAGACAAAATGACCATTCATTATTTGCTTCTCATTGAGAGTCTGAATGCAGTTGACAAACACAAAGCCTGTCCCCACGCAGGCAGGGTGCGCTACTCAGAGGCATCACACACAATGGGCTGTGTCCTTAAAACAGAGCCAGCCTGTAAGTTCCACGTGCCTGTATGGCCAAGTCAATGTGTTTACACTGAACTCTGCTTGGTTCTGCTAATATTGTCATTATTATTGTACTGGATCGCTACCACGGAGCAGTTCAAGTCACTGGAAACACTGCTGAGGATGTGAGGGGCCACACAACATAAGTAACATTCATTTAACAAGGTTTACAAAATGGCACATATTGGTATAGGTCATCAGTTCAGTAGTTATACACTAGTTATACACTAGTTATACAGTGCTCATACAGAGCAAGTCCAGACACAGAAGTGTTGTGCTTAAAGGGCAACTAAAGTCTAAAACAGAATAATGTTAGAAATGTTGTATTTTGTATAACAAATGATTTATACTTTCAAAGTTGGCGAAGGTCATCAACTTGTAACTTTGTTATACGTCTTTGCAGGACTAAGACTGCGCACATGCTCAGTGTAGTCTGGGCTTTGGTTGGGAGGTTAAGCTTAGGGACTGTCATAAATTATGAAAGAGCACAAGTCAAACAATACCTGCCATAGAAGCCAATACAGCAAGACTGATTAAGGGTAGAACTACACGGACGACTCCGGTCGGACGGTGTCGCAGGGTTGATCCAAAGCGACAACTGTCTGGATGCAAATGTTGCAAGCTGCATCTGCATCTGAATTACTTACCTTGTTCCTGTCGCATCCAATCTGTTGCATCGATCTTGTCGCCCAGTGTCAGATCCACCGAAAATGGACCTGAATAGTCCGTGTAGTTCTGTCCTAATAATCAGAATATGCAGACTGCACTGGGTCTCTAAACAGACGCCTGCTGCTCTACAGGGAAACAAACAGAGCTGCTGGAGTTCTGGAAAGTAAGGTGGGGGGTTCCCCCATTGTTTCCTTGCAGAGCAGTTAGAGACCATCTGAAGTTTTCTATCCTCAGCTGTCAGTGCAAGTAAAACAAAGGGAGAATTTCCCTGTATACAGTCAATTTTAATATAAAAACTGCAGACATTTTTTAATCAAAGTATATTGGAGATAGAGGTTTTTCATTAAAGAAAGTAAAAATGAGATTTTTTTTTTTTTTTGCCTTTACATACCTTTTAATACAAGATCTACATTACAGGATCACAAATTTCTGCTGGACTTATATCTATGCTTTTACCCAGCCTCAGCTAGGGTTGTCATTCTCTTCCACCATCCTAGATAGATTACCTTTTTCCTTAATATTGGCACTTTTTCCCATAAGAACCTGGACACTGAGCAATATATAAACCAATATAATAGCATACCTCCCAACATTTTGGAAATTGCCACGGAAAAAAAGATTTTCCGTGGCAAGGTTTTCTGGCCACACCCCCTAATTACCATGTCCATTTTACATAATTTGGCAGGTTATGAAAGTCTGAACACATTTCTGTGTTTTTATGTGTTACTACAGTTTTACTAATGAAAATTTACTAATAAAAATTGCCCTTTAACATGCAAGTCACAGCTTCCCCAAGAGACCTGCTTATCTTGAATTGTTACAATTGTTTCTTTGCTTCTCTTAAATCGTTACAAATGTATCTACTGTAAGTGCACTGGCCACTGGGCTCTCTGCCAAAAGCCAATTCAACTTTAGAAAGTTGCATCTTTTTCTGGCTGTTCAGTGCAGGAGATCAAATAGAAAGTCGGGACATTTCAGTAACAACCCAGGACTGTCGGTTGAGAGGTATGTATTAGCCAGGCGACACCACCACCTCCATCTGCATAATCTCTCTACATATAAAATGTAGGAACTATATCGGGATAGGTAATAATTTACAGAGAAATAAACCTCATATAATCTACTTCTTTTGTCAGCAGCTTGCACAACTTTCACTGCCTGAATATATATTGCAACATTGAAGAAAAAAAAAAGAGAGAAAGTAAGGATGCACCAAATGCAGGATTCGGTCCCAAAAAATCATGTGACTTTTCATCACAAAACAAGGAAGTAAAAAAATTTTGATACGTACTACGTGCGCTTCTACCATCCCTTTCACTAATTTGCATATTCAAATTAGGGGTCCGATTCCGTTTGGTATTTGGTCAAATCTTTCTCAATGGATTCGGCCGAATCCAAAATAGTGGATTCGGTGCATCCCTAGCCAAAAGCCAATTAAGTTAGAAACATTGTTTCTTTTTCTGGCTGTTCAGCGCAGAGAAAAAAGGGACTTTCCAGTACAAATGAGGGACTGCAGGTTGAGCTGTCAAAAGAGGGACTGTCCCTGTACAAACGGAATAGTTGGGAGGTATGCAAAAGTAACAAATTGACTTTTTCCTAACAGAAAAACTCTGTTTACTCCTATTAATGAAAAGTCTTCATCAAACCAACTGGTGGAGAATGGCTCGTTCCATTCTCTCATAACCACACTACAGAAACTCTTTGCTCTGTCTCTCTGATAAACTACTCTATAAAACAAATGTATTTAAACGCAAGCAGGAATCCAATCAATCAGTCCTATTTGTATATACCTTATAAGTGTAAAACTCCCGGTGTCCTTCCATGACTAACATGTGTGGAATTGAAGGAGCAGAATATTCTATATTTATAACTCATCGTGCTTGTGCGTATGGCCTATTTCCACTCCTGCTTACTGTACGCAGAGCTATTTGAAGCATTGTATGATGCCTGAACAGCATGGATTTCCTAACAAGGCAGGTCTGTGTCCCGTAGGAACAAACTTCAAGCTGTCTGGCGTAGAGAGAGACTAATTCAGAGGGGAGCGGCCCCGAGCCTTGTGGTTTGGCATTTATTCTTATAACTGGCGCTGGTGTTGATTTCTGGTCAATTAAATATCTAGCTGGTGTAATATGTGTCACAAGTCTCCTGAAACAGGGGGGCAAATACTGGGGAAACAGAGGTTAGAAGCTCTGTAGTGTACTGGCCAGCTATGAAAAGAAGAAGGGCATTTCCAACCTCAAGGACAAAAACGGGAATACAATGAAAACTTGATTTTAAAGTCCCTTGATTTGAAGTTTTCCAAAGTTTTTAATTTTTTTTTATATTTGTGGTCTCACCAATTTATAATGCATTTAAATGGGAGCATTTCCCTGAATTTAAGTAAAGGGATACGGTCATGGGAAAATTTTTTGTTTCAAAATGCATCAGTTAATAGTGCTGTTCCAGAAGAATTCTGCATTGAAATCCATTTCTCCAAAGAGCAGACGGATGTTTTTATATTTCATTTTGAAATCTGATATGGGGCTAGACATATTGTCAGTTTCCCAGCTGCCCCATGATCTCTGATAAACTTCAATCACTCTTTACTGCTGTACTGCAAGTTGGAGGGATATCACCCCCTCCCTTTCCCCCCCCCCAGAAGCCTAACAACAGAACAATGGGAAGGTAACCAGATAACAGCTCCCTAACACAAGATAACAGCTGCCTGGTAGATCTAAGAACAACACTCAATAGTAAAACCCATGTCCCACTGTGTACTATTCAGTTACATTGAGAAAGAAAGACAACAGCCTGCCAGAAAGCAGTTCCCTCCTAAAGTGCTGGCACAAGTCACATGACCAGGGGCAGCTGGGAAATTGACAAAATGTCTAGCCCCATGTCAGATTTCAAAACTGAATATAAAAAAATCTGTTTGCTCTTTTGAGAAATGGATATCAGTGCAGAAGTCTACTGGAGCAGCACTATTAACTGATGCATTTTGAAAAAAACATGTTTTCCCTTTAATGAAAGCCAAGCAAAACCTCCGGGCTGGTAGTACCTTTCCTAAAAGGCTTGGCTGGGCAAGGTATCAAAGGAAATTCAAAGCTTTCAGAAATAATAGGGAAGGGTGTGTCTTTAGTTCTAACAATGACTTAAGATGTTTTTAAAGTCTGATATTACAGTAATCAGGTTGCTTAAGGCCACGGCGCTGTTGGGGAAAAACAACGAGGAGGGAGGGACGCATCATATGACAGTGAAGAGGTCTGCTAAGTGACTACACTTCCACAAAAACAAGCTCAGGTTCCTTGCCTATACCTCTCCTTCATCCTTAAAGGCGTTGCTCACCTTTGAGTAAACTTTAAGTATGATGTAGGGAGTGCTATTCTGAGACAATTTGTCATTGGTTTTCATTTTTTTTTTTATTTGCGGTTTTTTATCCAGCACCTCTGCAGTTTGCCATTTCAGCAATCTGGTTGCTAGGGTCCGAATTGCCCTAGCAACCTTGCATTGAGTTGAATAAGAGACTGGGCTAGGAATAGAAAGAGGTGTGATAAGAAGTAGCAATAACAATACATGGGTAGCCTTTGTTTTTATATGGGGTCAGTGACCCCCTTTTGAAAGCTGGTTAAGAGTCGGAAGAAAACTGCAAATAATTAAAAAAAAAATATTCAAAATAAATAACGATGGTCAAATGAAAAGCTGGTTTGAATTAGCCAATCTATAATAAAATGAAAGTTACCATAAAGGGGAAGTCAACCCCTCCCCGCCAGCCAACCACCCCCCCAGGTCCCCTGTAGGCCATCTTTTCACCTTCCAGCCACTTTTATTCAGTTCAGTTGTTTTCAGATTGTTCCCCAGAAATAAAGAATTTTTTCAATTACTTTCCAATATTTTTTTACTGTTTTTACAAAATCTAAGTTTAAAGGTGAATGTTTGAGTCTGGCAGCTCAGTAATTCAGGTGCAGACTCTAAACGGATACAATTTTGCAACATTTAGCTGATCCATTTGTCATCAGCATCTCTGGAGTATTAGCAACTATTGTATCAATTCTAACAGCTGCCTGTAATGAAACCTAGAGATTCTGCTCAGCAGGGATGAAGATAAATGTATCTATTAAGAACAGAACTATTTACAGGGTCGGCGACCCCCCACCCTCCCAGAGCTGCTTCAGAAGGTAAAACATTACAATTTACACTTCTAAATTAGAAAAATGGTCAGAAATAGAAAGTCATTGGAATAAGTCATTATTTCTTGTGATCTATCAGAAAAGAACTAGTTGTTTGAAGGTGAACAAATGGCACCCAGGCCCTAATGATCACTGCAATACTCTCAAAAGAATACAAACAGGTTCTGTCTTCTGCCACCTGATGTTAACTTCACCGCCCACCTCCCCAACGGAAAGCGTTGGCCACTGAATGGGAAGTGACTGCCAGCTGAGATAATAATGCTGCAGCTATCTTTGAAAGAAGTATAACTATGTGTAGCACTGCACTGAACTATCACCAGAGAGCTGCAAACATTGTGCCCAGCCTCTATGGGAAGCTTATGGCCACCTGCTATTCATCTGTGCAACACAGAATAATAATTAAATGCACCTCAAAGGTTATACGACAGTTGGTCAAACCAAGAAAAGGTTGAGGCTTCCTATGCTCACAATTGGACTCCAGGCTCCGGACGCAGCCTCCTATGCTCACAATTGGAC
>CM044436.1:30069261-30076898 GCA_024363595.1 Xenopus borealis | reverse complement strand
GCCTTAATAATGCCACTGTATACTACACGCTGAGCTGGGACACACACAGCAGACAGCAGCCGCACGCACGGAGGAGAGGAGTGGGAGGGGCAGAGCTTTGATCGCAGATGGGACGGAGGAGCGGTCCTAGAGCCCACTGGATGCACATCAGCGTGTTTTCCAGGTGAGGTATGGATCGAGCAGCCCCATAGAACAAAATTTACAGCGGCCCCTAGGGCATTTGCCCGAAGAGACCAATTGTCAGTCCGGGCCTGCATGGGACATAACTGTTCAGTGAGTTTGCAATTGATCCTCAGCATTCAGCTCAGATTCAAAAGCAACAGTTATGACCTATGTGGCTTCCCTTCAAGTCACTGATTGGTTACTGCCTAGTAACCAATCAGTGGAAAGAAAGAAAGCAGGAAGTAGTGGTCTGCTATTATTTTAGACATCCAATCACTCCAGCCTTTATTCATTACATTTTTAGCTAACTAACTATATTAGATCTTGCCAGACTAACTTAATTTAATTTTTTGAGAAGGTAAGCAGGGACCTCGATTCTGGGATGGCAGTGGATGTGATTTACTTAGACTCCGCTAAAGCATTTGATACAGTGCCACACAGAAGGTTACTGGTTAAATTAAGGAATGTTGGCCTGGAACATAGCATTTGCACCTGGATAGAGAACTGGCTAAAAGATAGACTACAAAGAGTGGTGGGAAATGGAAGATTTTCAAATTGGACCAGTGTTGTTAGTGTGGTACCGCAGGGCTCTGTACTGGGTCCCTTGCTTTTCACCTTGTTTATTAATGACCTGGATGTGGGCATTGAAAGTACGGTAAAAGTATGAATGGACCAAACCATTGGCGCAGTACCAAAGGACACGGGAAGCAGATTGCTCTGTTGCTGAAAAGTGGCTTTATTGATCAAACATAGCTTCGGGTGGCAATGAGTAAAATCAGTCTACGAGGTTCATGCCCTAACTCATGGCACTTCCTCAGGAGCTCCGCATTCTGTTTCCTCACATTTTTTATGATTGAAAGTACGGTTTCTATTTTTGCAGATGATACTAAATTGTGCAGAGCAATGTTCCTTGCAGGATGCTGCCACTTTTTAGAGTGATTTGTCTGAGTTGGGAATCTTGGCAGCAAACTGGAAAATGAGGTTCAATGTTGATAAATGCAAGGTTATGCACTTTGGCAAAAATAATATAAATGCAAGTTATACATTAAATGGCAGTGTGTTGGGAGTTTCCTTAAAGGGGTTGTTCACCTTCCAAACACTTTTTCTGTTCAGTGGTTTTCAGATTGTTCTCCATAAATAAAGAATTTTTTCAATTACTTTCCATCATTTATCTTTTACTGTTTTTCCAAAATCTAAGTTTAAAGTTGAATGTTGGTGTCTCTGGTGTTTGAGCCTGGCAGCTCAGTAATTCAGGTGCAGACTCTAAACTGTTACAATTTTGCAACATTTAATTGATACATTTCACAGCAACATCTCTGGAGTATTAGCAAC
This sequence comes from Xenopus borealis, assembly GCA_024363595.1. Classification (NCBI taxonomy): domain Eukaryota; kingdom Metazoa; phylum Chordata; class Amphibia; order Anura; family Pipidae; genus Xenopus; species Xenopus borealis. The sequence continues at coordinate 30,075,404 of CM044436.1, read as the reverse complement.
TATTGTATCAATTCTAACAGCTGCCTGTAATGAAACCCAGAGATTCTGCTCAGCAGGGACAAAGATAAGAAATGTATCCATTAAGGGCTAGGGCAGACGGGGAGATTCGGGGGCAATTTGTCGCCTGGCAACTACTCGCCGCGACTTGTAGCCCCCGAACCTCCCCGAATAGCCAAGTCCTGGGGCGCACCGGCGTTACTTGAAAACGCCGGTGCCTATTCACACGGAGCGGCACTTTTTTTGAAATCGCTCCAAATTGCCCATGCTTTTTAAGGTATAAAGAGGTTTATGGATTGCTCAATTCATGCAGACTGAATTCTATATGGACTGGAAGACAGTAGGATTCAGTTATCATCATCTGCACTCAGTAGGTGCAACTTTAATAACCAACATCTATTGTAGCATTAGCTTTCATTACCATAGCTCCCAACTTTTTAGAATAAAAGTTGGCGTGCATAGTTCGGCAAAACTTTTGTTGACCACGCCCATTGTTGTGGCCCCCTAATTACCATGTTCATTTTACAACATTTGGCAGGTTATGAAAGTTTGAACATATTTCTGTGTTTTTTTTCCCACTTATTACAGTTTGGGTAGTGAAGGTGAATTGTGCCGAGTCTAACTTTTCCCAAGGGAAATGTCTATTGTTACAATTACTTATTTGTTTATCTAGAAATTGTAACAAAAGTATCTCATCTTCTGCTGTGGCTGTTCTGGGCTCTCTGCCAAAAGGCAATTAAATTAGAAAATGGTTTCTTTTTTCTGGCTGTTCAGTGAAGAGAAAAAGACGGCACTTTCCAGTACAAATGAGGGACTGCAGGTTTAGCTGTCAAATGATGGACTGTCCCTCTAAAAACGGGACAGTTGGGAGGTATACATTAATCCAGCTTTACTTGGCTGATGCCATTTTTGCATACGCTTTGCAATAAAAAGTACTGGATAAGGGTTCACTTCCATAAACGCTGCAGAAATACACAATATGTGTGAATTTATCTATTTTATTAGCACATGTAGAAGACAATAGGAGGTAAAGAGTTACTAGGACAACGACTTCCTAATTATCCTCATTTACACCAAGCACACACAATGAAGTCAAGACACATTCTATGATCTCCCAAACTCCAATGGAACGGAGTAGGAAATTCCAGAACACACAGTACAGTCCACTTCCTCGTCTATCAAAGAACAAAGAGTTTCCTTCTTGAGGGATGTCTCTGTATCTGTCCAGGAATAGATCAGTACTTGTACAGCTGTTACAGTAAGGTCTAGAGATTTCCTAAAGCCAGAGGGTAGTTCATAAAGAACGCGGTAGTCTCTTGATTATTTTCGCCACCCTTGCATTGGCATCTTCTCTAAGACCACATGGGAAGATTCAGGGAGATAAGTCGCCTGGCAAATAGTCACCGCTTCTTTGGGGCGACTAATCTCCCTGAATTGCTTGGCCGTGTCTCGCGACCGCTAAACTGTAAAGTCGCCTGCGCCTATTCACAAGCGGCACTGCGTCACTCGAAATTGCCTCACGAGGAAATTTTCAGCGACTTAAGAAAACACAGCGCCAAGTGTGAATAGGCGCAGGAGACTTTACATTCTAGTGGCAGCGAAACATGGCTAAGCAATTCAGGGAGATTAGTCACCCCCAAGAAGTGCCGATTAGTCGCCTGATCTCCCTGAATCTTCCCTTGTGGTCTAACCCTTAGAGAAGATGCCAAGGCAAGGGTGGCGAAAATAATCAAGAGACCGCCGCGTTCTTTATGAACGTACAGACTGAAACTACCCTCTGTGGACAAGCCCTAAACTGTGCGACATCTGCCCAATATATTGAGTTGTTTTTCAAGACTGTGACCATGAAGCTTGGAGAAAGGGAAGACTTTGTTTTTGTATGATTTTACCTAAAAAGGCTAAATTTCAGTGAAAAGAAACAGTGCCTCAGTTGTGCAAAATGTCAGAATGGTGGTAGGGCTATACCACAAAGTTGCATTTAAACCAAGTAAGACTGTGGAACTGTTTAACTCAGCAGGTTAGCTTCTGTGGTTTTCAGAATTCATCACAGGTCACTACATTGCCCCTTTAACCACAATGGCTTCTGACGGAGAGGGGGAAAAAAAGGGAGAACAACAGTGGGCAAGTTCAGACTTCTATATAAAAGACATACACATTCCTACCCAGGGAACACAGGAGGTGATTTCACACCACAATGAGTCCTGTTGGATTAGAGCTGACATCAACATCCTCTCCTAATTATTCCGGAAGGTGGCCTTAACCTAATCCTCATGATGACAGGTTAGGGAAATTCCAAATGTGGTGCCTTCTATTCAGACACCTGGATTTTAACAGAAAAGCTGATGCAAAGCACAAAAACATAAGATGCAATAATGACAATAATCATATTTTTTTTACCTTTGCCCTGGGAGAAACCAATATTGGTAAACAGGAAAAGACCTGAACAGCAGACACATTTGGTATTCAAATAATTTCACAACATTAAAGGGGTGGACCACCTTCAAGTTGACTTTTAGTATGTTATAGAATGACCAATTCTAAGCAACTTTTCAAATGGTATTCATTATTTATTTTTTTTATAGTTTTTGAATGAATTGCCGAGTTCTTCTGACACTATACAGCTTTCAAACTGATCCTTTCATTGGCCTGAAAGGCTACAAATATATTGTTACTGATACTTTTTATTACTCATCTTTCTACTCAGGCCTCTCCTGTTCATATCCCGGTCTCTCATTTAAATCAATGCATTGCTGCTAGGATAACTTGGACCCTAGCAACAAGATGGCTGAAAACTGGTGAGCTGCTGAATAAAAAGCTAAATAACGCAAAAAACACAAATAAAAAATGAAAACCAAATCTCAGAATATCTCTCTCAAAATGATACTAAAAGTTAATTTAAAGGTGAACAACCCCTTTAAGCATATGTTCTTGACACAGTCTTCCTACAAGCCACCTTCACTTTTACTCTGTTTTCCAGAGTACATCACTTTTCCAGAGTGATGGAGGCTGCAGTTCAATAAATGCTGTAGGGTCCATAGATTATATAAACTACGAGTACCCAGCCCCGTTGTGCCACTGGGGGTCCAAAATGCATTTTTTGATTCAAACAGTAGAAAGTGGAAATGCGTCGCTTAACTGTTCAATCAAATCAGGGCATGTATGGACACCATAGGAAAATCCAGGTTTCTCCATTTAAGGGTGACAACCACTTCATTGCCAGTTCTGAATCTTTTGTGCAGTGCACTGGGATAAAGTGATCAACTTCAAAGGCATAGGACTGCTGTCTGCAAGTATTGTACAGCAGCCATATGTCTGTACACACAGAGCTGCATATGCTTCAAAACCTTTTACATACAAGCCAAAAGAAAAAAAACAGATTGGCAGAAAGGAAATCAAATTACACAAAGTAACACACTATACTTTATCCTAATGTTGTCATCATCACACAGTGCCACCGTCATTACTGTGTGAAACTAAACACACTCCCTTGCTATCAGGAGATAATATGGAACCTTGGAGCTAGAACAAAACGTCTGAATTATTTATCAAGTTTAATATTAGATCATAGGAAAAGGGTATTTATTTGATAAAAAAAAGGTTTGTTTTTGGTTGCATGAGATTCCTAATGTATGTATAATGTAAAAACACATAAGTCATACCAAAGGACTTAAAAATACAATGCAACATTTCTAAAGCATGTGTGTCAATTTTACGGATTTCTCATCCCATACTCAAGAGAAATAGTGCTGCTCCAGCAGAATTCTGCACTGAAATCTATTTTTCAAAAGAGCAAACAGAATTTTTTATATATTCATTTCCCAGCTGCCCCCAGTCATGTGAATTGTGCTCTGATGAACTTCTGTCACTCTTTACTGCTGTTCTGCAAGTGATATCACCCCCCTCCCAGCAGCCTTACAACAGAACAATGGGTAGGTAACCAGATAGCATCTGCCTAACACAACATAACACCTGCCTGGTAGCTATAAGAACAGCACTCTATAGTATCCAGGTCCCACTGAGACTCATTCAGTTACAATGAGTAGGAGAAACAACAGCCTGCCAGAAAACAGTTCCATCCTACAGTGCTCGCTCTTTCTGAAAGCACATGACCAGGCAAAATGACCTGAGATGACTCCCTACACACCAATATTACAACTAAAAAAAAAAAAAATACACTTACTGGTTCAGGAATAATATTAGAAATAATTTAGAAATAATATTTAAATCAAACAAATCATGACAGAATTAATTTTAGAAGCAGAAACCATCAATGGTCTTCGTGGATGCCATCTTGGCCTCTTCTCTTCCAGAAGTAGGGTTGCCACCTGGCCGGTTTTTTACCAGCCTGACCGTTATTTTTCATGGCTGATCCCAATGTTATTAATAGGAAAAAAAGATAAATATATAGGAAGGCCGGTATTTTTTTAAAGAAAAGGTGGCAACCCTATCCAGAAGTGATGTGGTAAACATGGCAGCACTGCATAGCCTTATTCTGTTTTCTAGGTGCCAGCAGCATTGCACATGCTCATTATAGCACATGGCTAAAACTGGGCCCCAAGAAGTCATGTTGGCTACCTAATGGTACAAGTATGTTTCCAAATGTGCTTAGTGTTGTCTAAATCCATAACAATATGTTTCCATGTTCTGAGGGGTCGAAAATGCCCCACTGGATATTAAATTTGCACCACACTGTGCTGGTCAGTCCGCAAAGGGGTTTGTGTTACAGATGGAGCCTTTCAAGGGAGTTGTATGGTCCCCAGATCTGAAAAAGGTGCAAAAACTTTGATAGGAAATTCTTCCCTCCTTAGTTACAGCTGTAGCATGTGGCAACTCACAACAACTCTAAATGGGATTCATGCTTGTGATACATTTGCTTCAGATATATGCCTTCATTTAGAAAATGAATGCTATCAATGTCTTTATTCACTGCTTCGTCTTTCAGGGCCACATACAGTATATAAGACAGAACCTTTAAAAAAATATTTAATCAAGAGTCAATCCCTCTCAGTGGACATTTAAAAGTCTTGGCAACTGAAAGCCTTGGCAAAGGAAACCATCTGGACCGAGTAACATTGGACAACTTCTAAGAGTTTTAAGGAGGACACCGTAAGTAAATTTTTCTCTGAAACAGTAAAAGTAAAGCACAAGGAGGTACAATAAGAACTGCCGCCTTAATTATGTCACAATTGCACAAATGTTTGAACCCCAAGCCTTGGCAACAAAATACAAGGTGTCATTGCCCTTAGTAGCAGCTGGGTGGCAGTAATCTGGGCATCACTGCTTCAGACAAACCAAAAATGGGAAGGAAAAAAAACGAGCCAGACTTATGAAACCGCATTTTGTAAGAGAAGAGATGTTTTTCTCTGCTGATTGACAGTTAGCAGCTTTCATTAAATCCCAGTTATGGAGTGACAGACAGAGCAATAGGTTCTAACACGCAGCCTCATTGTACAGAGAAATTCCAATAAACGGCACCTCCCTCGTCTGATTTCTGGACACTTCTGCTAGCTGTGGTGCCTAGGGAACACCTGCACCTACTGATAGATCCTTAGTTAGCAAGCCAGCTGCCGAGCACACCAAAACACTGGAGAGATGTGTTTCCTCAGTCAGCTTCATGAGTTCAGTAGCAAATGATTAGCCTTCCTACTAGTGGCAGAGTCTATGAAAGAACTATTAATCATGGAGCGCATGGCCCCTATTAAATATAAATCTCTCTCGATCACTCAAGTACATCAAGACAGAAATGGCAGCATGGGATGCAGAATAATGTTGCTTTGCTTTAGGTTTAAACTTTAACTAGATTTCATACAGTTATTTGTGTTGCCGTGGCATAGTGGTTAGACATGTTGCCTTGCAGTGCCAGCAGGGAACTATATGCATTAAGTCTGCATGGTCTCCCCATATCTGCATGCGTTACCTCCCACACCCCGACTGTGAACTCTGCTGGACAGGACCTAAAGGAGGGGTAAGTAGAAAGGGGCATTTGCCCAGGGTACCAGGTAGGCCGGGGGGGAGGGAGGGGGGCCTATTTATAGTAGGGCGGGGAAGGGGGATACAAATTAGGGGGTTTGGTTCTCCTTTAATAGTAACAGCCAAGTCCCACTGAGCCTGATTAAGTTACATTAAGTAGTATAAATAACAGCTTG
>CM044436.1:30046761-30066761 GCA_024363595.1 Xenopus borealis | reverse complement strand
AACCCCCAGGAATATTTATCTCAAGAATTAATTACAGCCAAAACTATATGTCTCAAGTGTCCATTGTTCAGAAATGGAGTAGGCATTTAAAAAACAAAAGCCTTAGGATGGCTAATCACTTCATGTTTAATTCTATGCCGAAATGACTTTTTCAGTGTTCAGGGATCAAGGACAGGTCAACAAACAGGATCAAAAAATTCTTAACAACACATGCTCAATAATCAAAGCTGGTTCTGAAGCACTAGGCAGATAAATCTCAGGTTCATCTGACAACCTTAACTCCATATAATGGCACTAGGCTTGTGTCTGCAAAAAACAGTACAGAGTCATCAGAAGATGTAAAGCAGTAGTTGGGAGGAGATCCGTAAAAAAAAAACATGGGGGGATTATGAACATTTAACTGTTCCACCCTTAGTTACCGATGCCACACTTGCTTCTGATCACTTAGCAGTTTAAAAAAAAAAAATCTTTAGCGTGCAGCTGGGGCTATAGAAGTTGAAATAAACAGAATGAAAACAAGGATGACATATAAATTAGGTTAGGTTAGGCTAGGTTAGCTTCCCGCCTGATATACTGGAACCTTTAAGGCGCTTGCATGCTTAACATAGAGGCAATTAATAGGACATGTTTTAAAATATTTTAATTTAAACAATATTCAAATAAAGATGATTTTGGGTAGAGGATAAGGTCCGTAAAGGGCATGTCAACCCCAAATAAAAAATTTGCCCAATAAAAGAAAACAATTCCAAAGTTAAAGTTAGGGAAGAACTACACAGCAGACCCGTGCGTTTCTGTTGGATCCAACGCTGGGCGACAAAATGCCTGCGTCAAGTCAGATCCAACAGGAACAAGGTAAAGTAATAGGAAATTGGATGGTGTCGCAGGGGTGATTCATCACGACACGACTGTCAGATGAAAATGCCGACATCAGTTAATAGTGCTACTCCAGCAGACTTCTGCCAAAAGAGCAAACAGATTTTTTTTATATTCAATTTTGAAAGCTGACATGGGGCTAGACATTTTGTCAATTTCCCAGCTGCACCTGGTCATGTGACTTGTGCCAGCACTTTAGGATGGAATTGCTTTCTGGCAGGCTGTTGTCTTTCCTTTTCAATGTAACTGAAGGAATCACAGTGGGACATGGGTTTTTTTTTTATTGATTATTGTTCATATATCGACCAGGCATCTGTTATCTTGTGTTAGGGAGCTGTTATCTGGCTGTTGGGGGGGGGGGAGAAAGGGAAGGGGTGATATCACTCCAACTTGCAGTACAACAGTAAAGAGTGACTGAAGTTTATCAGAGCACAAAACACATGACTTGGGGCAGCTGGGAAATTGACAATATGTCTAGCCCCATGTCAGATTTCAAAATGAAATATATATATATATATCTGTTTGCTCTTTTGAGAAATGGATTTCAGTGCAGAATTCTTCTGGAACAGCACTATTAACTGATTTTGAAAAACACATTTTTTTCCCATGACAGTATCCCTTTAATTAAACCCAATGGGACTGTTTTGCTTCCAATAAGGTTTAATCATATTTTTAGTTGGGATCAAGCACAAGGTACTGTTTCTTACAACAACAAAAAAGGAAATACATTTTAAAATTTTTAATTATTTGATTATAATGGAGTCTATGGGAGACTACCTTATTATATTATATACAATATAATAAATGTCTCAGTGTACCATCACCCATTTCTATAGCACCAATATACTCAGCGGAGATAATACATAATTTACACATCAGCTCCTGCCCCAGTGGAGCTTACAGTCTAAGAAAAAAAAAACGTTCAAAATGAGCACACTCATTAATATTGATATGAGGTGCAATTCTACAGGGACTCCCCAACAGTCATCACAGCATAATAGACATATTAAAAGAAGAAGATTGCACTCAACAGAAAAAAAAAATAATTTATTTGAACTTAAATTTACAGAAAATATATAAATGAAGCATTAGCCCAACTCAAAAATTACAGAAAAATATATAACTGAAGCATTAGCCCAACCCACAAAAAATAGGGAAAATATATAAATGAAGCATTAACCCAACTCAAAAAATTACAGAAAATATATAAATGAAGCATTAGCCCAACTCAAAAATATTACAGACAATATATAAATGAAGCATTAGCCTAACTCAAAAAATTACAGAAAATATATAAATGTAGCATTAACACAACTCAAAAAATTACAGAAAATATATAAATGTAGCATTAACACAACTCAAAAAATTACAGAAAATATATAAATGTAGCATTAACACAACTCAAAAAATTACAGAAAATATATAAATGTAGCATTAGCCCAACTCAAAAAACTACATAAAATATATAAATGAAGCATTAGTCCAACTCAAAAAACTACATAAAATATATAAATTAAGTATTATCACAACTCAAAAAAATGACAGAAAAAATATATGAATGAAGCATTAGCCCAACTCAAAACATTACAGAAAATATATAAATGAAGCATTAGCCCAACTCAAAACATTACAGAAAATATATAAAGGAGGCATTAGCCAAAGTCACAAAATTACAGAAAATAAATATAGAAATAAAGCATTAGCCAAACTAAAAAAACTACATCAAATATATAAATGAAGTATTAGCACAACTCAAAAAATTACAGAAAATATATAAATGAAGCATTTGCCAAACTCAAGAAATTACAGAAAATAAATATCTAAATCAAGCATTAGCCCAACTGAAAAAATTACAGAAAATAAATAGGTCAATGAAGCACTAGCCCAACTCAGAAAAATTACAGAAAATAAATAAATTAAGCATTAGCCCAACTCGAAAAAATAAATATATAAATCAAGCATTTATTTTCTGTAATTTTTGGAGCTCAATAAAATAAATGTTTCCGTTAAGAGTGCAATCTTCCTTTTTTTAATATGAGCTAACAGTCTAAGGAAGGGTCAATTTTATCAAATTTTATCAGGACCCAATAAACCTGCCTGTATATTTTTGGTGTGTGTGGGAGGAACATATAACTCCTTTCAGAGAGGTTCAATTCCAGCGGGGCACAAAGACCTGCAGCTCTACAACTAAGCAGTGCTAAACATTTTACAGGTATAAGTTTGGTCAAGCATTAGCTAGATTTAAGGTATGGTGGAGATCTAAATTACATAAAGATCCCATATCAAAAATGGTAGGCAAGTGCCCTGATGCTATCTACTAAATCATATATTATCAGTATTATAGTACAGGTATTGGATCCCTTATCTGGAACCCCGTTTTACAGAAAGGCTGACCCCCATAGACTAATTATAATCGAATAATCCAAAGTTTTACAAAGGATTTCCTTTTTCTCTGTAATTATAAAACAGTACCTATAATTAATCCTTACTGGAAGCAAAACCAGCCTATTGGGTTTATTTAATGTTTACATGATTTTCTAGTAGATCTAAGGTAAGAAGATCCAAATAACGTAAAGTTCTCTTATATGGAAAACCGCAGGTCAAGAGCACTTTGGATCAAGTACAAGGTACAGGTATGGGACCTGTTATCCAAACTAAGATATAATTAATCCTTATTGGAAGCAAAACCCGCCTATTGGGTTTATTTAAAGTTTACATGATTTTCTAGTAGATCTAAGGTAAGAAGATCCAAATTACAGAAAAATACGTTATCCAGAAAACACAAGATCCCAAGCGTTCTGGATAACAGGTCCCATACCTGTATATAAATGCATACTGGGACGTTGTAATAAAGTTGAAAAAATAAAATTTGTCAATATTTTGGTTTCTTTGAGATATCTTTTTCTTTCTGTGTCTTGAGAAAGGAATGGTCTCATAAAGGGACCCGAAACATTGACAAAAAATTTTGGGGGGGGTTTCACACACACAAACATATATATATTTTACAAAGGGACTAAGTTTTACCTGCAACTTACTTGCTGCTTTGTAAAATGTATAATGAAGGTGATCCCACTGGTGTCTAATAAAAGGGCAACCAAGATTGGGAGTTTTACTTTGAAAGCAGCAAGTAAGTTGCTGGTAAAACTTAGTCCCTTTGTATAATGTATAACGAAGCAATAGAATTATTAATGAATCAGATGAAATTGAGCGTAGGACTGGCCAGATATGGGATGACTTTGATGTAGTTGGCCAGCTTAAATATATCGCAATATATGGACAAACAATCCCTGTTGTTTAAAGGGTAAGGCATTTTTTAGTAGCTGTATGCACAAAATGTCTCAATGTCTTAAATATATTGTTAATGGGTTGAGTGCAGAGGACCTCTTGTATTTGTCTATTTGTATTTGTTTCTATGCCCGTTTCCATTTTTTTTGCTACTGATGGAATTGGTCTGGGAAATCACCCAGGACGTGTCCGTGATACAGTGAGTGCTGGTTTCTACAGTGAGTATATATATATAGATAGATATGATGGGCCACTCAGTGGGTCACGAATTGTAATAAAAAATTAGAATGAAGTGATAGGGATGAGGTTAGCATGTTGCTCTTTTGTTTTGGCAAACAATAATGTAAATACAGCATGTAAATGGCTGCTACAGAGTAAAGAAACAGGAATGGGGAGGGGTTGTACAAATTGGAATGTTCTAAAACAGGGAGATATGTTGAAAGGGTCAGTGAGGGCACAGTGGATACACAGAACTGCTTCCCAGAACAGGAGGTGCACTTGAGCAGATGGGTCCGGACTCCCGGCAAGGAAAGTCTAAGCTCGGCAGGATAAACATCAAGGCATTCCAAGCAGCAGCACTTGAAAAACAATCTAGTGAGAGCGTCAGGGAGCTATGAGAGTGTTCATCTTCCGGCATGTCTGTCCTGCTATAACACACGTGTGCACACAAACTTGTCCTGTCCCTCCCTCACTGGCGCCCCATTCATAAAATGGCTGCTATGGAAATTCAGCTGCAGATAGCAAACACAAGTGGGGTTTTGTGGGCAGAGCTGGGGAGGGAAGGCTGCTCAGTAGAAAAGTACATTTACTAAAGAAATTCTTCCTTCATCCCTCCCCTCCCTGTTGTGTCAGTGGCTCAGCCTCTCAGCCTATTCACTAAGCTGAACTCCCAGGAAAACAAACAGGCTTTTTGCAATGCAGCCTTGTTTACAGAGGAGGAGGATTTAACTCCATACTTGCTTGGCTGCTTAGGGCTGCAGGCCTACAGCTAATGTATACTGCTTTATTTTTATTAGACGGTTTGCTCATAATATAATGTCTCCATAATGTTTGTACAATAAACAAAGAGGATGCGTGCATGTGTGTTTGTGTGTGTGTTTATATATACATGTGTGTGTGTGTGTGTACAGGTGTGTGTATATATGTGTGTTTATACAGGTGTGTGAGTATATATATATACACATATGTGTGTATATAAGTGTGAATGTATATGTGTGTGTATATATATATACACACGTGTGTGTATAGGTGTGTGTGTGTTTATAAGTGTGTAGGTATGCGTGTGTGTATATATATATATATATATATATATATATATATATATATATATATATACACGTGTGTGTATATATATACATGTGTGTAGGTATGTGTGTATATAGGTGTGAGTGTATATATACATGTGTGTGTATATAAGTGTGTAGGTGTGTAGGTGTGTGTGTGTATATAAGTGTGTGTGTTTAGGTGTGTCTGTGTCTCAGCAGCTTTTAATGTGGAAATGTTGCATTCTATGGTCCTGTGTTCACCGTTACTCCTCATCTGTTGATAAACTGCAAGTCCCATCATTCCCTGACAGGTGGGAGCAGTAGTAGCATAGGTGCTATCCATCCCCTCATGTCATATGTAAACTAGGGAGAAAGAAGTGAACGCGGCAATAAAAAATTGACTTCCTTGTTTGCGCAATAAAAAGTCACTGCAGTAAAAGACAGAATCTTGGCTGAATCCTGTGAATCCTGGGTTTGGTGAAACCTAATTTACTCCTACAAAGAAGAATTGGTATTTGACTGTTGTGATAAGCCTTCACAACACAATGTGTATAGTTCTATTACATTCTTTTACATAGGAATCTAGGGACTTGTGTGACTGGCTGTACCAGTATGGGACCTGCTATCCATAATGCTTGAGACCTGGGACTTTCCAGATAATGGATCTTCAAACCTTAAGTCTACTAGAAAATTATGTAATAAAACAATAAACCCAACAAGCTGGTTCTGCTTAGAGTAAGGATTCATCACATCTTAATTTGGATCATGTACCAGGTATTGTTTTAAAAGGAAATCATTTTTAAAAATTTGGATAAAATGGAGTCTATGGGAGAGGGCCTTTCCATAATTTGGATCTTTCTGGATAATGGCTTTCCAGTAGTGATGTGCTGGGCCGCACCCTCCTCGGATCCACTCTCCCTCTACCCGAGCCCGCCTGACTTCTGGCTTGTTTTTATAAACCCACGTTGCCTTGCCATGCTGATGATGTCACAAAAAGGGTGGGGCAAGCAAGCGTGGGCCTATAAAAAAAGCAAGCTGGCTTGTATTTATAAACCCACATTGCACCATGAAGCCAATGATGTCACATAAGAGGTGGGGCAAGCAGACGTGCATCTATAAAAAAGCAAGCTGGCTTGTATTTATAAACCGGCGTTGCCCACCCATACTGATGATGACAGAAAAGGGGTGGGGCAAGCAGGCATGCATCTATAAAAAAGCAAGCCTGGCGTCTGTAGCTGGCTGTGTAAGGTGGTTGGCGGGGTGAGCAGGAAGAAGAGCTCAACCCGGACCCGCCTGCCACCCGCTAATGGGAGTGAGAGGTTGGCCCGAACCTGCCTGACCCGTGGGTATCAGATCGGGCTGGCCCGCACATCAGTTGTTTCCAGATAACAGATCCCACACCGGTATCTGTCTGTATGATTAACATCAAAGGCACCTGTCTCTACACAGTTAAAAAACAAGACCCATAAATGACAGCGATTTTTGTGATGTACACATCCTTTTGGATCTACGATTCATTTTCTCACATTTCTGGTACTGTTGTTGAGCCATATGGAAATGCGCTGCACCAGAAACTCAGTTAAGCATACATCATGGGTGCAAAACGTATGTGGGTGCAAAACGTATGTGGGTGCAAAACATATGTGGGTGCAAAACATATGTGGGTGCAAAACATATGTGGGTGCAAAACATATGTGGGTGCAAAACATATGTGGGTGCAAAACATATGTGGGTGCAAAACATATGTGGGTGCAAAGCATATGTGGGTGCAAAGCATATGTGGGTGCAAAACATATGTGGGTGCAGACAAGGCAGCACATCAAATCACATTCTGTAACTAAATGACACCTTGCAAAAACACATTGTTCTCAAAGGAAACCATGACAAAAGAATTTTTTTTTACCATAGAACTATATTGGTAGATGCAGGTGGCCAAAGCTGCCAATCAGTAAACGCAAAACAAAACAGTAGGCATGCAATAGGGATATATAACTGGATGAATAGCAGCCATCAGACTGATAATTAATTAAAACATTTCCCCCAAGGGTATATGATCTCCATTAGGAATGCCATAAATGGGAAGTAAGGAGTTACACAGATACAGATAAGAATAGGGATCACAACTGGTGTCAATGAAATGGTTCAAAACTGTATATTTCTGCTGTATTATAAAAATACATGACATATTAACAATTCAAAAAACCGACTAGATGTAGAACGTTTTTACTTTTTTTTTTTTTTTTAAAGAAATATATTTTTTCCCAGTTTTCCTCTATTATTGGTAATATAGTCACAATCAGGTTGATATGCGTTTCCCAAGGGGAGAATTCCTGGAGATGTCTGCACACCTACATTATTCTATTCTTATGATAAACATTTTACGTTTGTCGTTTTCTTTCATTCTTCCCTTTGTATGGACGGTGGTTGCTAGGTTATGAACTCCCGTACTTGTGATGAACGATACTACTTCCTGTGCTGTTAGAATGGAACCCTCGAGGGATAGTCACTAGAGGAGGTGTTCTTAAAAGACCAGCAACATAAAAAAATTTTTTTTAATTCGTTAGTACAGGTATGGGACCCGTTATCCGGAAACCCACTATCCAGAAAGTTCCAAATTACGGAAAGCCCATCTCCCATAGACTCCATTATAATGAAATAATCCAAAATATTAAAAATGTTTTTATTTTTCTCTGTAATAATAAAACAGTGGTTTGTACTTGATCCCAACTAAGATACAATTACTTATTGTAAGTAAAACCAGTTTATTGAGTTCATTTAATGTTTACATGATTTTCTAGTAGCCTTAGGGGCAGATTTACTAAATTCGTGTGAATGATTCAAAATTCGATCGAATTAAAAAAAAAAATTCGAATTTTCGGATAGTCTTTTTGGCCACTTTGACCATCGAATTTTTAAAAAAAATTTTTTTTTAAGTTTTTATTTTGTACCGCTCAATACAACCAGATTAAACATTGACAAGCAATTCTGTTGTACAGTGGTCTATCTGATCTGTTAATAATAGTCACAATGGTGTTACCGGCTTGTATTTGGATAACCAGAGATCAATCAAAAAACACCTACACATATTAAACTTTAAAATCGCAAAGCCTTCATTAAGAAACACCTTGCTGAAACTCCGCTTGCATTCCTCTTCAGGAAAAGTGATCAATTGTGCGTTGGTGAATTTCTTCTCCCTGCCTTCCTAATAAGAGATAGCCAGGGAGGAGAAATTGAGTGCCGCACAATGGTTAGTCACCTTGTCGCATTTTGTGAAGCGGAGCGCAATCAGCGTTTCGGTTATTTCTTCATAAAGTCTTTGCGATTTTAAAGTTTAATATGTGTTGGTGGGTTTTTTTCTAGGTCTACTTACAAATTTTGTTTTAATTGTTAATGGTCCTTTAACAAATGGCAAATCTAGACTAAGTGAAGTCAAACAGAATATTTGACAGAATATAATTAAAATTGTTCTCGGACAACGCGATTTGTTTTTAGGTTTTGACGGTAAGAGATACCTTTTAATTCTTTTATATGTTGAAGTGAGCAGGGCTAGAAATTATCTGTAGCCAATAAGAGTATCAACCATTTCCCTCAATTCAAAGGGGTCCATTTCCAATCTTGTATCAAGCACATACAAATCCACACGTATCCAGGATCCTACAGTTTTGCATCTTCCCCATATATAAGACTACAGGAATGGGATCCGTTATCCAGAAACCAGTTATCCATAAAGCTCAGAATAACGAAAAGACTGTCACCCATAGCCTCAATTTTATCCAAATAATCCAATTTTTTAAAAGTACTTGATCCCATCTAAGATCAAATTAATCCTTATTGGAAGCAAAAGCAGCCTGTTTGGCTTATTTTATGTTTAAATTATTTTCTAGTAGATTTAAGGTTTCTAGATCCAAATTACGTAAAAAAAATGTAAAGGGGGACTATGATTTATAATTTATATGAGCTTTATCATACGAGCATAAGAAACTTTCTACATACAATCAATTAAATATTCAGCATCTTTCTGAAACAATCGCGTCTATGTTCACTAGTCCTCCCTCAGCATCTGTTTCTCTTCATTCACTCTTCATGCAGCAGTTGGGTGTCAGATATTCATTGACAGTTAGATCCAATATATCTTATAGGGTGGGCTCCTTTTGCCTAGAAGATGTATTAGAGCTCACTCATTAAAATCACCAGACATCATGTCTCAGTAAGCCATGTCTCAGGTAAAGGTATAATTACGGAAAGGCCATCTCCCATAGGCCCCATTATAGTCAAATAATCCAGTTTTTAAAAACAATTTCCTTTTTCTCTGTAATAATAAAACAGCATGTACTTGATTCAAACGAATCCTTATTTATTTAATTTTGATTTTCTAGTAAGCTTAAAGGGATACTGTCATGGGAAAACATGTTTTTTTCAAAACGCATCAGTTAATAGTGCTGTGTCAGCAGAATTCTGCAATTAAATCCATTTCTCAAAAGAGCCAACATTTTTATTTTCAATTTTGAAATCTGACACCGGGCTAGACATATTGAAGGTTTCACAGCTGCCCCCAATCATGTGACTTGTGCTCTGATAAACTCCGATCACTCTTTACTGCTGTACTGCAAGTTGGAGTGATATCACCTCCTCCCTTCCCCCCCAGTAGCCTAACAACAGAACAATGGGATGGTAACCAGATAACAGCTCCCTAACACAAGATAACAGCTGCCTGGTAGATCTAAGAACAGCACTCAATAGTAAAAGCCAAATCCCACTGAGACTGATTCAGTTACGTTAAGGCTTGTGACACACGGGCAGATTCAGGTAGATTTATTGCCTGTTCTTCTGGGCAACAATCTCCCCGATCTGCCTTTGCGTGTCTTCCCGTCCGCTATAATGAAAAGTCGCCTGCACTAAAGCACACGCAGCACTTCGTTTTCCGAGGTCCCTCGAAGTTTTCTTGTGAGGCAATTTCAGGCGAATTCGGAAATCGAAGTGCTGCGTGTGCTTTAGCGCAGGTGACTTTTTCATTATAGCGGACGGGAAGACACAAAGTCAGTTCAGGGGAGATTGTCACCCAGAAGATGAGGTGATTAGTCGCCAGGCAACTAAATCTTCCCGAATTTACCTGTGTGTCACAAGCCTAAGTAGGAGAAATAATAGCTTGCTTAAAGTAGTTCCATCCTAAAGTACAGGCACAAGTCACATGACTGGGTGCAGCTGGGAAATTGCCAATATGTCTGATATGTCGGATTTCAAAACTGAATATTAAAAAATGGATTTCAGTGCAGAAGTCTGCTGGAGCAGCACTATTAACTGGTGTGTTTTGAAAAAAACATGTTTTCCCATGATATCCCTTTCAGGTATAAAGAGCCAAATTATGGAAAGATTCACTATTTGGAAACCCCCAGGTCCAGAGCATTCTGGATAACAGGTCTCTCCATTTTTCTTACCAAATACCCTGCCATTGTTTCTTTATGACTATAGCACCACTCATTGGGAGTCATTCATCCTCAACCACGAAAAGCATTTTTAACAAAAAATGTAAAAAAATAAAAATGAACTATGACATGTATAGCTGCAGTTGGTATAAATATATAAACCATACTCTTTGTGACAGTGCCAGCAATAGAGGAAATGAACAAAGGGTGAGAGACAGTTCACTGTAAAAACATTTGTCGGAAATATTAGGTACTTTTTACATATACGGCTTTTGTCTTTTTTCATACTACAGCCCCCCCCCCCGGTTGTATGTCAGGTAACCATGGAGACTTTATATTATAAAGGTCTGATTTGTAAATGTGACATCAAGCGGTGGAATCAAAAGGTAAAGCCTTGCGCTTTGCAGAAGGGAAAATAAAAGTGAAGCCAGCAGCCACAATGCTATTTTTGCCATCATGCAGATCTATTCAATATTGCCTCTACCTTGTGGTTATGTTTGTGTTCATGGAAAGGCGCTACTTTGTGCAACGTCTTACCTCTTCTTTGTCTCTCTGGTGACACTGCTTGCCAGAGCTGGGGAGTATGGCCAACCAACCACAGGGGAGTGCCAAAATTTTTAGTTTCATGTATTTCCCAAATGGACAGCGTACCTCCCATTATTTTGGAAATAAAAAGAGGGACAAAAATATTTGTTGCCCATTTTTGTGGCCACACCCCCTAATTACCATGTTCATTTGGCAAGTAATGAAAGACTGAACACATTTCTGTGGTTTTTATGTGTTATTACAGTTTTGCTAATGAAGGTGAATTGCCTTTTAAGCTAAAAGTCAGTTTCCCCAAGAGACCTGCCTATCTTAAAAGCATACTGTAATGGGAAAACATGTTTTTTTTTTTCAAAACACATCAGTTAATAGTGCTGCTCCAGTAGACTTATGCACTGAAATCCATTTCTCAAAAGAGCAAACAGATTTTTATCTTCAATTTCGAAATGTGACATGGGGCTAGCCATTTTGTCAATTTCCCAGCAGCCCCGGTCATGTGACTTGTGCTCTGATAAACTTCAGTCACTCTTAAAGGTAAGGTCACATGGAAGACAATCTCCCCGGACTGTCTTTCCCCTGCTAGAATGAGAAAACACCAGCGCAATGGCACTCACGGCGTTTCAATTTCCGACGTCGCCTCACGAGGCAACTTTGGAAATCAAAGCGCCGCAAGTGCATTTCCGCAGGCAATTTTTTATTTTAGCAGGCGGAAGGCAGGGGAAAGGCAGTTTGGGGAGATTGTCAACCCGAAGAAGAGGCAACTAAATCTCCCTGAATCTGCCAGTGTGCCACTGACCTTACTGCTGTACTGCAAGTTGCAGCCTAACAACAGAATAATGGGAAGGTAACCAGATAGCAGCTCCCTAACACAATATAAAAGCTGCCTGATAGATCTAAGAACAACATTCAATAGTAAAAGCTATGTTCCACTGAGACTGATTCAGTTACATTAAGTAGGAGAAATAACAACCTGCCAGAAAGCAGTTCCATCCTAAAGTGCACAGACAAGTCACGTGACTGGGGGCAGATGGGAAACTGACAATATGTCTAGCCCCATGTCAAATTTCGAAATTGAATATAAAAAAAATCTGTTTGTTATTTTGAAAATTGGATTTCAGTGCAAAACTCTGGAGTAGCACTATTAACTGATACGTTTTGAAAAAAACGTTTTCCCATGACAGTATTCTTTTAAATTGTTACAATTGTTTCTTGACTTATCTTAAATTGCTACAAAAGTATTGATTCTGGGCTCTCTGCCAAAAGCAAATTGACTTTTAGGCTAAGGCCAGACGGGGAGATTCGGGGGCATTTTGTCACCTGGTGACCTCACCGCGACTTGTAGCCCCCGAACCTCCCCGAATAGCCAAGTCCTAGGGCGCACCGGCGTTGCTTGAAAACACCGGCGCCTATTCACACGGAGCGGCGCGATTTTTGAAATCGCTCCAAATTGCCTCGCGAGTCAATTTGGAGCGATTTCAAAAATCGCGCCGCTCCGTGTGAATAGGCGCCGGCGTTTTCAAGTAACGCCGGTGCGCCCCAGGACTTGGCTATTCGGGGAGGTTCGGGGGCTACAAGTCGCGGCGAGAAGTCGCCAGGCGACAAAATGCCCCCGAATCTCCCCGTCTGCCCTAGCCCTTAGAAATGGTGTGTTTTTCTGGGACATTTCACTAACAAACCCGGGACCGCAGGCTGAGCTGTCAAAATTGGGACAGTCCCACAAAAACGGGACAGTTGGGAGGTATACGACAGTGTTGGCTCAATTTATAATTTTAGAAGTTTCACCCTCAAACCTTAAGGCTGAGGCCACTGAGCTGCTGCATTTGAGCTGCTAAACTACAACTCCCAGTATGCTTAAGGCTAACATTTGAAATGCCAGGGAGCCCAGGGGTTGCAAAAGATGAGACAAAAATTTTTGTGTGGCCTGCAATTTGCAGTTCAGTCGGTTAAGGACATTTCCAGTAGGACAGGAGGCCACTTGCTTATGCGTTTGGGGCCAAACGACTTCTGAGTATCTGCCAGCTTGTCTAATAATTCTATAGGGCATACTGCTAAACCCATTTATTGGATTATTTCTATGGGAGGAATGGCTCCCAGCCAGATAAAGAGAGCAAGTGTTATATCAGCACAAATAGACCTACATTAGGCAATTTTACTACCAGTGCATCTATACTGGTTATTCATTGTGTGTTTTTTTTTCTCTATCTGGCCTAGGGCCAAAACTTTAAAGGGGTTGTTCCCCTTTAAACCAACTACGAGACAAGCTGCAATTGGTTTCCATTTTTCATTATTGGTGGTTTTTGAGTTTATTAGCGTTTTATTCATCAGCCTTCAGTTTGCAATTCTAGCAATCTGGTTGGTAGGGTGCAAATTACAATAGCAACCATGCATTGATTTAAATAAGAAACGGGAATATGAATATGAGAGGACCTGAATACAAAAATGAGAAATAAAAAGCAGTAATAAGAATAAATTTGTAGCTTTATAGAGCATTTCTTTTTTTCAGATGGGGTCAGTGACCCCAATTTGAAAGCTGGAAAGAGTCAGAAGGAAAAGGCAAATAATGCAAAAACTATAAAGAATAAATAACGAAGACCAATTGAAAAGATGTATAGAAATAGAACATACTAAAAGTTAGTTTTAAGATGACCCACACCATAAATCTCCAAACACATTATATTACATACATATATACATACCATACAAGGCGTGAAAATCAAAACTGCCTGATTTTGGAGGCCTGTTGGAGAGCCCCATACATGCTGTCCAATTGGTCTGAAGGACAGTAACACTGTGTTTTAAAAGAATGACAAAATAATGTAGTGTTGCCAATGGCTGTGTTTCCTGTAGGAATTCTACAATAGTTTATATACACAAGCTGCCTGCTATGTAGTCATGGGGGCAGATATTCAAAGCTAAAAAAAAGGGCACAAGATAATAAGCTCAGAAGTGGGTTTCTTCAGAATGTATCTATCTACTTAGCAAACAAACCAGTTTTATGCTAAGGCAGATTCGGGGAGATTTAGTTGCCTGGAGCTAAAGCAGACGTCGAGTTTCATGTTCCGAAGTCGGCCTGAAGTCGCCTCACGAGGAAACTTCGGGCGACTTCGGAAAACGAAGTGAATCCTGTGCTTTAGCGCTGGTGACTTTTCATTGTAGCGGACGGGAAGGCAGTTCTGGGAGATTGTCACCCAGAAGAAGAGGCGATTAGTCGCCAGGCGAAAATCTCCCCGTGTGACCTTACCCTTAGGGCAGAGACACTTCGAGTGACTTCGGAAAACTGAGTGTCATCCAGCTGGCAATTTACATTCTAGCTGGCGGGAAGGCAGTTCCGGGAGATTAGCCACCCCGAAGCAGATGAGATTTGTCTAATCTCCCCGAATCTGCTTGTGTGTTTCTGCCCTTAAGGTGGTGACACACGCTAGATTCCAGGGAGATTAGTCAGCCAGCGACAAATTGCCTCTTCTTTGGGCGACTAATCTCCCTGATAAGCCTTCCCACTGGCTAGATCGGTTTTTCCCCCAGTTACTTTGTTGCTGTGTACATAATAAGGATTAATTATATGTTAGTTTACAAGCTACTGTTTTATTATTACCAAGATAAAAGGATTTTTTTTTTTAATTTGGATTATTTGGATAAATATATGGGAGGTGGCCTTTCCTTAATTGTGAGCTTTCTGGATAAAGAGTTTCCGGATCTGTTACCTGTTGTAGGGATGCACCGAATCCAGGATTCGGTTCGGGATTCGGCCAGGATTCGGCCTTTATCAGCAGGATTCGGATTCGGCCGAATCCTTCTGCCTGGCCGAACCGAATCCGAATCCTAATTTGCATATGCAAATTAAGGCCAGGGATCTAAATCACGTGATTTTTTGGCACAAAACAAGGAAGTAAAAAATGTTTTCCCCTTCCCACCCATAATTTGCATATGCAAATTAGGGTTCGGATTCGGTTCGGTATTCGGCCAAATCTTTTGGGAAGGTTGCAGGGGTTCGGCCGAATCCAAAATAGTGTATTCGGTGCATCCCTAATATATATATATATATATATATATATCATATATATGATATATAAAGAGTTTTTAACTAAATCTGGTAGAGGAATTCTCTCCCCCCTCCATACAGCACACAGACTCTGTTTCTCCATAACCCAAATGAAATGCCTAATAGGTTCCACAAGCAACCCACGCAGGCAGGCTGTGCACAAACAAAAGGAATAATCGGAAACTATTTGCCGCAGCCCACTGAGGGCATCCATGAGCTGTGCAGACCCTACTACACAGGGGAGGCCTGCTCTGGGCAAGAGCAAATCAAAGGATCCTCTTTATAAAAGTGGTTTAGGAAGCAAAACAACTGCACAAGTCAGATATTACCTAGAAACCTACACAATAGATCTACTGTATTAAAAACCTACATCGTAAACTGGAACCAACTTGAAGGAGTTGCACGAGTTTGCTTTAAAAACGCTTATTTGGCTAATCCAAGAATCAAGGCTCTTGACTGGCTGGTCTCTGAATTACTCTACCACCCACAATGTGTGCTTGTCATGATCAAAGCGACTCAATTTACTTAACTTGTATTGTGATTTTTCCATTTATTTTATCGCCTTTTCCTTAGTTAATTTTTTAAGCCTTAAATTAGTTCAAGTTGTGGGTCCGATCAGCAAGCGAACCTGTGTGGATGAACATTAACAGATCAGTTCTGGCTCTACCTGATTAGACCCACACAGGTCTCTAGTACGCAGGGTCTATAACTCTGTATTTGCATGTGCAACCATCGCCAGCAATGAAAAACAAACATTTTTTGTGGTACTTCCACTTGCTGGGGCCATAGTAAGGGCTCTTCCAGACGAGGAGATTGCAGGGAGATTTGTTGCCTGCGACAAATCGCTGCGTTTTTGGGGCAACAAATCTCCCTGAATCTCTTCCCTCAGTCTTGCGCCCGCTAAAGTGTCCAGTCGCATGCGCCTATTCACACGCGGCGTGGTGCTTTTGAAAAACGCTCGTAAATGCATTTTTGCACGATTTTCAAAAGCGCCGTGCCGCGTGTGATGGTTGATGATCATATACATGTAAACAATATAAATGCTCACAGACTAGGGTTGCACACCTTCTATAGGCCCCATGCAGCCAAAGAGTCTACTGCCTTATCTCCCCATGTACTCTACATCAACAGCTGCTTTTCAGCTCTTTAGCTTTGAGTTAGTCAGCGACTTGAAGGGTGGGGGGGGGGCCACATGGGACATAACTGTTCAGTGAGTTTGCAATTGATCCCCAGCATTCAGCTCAGTTTCAAAAGCAACAGTTATGGCCCATGTGGCCGTCCCTCAAGTCACTGATTGGTTACTACCTGGTCACCAGGGTAACCAGTCAGAAGAAAAGCAAGTAGTGTTCTGTCACGTCAGACATCCAGTCACTCGAGCCTTTATAGATTACATATTTGGCTTACTAACTATATTAGAAATTATTTTTATTTTGCATTTACCCAGTTTTTATTTTTATACTGAAAAATTCTTTTAACCCCCACCATATTGGATTCGGCCAAATACCAAACCAAATCCGAATGCAAATTAGGGATGGGAAGGGGAGAACAATTTTTAACTCCCTTGTTTTTTGCAAATAAAGTCATGTGATTTCCCTCACCACATATGCTAATTAGGATTCCTTTCCGAATCCTGCTGAAAAAGGCTGAATCCTGGCCAAATCCTGAACTGAATCCTGGATTTGGTGCATCCCTACCCCTAACCAATGCTTTAGCAGCAACAGGAACATGAGGTGGGCTATCTACAACGTAGAAGATACATTTGGGCTGTCTGTCTTATTATAAAGGAAGGTATAAATCATCTAAGCAGATCTTAGCACTGGTGTTTACTGGGCAAGGACCTAAGGATTATACTAGTTGCTACTATATAACAGGGAGCAGGAATGTGTGTTCTCCAGCTAAGACTACAGTGTATTCCAGCCCCACACAGCCATTGGTCAGGGATTTGTAGCTTTCTATAGAATAATCCCTGACCTAAACGTAGGGGCACTTCTACAAGAAAACACCCCTCTCGCACTACTATACATGATCAAATTACACACGCAGAGTGATAGAGAACTTGCAAAGCTATTTTCCACAGCACAGAATGAAAAAAGGCAGGAACAGCTGCCAGCAGCAACAACTGAATTATATCCTTCCGACAATCAAAACCAGCCCCCTGCCTCCCACACACCCAGGATCTCCCTTTTATAATCTTATCTTTTTACTATAAAGCTTTCAAGCCAGCAAAGAGAAACAAACAGTCCAAAAATAGTAAAGCCCTCACTGCCATACACTGGTCACTATAAAAAAAAAAAAAAAAAAAAAAAAAAAAAAAAAAAAAAACAGTAAAAGGTACTTGCCACTAAAAAAACCAACGATTACCTCTAGACTAGGCTAGATGGGAAGGACCATTAAGCCAGTCATACATTTTAGGATTTGCTTGTTTTGCGAGGTCTTCGAACGAGCGGATCTATTGCCAATATTCTATTGGGCAGATACGATCGTTTGGCCCTTGGGTCAACTACCAATTATAATTGCCACTATGTGAGCCATTTGATTGAGGACCACATCAGCATGTAGATACAATCCTTGATGGGAAGATCAAACCTGGAGACATTGTTTTATGCCGTACGCTTTATGGACATATGTGTACATATATGAGCAATCACTTTGAAGTCCTGGATGCTATAAGTTCAGTATATAAAACATAGCATTTTTAGGGTGTAGTTCTCCTTTAATCTGAATTTCTATATACCATTTTAAAAGGAACACATATTTTGGATAAGATGGGGAGGGGACAGTCTATCCAGTCGCTCGCTCTATGGTACTCATGACATGATCCTTCCACCAATACCAAACACAATGACATAAAATTGGAAGACACCCCCAAGCACAAATTAGGAGAACTTGGCATGAAGTTACACCTTTTATCAAAGAAATGAAACTCCCTTCCCCTGAAGTTTTTCCCTTCCTACAGTAGAGCTTTTTCTATACTAAAGGAAATAGTTTTTATACAAGGATATAACCCCTGCATTGTAGTGGGCAAAAACTAGATAAATCACCGACAGGCAATGCCAACGCCTTCTACCTCCCCAACGTAGCCTCTCACTGCAGTTTATGAAAGGCACAAGACCACCCTCATCTCCTCACCCACCAAGCCCCTCCCCCAAATTCTAACAAACACCGAGGTGAAATCTCCCCCCTTCTTTGGGCCTCTGCTGCATGCCTTTCTGGGAGCTCTAGAGGGTCCTGTAGAAGCATGTTCCAAAGACGCAAAGGCCTCAGGAAAGGGGAAGATACAGACAACTTGCTACAACCTCCCCACTAAAAAATGTAAATGCAAAATTAGACAAATAAGCGTCAAAACACATATAACCCAGCAGCCTAAGGGGGTGAAGAAAAACCTGAGAAGCCCCAACAGGTATATGTGGAAAAGAGAGCCTAGTGTTTCAATCACTTGGTTTTCATTCATCTTCCATGACCCTAGCAGGCCAGCTAAAGGTTCATAGGGATAAACAAGCTGTCAATGGACGGCTACATCTGGCTCAATACACAGCAGTTTATGTGAAGGAATCCAGGTTGAATTTCTGCAGGGAGAAACATTAGCAAACAAAGGTGGGGGGGGGAGAGAACAAGCGTGAGTTACGTCAGACCATACATGGGAAAAGACGGAATGCAATTTCCAAGGGCAGGATTTGGCAACGTGAATTCCTCTGAACATTGGTTAAGTACAACTCCCCAAACACCCCACCCCTCAGGAGCCTTCACAGGTATGACATAAGCTGCAGTTCGTGCTTTAGGGAAGTGACACACGGCAGATTCGGGGAGATTCGCATGGTGACTAATAGCCTGTGCTTCTGGGTGACAGTCTCCCCGAACTGCCTTAGTATGTCTTTCCTTCCTCTGTAATGAAGAGTTGCCTGCGCTAAGCACACGTGTCGCTTTGTTTCCCAAAAGTTTCCTCAGGAGGCGACTTCAGAAAACTAAGCACTGCGTGTGCTTAGTGACGAATCTTTTCATTAGAGAGGAAGGGAAGACACGCAAAGGCAGTTTGGGGAGATTGTCACCCAGAACAGGCGATTAGTCGCCAGGCAACTAAATCTCCCCAAATCTGCCTGTCTGTCACTACCCTAATATTGAAAAGAACTGGCTGCAGATTCTGCCTTGCAATTAGAAGCCACTGTTCCAATTCCCTTTCAAAATCCTCCTCTCTTCCACCACACCTCTTTTCTCAATCTAAGGCTTGTTCTGAGGTTTGTGGTCTAGCGGGAGGGTGTGTGTGAGGCATCACCAAAACCAAAAGGGTAATGGCAAACAGCAGGCATAGGAAAGGCACACATGCTTCTGAATGTCTGTTCACAAGTGGTAATGAAAGAAAACAAACAACAATATATGTGTGCCAGTACTAGCGACCATTAAAGGAGACAAATAGGATAAAAGAAAAAACCCTAATTTTGTTGGCAATAATCATTAATATATGGTGTTGCGTTTACATGGTGCTAAAAATTTATTTTATCTTTAAAAACTAGTTCCATTATTGGAGCTCCCTATAGATGTTCTCTGGTCCCTGTCTGTGTTTCAAATGAGGGGTGG
>CM044436.1:30027529-30045477 GCA_024363595.1 Xenopus borealis | reverse complement strand
GCAGCTGGGAAATTGACAATATGTCTAGCCCCAAGTCAGATTTTAAAATGAAATATAAAAAAAAAATCTGTTTGCTTTGAAAAATGCATTTCAATGCGGAATTCTGCAGGAGCAGCTCTATTATCGGATGCATTTTGAATAAAAAAAATTTTCCCATGACAGAATCCCTTTAATTTTTACATGATTTATAGTAGACTTAAGGTATGAAGATCCAAATTGTAGAAAGACCCATTATCCAGAAAACACCAGGTCCAAAGCATTCTGGATAACAGGTCCCATACCTGTATTACTTGAAATAATCACATTAAAGGGAAACTGTCATGGGAAAACATGTTTTTTTAAAACGCATCAGTTAATAATGCTGCTCCAGTAGACTTCTGAACTGAAATCCATTTCTCAAAAGAGCAAACTGATTTTTTTATATTCAGTTTTGAAATCTGACATCGGGCTAGCCATTTTGTCGAAACCCCAGCTGCCCCTGGTCATGTGAATTGTGCCAGCACTTTAGGAGGGAACTGCTTTCTGGCAGGCTGTTGTCCTTCCTTCTCAATGTAACCGAATAGTACGCAGTTTTACAACTCAGTGCTGTTCTTAGATCTACCAGGCAGCTGTTATCTTGTGTTAGGGAGCTGTTATCAGGTTACCTTCTCATTGTTCTTTTGTTAGGCTGCTGGGTGGGGGAAAGGGAGGGGATAATATCACTCCAACTTGCAGTACAGCAGTAAAGAGTGATTGAAGTTTATCAGAGCACAAGTCACATGACTTGGTGCAGCTGGGAAATTGACAAAATGGCTAGGCCCATGTCAGATTCAAAATGAAATATAAAAAAATCTGTTTGCTCTTTTGAGAAATGTATTTCAATGCAGAATTCTGCTGGAACAGCACTATTAACTCATGCATTTTGGAAAAAAAAATTCCCATGACAGGATCCCTTTAAAGACATACAATAGAAATCTGTTTACCCAGCATTACATTACATTTCACAGTATGGGACTTTGAGTGCTTTATATACAGATATTTCCTTTAAACATGCATAGTTTAATTGCCTGAATTAAAATTGCCAGAGACAGTTGCTGCAATGTCAGACATTGCTATTCTATATATAGTGCCAAGAATTTGCAGGGATGTGACTCACCCTCATATGAATGGAGCATACAACCTTCTGTCCGAAAGGGGCTGACATTTTAAACATGTATGTGGCCTTTACTTAAAAAGAATCCCCTTTTATGCCGGAACTCTGATAATTAAATTTTTTGCTTTACGATCTATTCCAAAAAAAAAAAAAAAGGAAAATGTCACGCTGCAAGGGTGTCCATATGGTCAATGACAAGAGGAACCACCCAGTTGGCCATTCCAGTAGAAAAATACTCTGTTA
The DNA here is from genome assembly GCA_024363595.1 of Xenopus borealis. Lineage (NCBI taxonomy): Eukaryota > Metazoa > Chordata > Amphibia > Anura > Pipidae > Xenopus > Xenopus borealis. The sequence continues at coordinate 30,044,102 of CM044436.1, read as the reverse complement.
GGCTGGGGGCCCCCAAACTTTTTTACCCATGAGCCACATTCAAATGTAAAAGATAGATAGGGGAACATGCAAAAAGCTCTTGAGGATGCCAACAATGGACTGTGAGCCACTACAGGTAGCCCCTATGAGGGCTGGCAGCATACAAGAGCCTCTGTTTGCCAGTACACCTGGTTTTTATACAAAAAAAACTCACCTCCAAGCCAGGAATTTAAAATTAAAGGAATACTGTCAGGGGGGAAAATGTTTTTTTTTTCAAAATGCATCAGTTAATAGTACTGCTACAGCAGAATTCTGTACTGAAATCCATTTCTCCAAAGAGCAAACAGATTTTTTTATATTTCATTTTGAAATCTGACATGGGGCTAGACATATTGTCAATTTCCCAGCTGCCCCACATCATGTGACTTGTGCTCTGATAAACTTTAGTCACTCTTTACTGCTGTACTGCAATTTGGAGTGATATCACCCCCCCCCCAGGAGCCTAACAACAGAACAATGGGAAGGTAACCAGATAAAACCTCCCTACACAAGATAACAGCTGCCTGGTAGGTTGAAGTACAGCACTCAATAGTACAAAACCCATGCCCCACTGTGACTCCTTCAGTTACATTAAGAAGGAAAAAACAACAGCCTGCCAGAAAGCAGTTCCCTCCTAAAGTGCTGGCACAAGTCACATGACATGGGGCAGCTGGGAAATTGACAAAATTGCTAGCCCCATGTCAAATTTCAAAACTGAATATAAAAAAAATCTGTTTGCTCTTTTGAGAAATGGATTTCACAGCAGAAGTCTACTGGTGCAGCACTATTAACTGATGCGTTTTGAAAAGAACATGTTTTCCCTTGACAGTATCCCTTTAAGTATATGCATTGAGGCCATTGGGAGCAACATCTAAGGGACTGGTGAGGAACAGGATGCTTGCAAGCAACTGGCTGGGAATCACTGTTAGGTTGTCCAAACACTTGTGTCTTGTTATTTAGACTGGTACTAACATGAGCAAAATATGGTTAGCATTTGAGGGCTGGCAAAAAGTTGCAATAGTCTGCTTGGGACCTTCAGAAGATTCCAACCCACAGTGATGGGCACTTAGAATGTAAAGGTCTGGGCATAACTAGGAGAGCAATAACTGCTTAATAAAAAAAAGACAAAACCACCTTTAAGGCAGTGGCTGCATAGCAATAGAAGAGGAAAATACACAGCCTTTAGTGATCAGAAGTACCAAAATCATGTGAAAGTCACAGCAGAAGGATCAGCCGGCTGCAAGCCATTAGACAGTTTTGTTAGCGCAAGCCTTGGAAAGGCACAGGACAAAGGACACACTGATTTGATTAGGGAACAGGATGGGAGGAAATGAGTCAATCACTTGTAAACTAGTCAGTCAAGTAACTTGGAGGCTAAAGGCAACACAAAGACTCAACTGGAGAGCGAACTAGAGATCCGGCAGTGTTTCCATGAATGAGGAGATGTTTAAGATGCCATTGAAAGCTTAAGGAAGGAAGGAGGAAAAGACCCTGGTTAGCATTCGCAAGGTGGAAATAGAATGAAGCACACACGGAAAAAGACAGAATATCCTCAACACCCACATACTGTGGTCTGAGGAATAAAGTCACTACAGTAGGATCTTCTCATGCCTACATTGTTCAGAGCTACTGTACAATACAGCACGTGCTGTAACCCTATGAATAAACTAACCCACTACACCTAAACCTGCCAACTGAGACTTCTGCAACCATCAACACTACATGTGCAGTGTTATTATGAGGGGCAAGCCAAGGAAGGTGCAGTCAATATGCAGGGACTTGTGATGTGCAGGCTGGCCCCATACTGTTCAAGCCAACCTTGATGAACCATTTGCAGGTCACGCATGGGTTTGGTTCTCCCTCCCTGCAACCATATACTGCCAGCTTCCAACTTTTGTCTATACAGGCACAAACTCGCCCTTCCCTGTTTGTGATATCATCTTAAGGGTGGGTCTATAAATGGAGGGGGGAGCCAGGCGGGGGCTGGCATGGCTTCAGTTTTTGTCAAACCGCACACACTAGCAGGAACACATAGGCAGGCTATAATTTTATCATCCTACTGCTCCTAATGTTTAAGGTCTCCAGTAACAGGAACAGTAACACCAAAAAATTAAAGTGTTCTAAAGTAAAAAAAAATATCATGTAGTGTTGCCCTGCACTGTTTAAACTGATCTGTTTGCTTCAGAAACACTACTATAGTTCATATAAACAAGGTGTTGAGTAGCAATTGCGGAAATTGAAAAACGACTACATGGCACAGGATAAATAATATATAACAGATAACATTATGCTCTACAGAGCTTATCTGCTGTGTAATTTGAGCCTTTTCTCCTTTGACTAGTTGGCTACAGAGCAGCTTATTTATATAAACAATAGTAGTGTTTCTGAAGCAAACACAGCAGTTTTACCAGTGCAACACTGCATTATATTTTCATTACTTTAAAACAATTTCATTTTTTGATGTTACTCGTCCTTTAAAAGGGAACTTCTTTTAAAGAAATGCAAAGGTTTTCTTTAAGTTGTATAAACTATTACATCCAACAAAATAAAAAAACAAAAATGGTGTAAACTAAATTAATTTGTTTGTTGGCCATACACGTGAGTAACGCCATGTTTTGTGATCGTGGAAACGTTCCATTACAAGCATCTGGTTGTGCTATTTTTAAAGGGTTATTTTCCCCTCTTTTCAAAATGAATGCTGAAAAGAAATTCACAGTTGAGTAACACACATACGTACAATACCATGCACCCACTTCTTCCATGATCACGTGGATTCCTCTATATATCTGGGATGCGATCCGTCAGTAATAATGAAAAATAAATAATACAGAACAAATGGCTGGAAATCAGTTAGCCGAGTCCAATATAAATGTTATCTTTAAAATAGGGAGGCACCGAATCCACTATTTTGGATTCGGCCGAACCCCCGAATTCTTTGCAAAAGATCAGTCCAAATAAAAATCCTAATTCGATTATGCAAATTTTAAGCTTGTTTTGTGAAAAAAGTCACACGATTTCCCTCTCCACCCTTAATATGCATACGCAAATTAGGACACAGATTTGTTTCGGCGGAGCAGAAGTATTCGTCTGAATCCTGCTGAAAAAAGCCAAATCCCTACTTTAAAATTATATCAAAAAGGAAGGTTCAATCCCATACAAAGGTGTATGTATGCCAAAAATCTATGGTAAGCCTCAAAAATAATGATTCTTCAAAAGAAATTAGACAACTAAAATTCAGTTGCCTTACTTATATACAAGGAAAAAGTTTCAGGGATCTTAAGGATATCTTTAGAATATATTGACGGGTTGCTATATTTCCTAGCCAGCAGAGAATAATTTTCCCGATGTATCCATTATCAACACCCTTTAAGCACATATCCGTTGGATGGTGAAATAGTGGCACGTGGGATTCTCCCTCTAAGCTGTAAGTTTTTGAATTTTATAAAGGTTACATTGGGTGAGATTAAAAGCATTTCTTTCAAATGTATGTATTTTTCAAATGTCATATCAAAAAACAATTCAGCCAACTTAATGGAAACTACACCTATATAAAGGTGCTCCAAAAACCTGCCCTCCCCCCCAAAAAATAAGTGAACAAGAAACAAACATGAATACTGTATATAAAGTATTATTTGTTAACAAGTGTTAGTCAATACTGTATCACTTATCAGAACAAAACTATTGAGCTGTGACTTTACGGTTCGTTTACACCACAATTTGCATTAATTTCCCCGATATTTTGCAGTGTTTTCTAATCTGTATCTGCTAAAATACCGATAAAGACTGCTCCGGTGGAAACAAAGTGGAAGGGAAAATAAATCTATCTATATGCAATGAGGTCTGATTTTATCTCATACATTGCAGCAGCCACATGAAACAGCGAGTAAGTGGATAGTATGAGAGAGACTAGGAGTAAATTATACAGTTGCCCTGCCCTGCTATTCCAGTGACAAACATGCATGCTGCTACATAGCAAGCTGGAGAAGCTTGTCTGCAATGAACAGGTGCTCCAGCCAACCCATGTTTTTTCTGGACTAACACGGATTGCTTCCAAGGCAGGAAATATTTCAGTTGTTTGCCTGAATCAGAAACGGCAAAATAGTCACAAAAGCCATAAATCTGCCTGCATGAATTTATGTATCTTTAATAAGTTCTATAAGGGAAACATTCACCTTGCCCCTGAAATGATATCAATAATATTCCTGGCCCAGTTAGGTTTTGTTTTCCTCGATTCCCATTAGGTATCATAACAAACAATACACTCATACGTACAGCAGGTGCCTTCAGGACAACCCGACAACATAAAATTAAAAGGATACAATAATTCCAGGGCTAATCAGGCTTCCAACATCAAAAGAGATTTATATTATGCGACATTCTGGTGCCATCGCAAGTACATTCTAAAGGATGTCATTATAGGAGAAATGATAGTCCATTTACTTAATCACCATCATTTGCCCTATAAAGATTTCTTTCTTTGTGTGTTGCAGTGTCAGAACGTAAGGCATATACTGTATTTGATGTTCCAAGACCAGGAAAGATCCCAGAAAGAAAATAAATAATTTTGTGAGCGAGCACCTGACAATATTTATGCTAAACTTGAATATTTAGATCAAATCTTTTGTAGGGCCAATACAAATAAAAGGGTTAAAAACAAAGAAACACACTTTTTTTTTTACATTTTCAAACCCTGACACCAGTATTGTCTCTATAATAGTTCTTTACAATAATAATAAAAAATACACAGCAGCCCTATGTGAGAGAAAGAACATCTTCCAATAGATCTCCTGCACTTTTTCTGAGTCTTTTGCTTTCACATTGGACAGGACGAAATGCAGCACCACTGCAAAATAATAGCTCTTAGCCACCTGTTTAAAGCACCCGAGACCAAGGCTGAAATAGTGGCTAATTTTTACCTACATGTCAGTAGTCAATAAAGCAGAATGTTCTTATCCTTCCAAGCGAGTGGCAAAGAAAATCATTTGAAGCTTTACTAATTTGGACTGGATCAGACAGTTATTTTTCTCGCTCTAAATATCATTGTTAATGTCTTCAGTCTACCAAACATAATTCCCAAGGTTAATTGTTTTTACCTAACCTATAGGTTAGACAACCAGGGCTAAATTTCAGCAAATATGATTTAAATCAGGGGTCCCCAACCTTTTTTTGTTCGGAGACCGGTGTCGAGACCACGGGGGTCAGCATCCAATTTGGTCACACCAGCGTCCATTTTGGTGAAGCTTGTTAATTGCGGCTAGGCTCCACGTCCCAGTTCAGGACTGCACGTGGCCCGGTGGTTGGGGACCCCTGGTTTAAATTTAAATATATATATAAAATTTATATAAATAAAAGGAACATGTTTGTGTAGCCTACAATGAGGATATATATAAAGTTTTGAGAACTCTCAATGGCCTGCAACTGCCCATACTGGGCAATGAGCTCATAGATTGTGTGCAAAACCAAATTCTATCTTCTGCACATCTGTTATATCGAAAAAAAACACACAACATTGCAGATGCCAAAACAAAGACCACATCAGGACAATAGCAAAGAGCCTGTGATAGCACCTCTGTGTCAGAGACAGCTGTAGTCTTAAGGTGGCCATACAGGGGCCGATAAAAGCTTCTGACAGACTTAGCCGGAGGCTTATCAGCCTGTGCATGGGGCCCTCTGACAGGCTTACCCCACCGGAAGTCGGCCAGATGTTGATCGGACAGGAGTAAAAATCCCGTTGGATTGCAGTTGCATCTGTTCATTAATGTGGTCCTGCAATCCGACTGCCCATTCCTCCTCCGTTGTGATCTGATCATTGGGCCACATGGCCCACGATCGGATCACCCAATATTGCCCACCTCAAGGTGGCACATCTCACCGGGTATGGCCACCTTTAAAGGCATCATAAAAGGTCCTGATTGTAGTCAGTAGCTGTGCTCATTGTTAATAAGAAGCGAGTGATGGATCTGTAGGATCTCCAAGTCATTCCCATGCTAGACAGGGTACAGGTAGAATTTAAAAAAAACATTATACTTTTGTTTTATGTTTATTAATTACATTAATATTGCATTGAGCATAAATGACAAATGCTTTTGCTTCACCTTTAATTCAGCATTCCTTTAGCATAGAAATGCCTGCTATGTACAGACGTGAGCAAACATACAATCATTCATTCATATGTATACACAGACATACTCTCACATAGCAAGAACTAGGTGAAACAGAGCATTAAAGGAAAACTATACCCCCTGAACAATGTAGGTCTCTATAAACAGATCCTGCATAAAACAACTCATATGTAAAACCTTGCTTCATGTAAATAAACCATTTTCATAATAATATACTTTTATAGTAGCATGTGCCATTGGGTAATCATAAATAGAAAATAGCCATTTTAAAAAATAAGGACAGCCTCCTGGGGATCCTAGGATCCAACAGTGCACACAAACATAACAAAAAAACTATAAAGTTAGGTCACACGAGCCAATTAACAGACAAACTTCTGTATTTTGCTTCAACACTTCTTCCCTTTACAGTTAGAGTTGAAATATTTCTGGTCAGGTGATCTCTGAGGCAGCACACAGACCATCATGAGATGGTGGATCAAGGCAAGAGATGTAAAAGGGCAATATTTACTTAAATATGTATTCCAGTTTGATAAGATTCTTTAATATGTCACTTGATTTGATATAAACTATCTGTTGCTCAAAAATTCATTTTCGGGGTATAGTTTTCCTTTAACTGAAGCAGAGCATCGGCTTGTGTGTTGTTTAAACTGGAAACTTCAGCAAAACAAATGAAACACTAAAAGAGTCAGTTTTCAACTGAGACTGGTCCTGGCCTCATTAGTTTTACTATATAGAGTAGGACCCATCTGTGGACATGCTTTTTTTTATTGAACAATAATTCTCAAATTCATTGTTAGCAATTAAAGGGTTCACTGTTACTGTTGCCATTTTATTGAGTCCGTAGTGGGTAACCTGCAGATTGCAGGAAGAAGTTTCGGGTGCAGGTATAGAGGAGGGTCGGCAGGGTTTGCGGGTCACGGGTAGGATCATAGGTCTAATCAATAGTGAGTTTTACTCCTTTCTTCTGATGTCACTTCTGGTTTATTATGACAGCACTTCCGTTTCTTGTTGGTCAGCGGGTCGCAGATCGGGTAGCGGATAAGAATACGGGTTGCGGGTCAGCTATAACAAATTGGTAACATCCAGGATTCTACCATCTTAACCAACTAAAAATGTGGTATCCCCCCAGGAAATCCTTAAAATAAGTCTGAAGATACACACTGTATATAAAGTTATGGTAGCGTGGCTACATTAGGACAAATTACACCTGAGGCTTTCAAGAGATTTTGCATCGAATATCCGTGAAAGCAGAAGTTTGCCATCCACAAGACGACGAATGAGGGAATATGCTATGGTGGCAGAAAAAAATGTACATGTACATGATTAGGGTAAGGCCGGATGGGAAGATTCGAGGAGATTTTTCGCCTGGCAACTAATCACCTCTTCTTTGGGGCAACAAATCTCCCCGAACCGCTTCCCCCTGCCTTCCAGCATCTTTAATGTATAATCGCCTGCACCTATTCACACCCGGTGCTGGCTTTTCCGAAGTCACTCGAAGTTGCCTGCTTAGGCAATTTCGAGCGATTTCAGGAAAGCGCAGCGCGGCATGTGAATAGGCGCAGACGATTATTCATTTAAGTCCCTGGAATGCAGGGGGAAGCGATTCAGGGAGATTTGTCGCCAGGCTAAGAATCTCCCCGAATCTTCCCGTCTGGCTTGAGCCTTAGAAACATAGGCAAGCTAGAAGCCACAAATATTTGTATTAAATCTAGGCATACTAAAATGCTTAGACTAGCTAGCCATAATATTAGATTGACTCACTGAGGATTCCTTGGTGCCTGCCACCAACTGCTGAATATATGTTGTAATATATGTACATGTGTGTGTATGTATATAAGTGTGTGTGTGTGTATTTCCAATTTACCATTTCTGTTAGTTGACAAACATTACAGCAGCTCCCATATGTATTACAAGTCATAAATATACAGAAAAATAAGATTTAGCTTTAAACTATACAGACATACTTCTACAAGAAAAAATAGAATAATGCTAGAAATGCTGTATTTTGTATACTAAACAAACATGAACGTACCCCACCACAAGCCTAATTAAACAAATGATTTATGCTTTCAAAATTGGCCACAGGGGGCTGTCATCTTGTAACTTTGTTAAAGATCTTTACAAGACCAAGACTGTGCACATGTTCAGTGTGATCTGGGCTTCAGTTGGGAGGTTAATCTTAGGGTTGTCATAAATGATCAAAACAGCACAAGCTAAATAATATCTGCCATAGAAGCCTATACAACAAGACTGATTAATAATCAGAATATACAGACTGCACTGGGTCTGTGGATACAAATCTCTACATAGTCACATACTGCTCTACAGAGAAACAAAGCAAGCTGCTTCAGTTCAGGCAAATAGTTATGATTTCCCTGCAGAGCAGTTTCGGGATTGTCTGAAGTTCCCTATGTGCAGCTGTCAGAGATGTAAATCAAGGGAGTATTTCACTGTATACAGCAGGGGTGTCCAAACTTTTGGCTTTGAGGGCTACATTGGAAGACCAATTGTCTGGGGGCCACACATAAAATACACAAACACTTTTCATTTGTAAAAGTAAAGAAAATAAACAAAAAAAGAACTACAATACCATTTGGATAACCAGATGGAGCTATGCACTGGAATAAGGTACACCTGGATGTTAAATAGACTTATTAAATTATTATTACTAAATGGGCAATGGCCAGAGTCCCCCCATCTCCTATATCCTTTGCAACATGACAGTTTCTCGGGAACCAAGCTTTTCAAGCTGGGCCACATTCATATCCATCCTGGGCCACATTTGGCCCTCGGGCCGCAGTTTGGACACCCCTGGTATACAGACTGGTTTCTTATAAAAACAATTATCAATTACGGTATATTGGAGATATTGGAGATTTTTTAGCCTTTACATCCCCTTTAAATGAAAAAGTTAAATGAATTGGATTGGTAAAACAGGGTATACTTATTTTATGGAGCTTTCCAGGTTTCTCCAGAACATATTTACTTTAAGAGGACGTCACATACTGTACAGAAACGCTACAGCAAACATTTGCTCCAGTTGGAGGTGAGCAAGATCGCAAAGCCTTATACGAATGCCTAGCTTGACACTCTTGACTTCACCAGCAAGTTCATTGTCATCAACTGCTTGCCCATTGTAACAAATGGTAAATGGCTAAATCGGATATCAGGCTTTAAGCCACATAATATGTGTCACAGAGCAGGTGCAGACAACAACAAACAAGAGCAGATGCCTCAGCTGACACTGGCTTGGCTTCCAGGCCTTATGCACTATCCCTCTCTCAGCATCTGTTTCTCTTCATTCTGTCTTCATGCAGGAGTTGGGTGTCAGATATTCATTGACAGTTAGATCCAATATATCTTATAACGGGGCTCCTTTTGCCTAGAAGATGTATTAGAGCTCATGTCTCTCTACGTGCAGGATTTGTGCAAAAGGCAGTTATTTTGTTAGATTTTGTTTGTACTGGAATCAGTTATTTAAATGAGCTCCAATTCATCTGCTAGGAAAGGGAGCCCCCCTATAAGATATGTTGGATCTAACTGTCGAATATCTGACACCCAACTGCTGCATGAAGACAGAATGAAGAGAAACAGATGCTGAGAAAGGGATAGTGAAAATAAACTTGATTATTTCCGAAAGGATGCAGAATTTTTAATCGACTGCAATTAGAAATGCCGTATGATGAAGCTTATATGAAGGGGCAGATTTATCAAGCTTCAAATTTTGAGTTTATGGAAGTTTCTAAAAACTCCCATTATCTCGAAATTCAATTTTTTTTAAATTCATGTGAATAAAATTAACCTGCAAATTTGAATCAAATTCTTATTAAATTCGATTAAAATTAAAAAAAAAAAAAAAAAAAGTTTTTATTTATTTTTTTCCCCAAAAGTCCACCAAATGACTCCAAATTGATTGCAGGAGTTCCCCCATTGGCTAACACACAAATTTGGCAAGTTTGAGATGGAATTTGAATCGAATTCGAATTCTTAAAGGGACAGTAAATAATAAATTTAAAATTTTTAAAATTCGAATCGAATTTGGACTATTCCCTAGTCGAATTACACTAAAATAAACTCAAAATTCGAATGTAAAAATTCGAATTTTTAATTCAACCCTTGATAAATCTGCCCCTAAAAGTTTATTTTCACAATAGTTCCCCTTTAATAAAGAAGTATAAATTGCATTAGAGCTTTAGGGGGGAAAAATCTTCTTCCATGACAAACAAAAGCCCTGGGAAAAGAGAATACACTGCGTTTTGTGTTTTTCTCATACTAGTCATAGGTGGACCAGCCCTGAATCCAGTCACAGGAGTCTTTCCATAGGGGGTGACGTCACGGACACAAGGCAAACGTCATTGCCAAACCAGCCTGTGTTTGAGGAGCCATGTAATGCACTTCCCAAGAAACCTTACGCAAACAAACTATTCCCTCTCAAAATCTGTGTGCTGCCTACCATGAAAGATGTAGTAACCTTTACACGAACTGGCAGTTCCGGCAAAAGGTAATGAGATGTAAATGTCACCTTGTCTAATGCTACACACTGTTGTTTAACCCTCCCCTCCCCGATATACTGCTGTGCACCACAATATATTGCTAGCATCATCTGCAGTTGGATAGGTTAAAGGGGGAACGATCACGGAAAAGAAAATTTAATATAAGCTTCATCAAACTGAAATAAGAAACTTTCTAAATACAATCAATTAAACATTCTGCGTTGTTTCTGAAATAATCAAGTTTATGTTCACTATCCCTCTCTCAGCATCTGTTTCTCTTCATTCTGTCTTCATTCAGCAGTTGGGTGTCAGATATTCATTGACAGTTAGATCCAATATATCTTATAGGGTCGGATCATTTTGCCTAGAAGATGTATTAGAGCTCACTCTATTCAAATCCCCAGACATCTCGTCTCTCTACATGCAGGATTTGTGCAAAAGGCAGTTATTTTGTCTGCACTGGAATCCGTTATTTGAGCAAACTCGAATTCATCTGCTGCATGAAAACAGAATGAGCAGAAACAGATGCGGAGAGAGAAACAGTGACCTTAAACTTCATTATTTAAGAAACAATGCAGCATATTTAATGGATTGTATTTTAAAAGTATCTTCAGCGTGAGGAAGCTAATATTAATTTTTCTTTTTCGCAATAACGGCATATGCTTACATTCAAACAGGCATGGTATGATGGGAGCTGCAGTCCTGAAACAGCTCCTTTAGAAATTGTGATCACTGCAATTTTCCATGGAGAAGATCAAAGGCATCGAATGCCAGACCCCTCCTACTATGCAAAAGCATGTTTGGTCCATCAAATATGTTTCACCTGTAAAACACCCAACATTTAATAGAGAGGATAAATAATTGTTTATCCCTTAATAAAGAGGATAAACAATCAGTTCACAGGTTGTTCACCTTCAGACAACTAGTTGGTTTCAGATAGATCACCAGAAATAACGACTTTTTCCAATAACTTACCATTTTCAAGTGTAAAATGTCATTTTTCACCTTCTAAAACAGGGGTCCCCAACCTTTTTCACTCATGAGCCACATTTTAATGTAAAAAGACTTGGAGAGCAACACAAGCATGAAAAAGTCCACTGGGTGCCAAAAAAGGGCTGTGATTGGCTGTTTGGTAGCCCCTATGGGGACTGACCACCTACAGGAGAATGTTTGGCAGTGCATCTGGTTTTTACGCAACCAAAACTTGCCTCCAAGCCTGGAATTCAAAAATAAGCACCTGCTGTGAGGCCACTGGGAGCAACATCCAAGGGGTTGGTGAGCAACATGTTGCTCGCGAGCTACTGGTTGGGGACCACTGTTCTAAAAGCAGCTCTGGGAGGGGATGGGGGTTGCTGAACCTGTAACCAGGATACATTTAGTTGATACATTTTTAATCTTTGTCCCTGCTGAGCAGAAACCCAGAGTTTCAGTACAGGTAGCTGTTAGAATTGATACAATAGTTGCAAATACTCCAGAGATGCTGCTGAGAAATGTATCAACTAATTGTTGCAAAATTGTGGCAGTTTAGAGTCTACAGCTCGAAGAACCAGACTCAAACACCCAAGACAGGGACATTAAACTTTAAACTTAGATTTTGGGAAAACTGACTGGTGTCTCCATCTGGCAGCTCAGTGATCGAGGAGCAGATACTAAATGGTTACAGTATGCTACTTTTAGGGGCAGATTTATCAAAGGTCGAATTTCGAGGGTTAAAAATCCTCAAATTTGACCCTCGAAATTTTCCAGAAGTAAAATCCAACGAAATCAAATATTGAATTCGTAGGATTTTTACCGCTATTCGAACGATCGAATAACGAGCATCCGATTTCACAAAAAAAAAGTACTAAATATCCTATTTCACAAAAAAATTGTACAAATTCATCCGATTTCCTGAAAAAATCGGTCGAATCGGGCGACATCGCCAAACGAGCGGATCCTTCCCTGATATGCCACCAAACGGCCTATATCGATATCGGGAAGCCCCCATACACAGGAAGATAAGCTGTCAAATGACCAATATCTTTATCTGCCCAGGTATGGCCACTATAACCCATTAGGGCAGATTTAAGATGGTCGTAGATGTCCACAGACATCGTTTCGTATAATGTCTATGGCCAGCTTTAGCAGGCAGCCCTTCAAGGACAAGGAAAGTTAAACTAAAGAAGGCAACCACAGCCCTTTAGCAGTAAAGATCTGTGTCTCCAAAGATGCCCCAGTAGCTCCCCATCTTCTTTTCTGCTGATTCACTGATTCACATGCTCTGTGCTGCTGTCACTTACTGAGCTTAGGGTCCCACTCACAATATACAGTACACATAGAATAGAAATGTCACAATATAAGGCTGATTAGTCATTAATACAGATAATTACTACATGACAGCACATAAACCAGTGCAATTAGCATCATAATTTAATAATCAGCCCTGTAGCATCAGCTTATATTACAGACCAACCTCATTTTCTGCTGGATAATTAGTGACGACCCCTAAGCTTAGCTTCTCAACAGCTGCTCAGAGCCCACTGAGCATGTGAGTGTCACAGACACTTTCCAAGATGGTGACCCCCTGTGACAAGCTTGAAGTCCTGGATCATTGCTGCTATTGACAAGCTGAAACTTTAGGCTGGTGCAATAAGTTCAGTATCCAAGACATGGCATTTTTAGTCCTATTCATTTTTAGGGTTTAGTTCTCCTTTCAGAATCCCATCAAAGGCATCATGTGGTGCTGCAGTTGACAACAATTATTAAGGGACACAAGTCTTTAGAAAGCTACAAAGTACATTTTTTATGATATTAATCAAATGTTTTGTCTTTGTTGATCTTAAATTCAAGGTCCTGTATACTTTAAACCCTTGCTCACAAAAATAAACCAGTAGCATCTTCATATTCAGCAGTAAGCAGTGAAGAACTCAAAGAAAATTTGCCTTACTAGACACATGATTTTGACACACATGACATTTTAAAAGGGGACTCCACAAAAACAAGCTTTTTGAAAAGATAACATCATTTCAAGCAAGTTTGCAACATACATCAGTTAAGAAACATGCAGACTTTTCATTATTTTTAATGGTTTCTGACAGTTGCCTAAGCCTAGCCCCCTGCTCTTCTGCTGATCTGACTACTTTGCTGAGCTGGCTGACTACTGTTACTTTGTATCAGCAGCCATCTGTCCTTAGCCTGAAATTACACCACAAGGCACAGTTTATTACAGATGACATCAGAACTCACTGTTTATAACTTATGACATCAGAACTCGCCGTTTATAAGGGTATAATTTAGAAGATATTCACGGCTTTTGTGTATTATAATTAAATCTACATTTTTAAACGTTTTCCCTTTTTTCTGTTGTAATAGAACAGTACCTTGTACTTGATCCCAACTAAGATAGAATTAATCCTTATTGGAAGCAAAACAAGCCTTTTGGGTTTATTTAATGTTTACATGATTTTCCAGCAGACAAAGTATTTAGATCCAAATTATGGAAAGATCCATTATTCAGAAAACCCCAGGTCTCGAGCATTCTGAATAACAGGTCCAATACCTGTACTCTGGAAACATGACCGTACACTACCTTAGGCTAGATGACGTATAACATTGTGGATTCTCCGCAGGCTCCCGTTGCCTTTTCAACAGGGGGAGGATTTTGGTGTGAAATGCAAAATGTCTCATTTTGGCACCATTTTGGCACCATAATCCGCCAAGTCTGCCTGCATCCATGTGGAAAAATTTCTTTCAGGGTGCAGGAAGGGCAGGGGCAGAGGAGCAGCTAGAAATGAAGGACAAGATCCAACATTGTCTGGCCCTACTATTAAAAAAAGAATCACAAAGATCCAACGATCAGACATCCCCATCTCCCAACCTGCCACTACACTTCAGATAAAGCAATCGTACGGAAGTTTATGTCCAACAAAAGCTGGTGACTGTCTCCCACTGAAAATCGTCAGATCAGCAATATATGAAGAGATATCATCGGCAGCAATTAGTCTTATGCACTGCACTCTAATCGGAAATTTTTCTTTTGGTTAATGTCGGGTGCTGGATTCAAATAATGTGCATACATTAATGTAGAGAAGATCCGCACACCATTCTTGCTTGTGTCAATTCAAATATTTATTTTGTGCACAAAATAAATATTTGAATTGACACAAGCAAGAATGGTGTGCGGATCTTCTCTACATTAATATATATATATATTTTTTTTGATAATCTGATAAGAGATCTTCAAGTTTGCAATCAGCACAAATTATCCCACCAATTTAGAGTCCAAACAGAAAAATGTAATTAGCTGGGAATATGGCAAAAAAAAAAGCTTTACAAAGCCTGGTACAATTCCAGTGAAATGTTGCAGATTTGCAATTTAATGCGACTGGTTGAGCAACTGATTTGAAGGCCTTGTGTTTCACTCATTGACAAATCCCTAGAGGATGGGAATTTCTAAATGGCAAATTGGTCAGTTTACAGGGCATTACATAATTTGATGTGTTTGTCTGTTCTGTTGGACTTTTAAGGCCCCCTAGGCGCAAAGATCTTTCTCTGCCGAATGACCGATCTTAAGGTGGCCATACACGGGCCGATAAAAGCTGCTGACAGCCCGAGTCGGCAGCTTATTGGCCCGTGTATGGGGCCCTCCAACGGGCTTCACCGATCGATATCTGGCTGAAATATCGCCTTAAATGGTCTTTTTAGTTGATGGACACATCGGACATTTAAACGATCGTTTTGAGACAATTGTGGTCTCAAATAACCATTGGATCTTTCAAAAATCTTTACGTCTATGGCCAGCTTTAGGGCAGAACTTCACTGCAGACTTCGGTGCGTTTCTGTCGGATCAGACACTGGGTGACAAAACGCCCGTGTCAAGTCGGGACAAGGAACAAGGTAAGTAATAGGAAGTCGGATGGTGTTGCAGAGTTGATCCGACGTGAATGAAGACGCAGCTTGCAGAATTTTTATCCGACAATCGTGTCGCGTCGGATCAACCCCAAGACACCATCCAGCTTCCTATTACTTACCTTGTTCCAGTTGGATCCGCGGGCGTTTTGTCGCCCAGCGTTGGATCTAACAGAAACGCACGTGTAGTTCTGCCCTAAATAGCAGCCTTTCAGCTATCACAGTTTTAATAAACATCTATGCATTTGATAAGCACATCTTTGAATATTTGTCTTGTGTTTGGGTGATCAGATTGTTCTAAAACAACGGTTTATAAAAACAGGTCCTATACAGAACTAGAAAATAGTTTACAAATTGTTTCGTACGCCTGCTCTTCATAAACAATGTTTCCAGGATGTTTTCAGGCAATAATGTAAATAATAATAATGGGCACACGCAGGTACTTAATAGATACAGTCAAGATATGTAAATCGCACTGACTGTTTGTGAATCACAGTTTCTGTCATTTGCTCAAATCACATTACTTCTAACAAATGTGAGCAGAATTCTGGTTGTGACTAAGTAACACAGAACAGGTGAGCAGGTGAGACATCCAACATGAGTGAGGCACAGACAGCATGAATCATTTGGTTGCTTTCATATTCTGAGGGAGCACAGTCAGTAAACCTTTAAAACTTTTATCATTCTAAGGCTATAAAAACTATACTGATGACTATTTTGTATTATAATTCTTAACACCCACTACAATCTGCTGGATTGTTATTATATATATCAAACATGTGGGTTAAAGGGGTTGTTCATCTTCCAAACTTTTTTTTTTTTGTTTCAGTTCAGTTGTTTTTCAGGTTCTTCCCCAGAAAAGACTTTTTTCAATTACTTTCCATTATTTGTTTTTTTACTGTTTTTCCAAAATCTAAGTGTAAAGTTGAATGTCTGTCTCTGGTGTTCAGACAGCTCAGTAATTCAGGTGCAGACTCTAAACTGTTACAATTCTTTAACATTTAGTTGATACATTTCTCAGCAGCATCTCTGGAGTATTAGCAACTATTGTAT
>CM044436.1:29982340-30024260 GCA_024363595.1 Xenopus borealis | reverse complement strand
AAGTGATGTCACACCAAGATAATACAGCAGCTGCTATCCTAAACAAACAGAGAGCTTCTACAGCTTTTTGCTCAGGTATGGTAAAGCACTCTACAGAATAAATAAAGCATTCTAGCTTGCACTATTGCAACTAATCTATTGACAATAAAATGCCTCTATAGCTTTCCTTCTGGTCTGACCACTAGATCATACCTCCCTGCTCCTACTAATAGGATAATTATATGATTGACAGGATGGCTTTGGGTGGAGATGGGAAGAAGACAGAGAACGGTGACAAGACAATCAGGGTTTCTCCAAATGAGTCAGTAGAACCTTAGGTGACTTTCATACATACCATCTAACCGACATGACTTGAATAAAATGAACAATGAATAAAGGTTTAGTAGCCCTTTTATGTTACCAAAGAAACTATTTTTACAGTTGGTTGCTTTGTGGTCTGAACATTTTTAGAATGCAAACAATGTAATATGGAATCAGATTTCATAAACCCTGGATTCTGGGAGCTACAAAATGATCAGGGTTAATATTGCACAATATAAAACGTATATTTATCTTTTGTTTTTATACCTACAATTAATACAATACAATTAAATTAAAGGGCATACAGCAACACAAGGTATCATAAATTGATAAGGTAGTCTGTTAAAAAAAAACGGCTTATTGACTTTGATTCTTTGCTCTAGGAAATACACTATACAGGTATGGGACCTGTTATCCAGAATGCTTGGGACCTGGGGTTTTCCAGTAAATTGGATCTTCACACCTTAAGAATAGTAGAAAATCATGTAAATATTAAACTCAACAGGCTGGTTTTGCCTCCAATAAGGATTAATTACTGTATATCTTAGCTGGGATCAAGTACTGTTTTTTTTTATTACAGAGAACGAGGGAATCAGTTTTAAAAATCTGAATTATTTGATTATGAGAGAGTCTATGGGAGACAGCCTTTCTGTAATTCGGAGCTTTCTGGATAACAGGGTTCCGGATAACGGGTCCCATGGCTGTACTGCTTTATTATTACAGAGAAAAAGGAAATCAACTTAAAAAATACTGGATTGCTTTATTATAATGGAGTCTATGGGAGACCGCCTTTCCATAATTCTGGACCTTCTAGATAATGGGTTTCCAATACCAGTATATGTATGTATAGAATGCTTGGAGACCTGAGAATTTTTTTGGAAATGGGGATCTTTCCTTTATAAAGCTACCAAATATATTTAAACCATCAAAGAAACTTTGGAATGTTTTGCCATCAGCATGGATTTATAATAACATAAAAGTGGAAAATCAGAGAAAAATCACATCAACATTTAGAATGGGCACATTAAACAAATGGCCGTTTAGAAATGTTGCAGAGTTGCTAATACTATTTCAATTAGGGATGCACCGAATCCACTATTTTGGATCTGCCGAACCCCCAAACCCTTTGCGAAAGGTTTGGCCAAATACAGAACCGAATCCAAATTTGCATATGCAAATTAGGGGTGGGAAACAAAAACTTTTTTTTTACTTGTTTTGTGACAAAAAGTCACACAATTTCACTCCTAAAGTGCTGGCACAAGTCACATGACCAGGAGTAGTAGGGAAACTGACATTATGTCTAGCTCCATGTCTGATTTCAAAATTGAATAGAAACAAATCGGTTTGCTCTTTTGAGAAATGGATTTCAGTGCAGAAGTCTACTGGAGCAGCACTATTGACTGATGCATTTTGAATAAAAAAAGTTTTCCCATGACAGTATCTCTTTTTAATCACGGGTGACCCACTTTTAGGGAATTCTGGATGGGTTGCTGAGCACTACCACCTGCTGAACAAATTGGTGTTCAACTAACTGCTATGAAGTAATTTTTAGGATTTTGATCAATAACCCCTTGGGTGGTGCTGGTGGTAGATCAACAATATCAGGCGGAAGACCAATAGCCCAACACTGGATATCACTGTAAGTTCTTTGGATTCTGTTGCATTTGGGCACTACATCAACAGTAACAGCCTAGGGCTATGTGATTACTTTTACACAGAAGTGCAAAGCTAAAGAGGACACATTTAGGGGCACGCCATTCTATGCGCCACAGGCATATATACTCCCATTCAGTAGTGGCGTCCCAGTATTCTTCCATTGCTTGATTTGATTTTAGCTTCTTCTGGGTAACTGTATTTTCTCTAATAAAATGCCTTCTGCTTCCTCCCAGACGTACAGCTGCTGGATGCAGATAAATGTTTTTTGAATTGATTAAAAGAAAGCAAACATTTGCTCCCTGTCCTCTTCCCCTACCAGACCGATTCTATCGGACTATACTCTAGGCTTCATTCATGCTGTTATATAAATTGATAGTCTAAACCTTGCATGCTGAGCTGCATTAAAAAAAAAAGGCCAGTATTCCGAGAACAAATGTAATTAACTGCATTAGTTTACTCGAGCAGCAACAAGAATGGACAGGATGTGATTTAATGTACTGTATTGCATGTAATCCGTAGTCATCTAAACAGACATGCAGGTTACTGTACATTAATTCAGATTGGTCTAGGAAGGCCACCGTATCTCTCTTCAAAGCAAACCATGCATTTGGATAGTAGACAGTACGGGGCAGATTTACTAAGGGTCGAATTTGAGGGTTAAATCGAATTCGACCGTGGGAATAACTGGGAATATTCTGGGAAGTAACATTTTACCGCAATTCAATTGGTCGAACGATCGAATAGTACAAATTCGACCGATCGATAAAATTGCTCAAATCGAACGAATCTTTTTATTCAATCAAAAATAATGAAACCCAATTCGGTAGCTTTGATCTGGCGAACTAGGCAGTCGAATAAAAATTTAAAGGGGAAGTACTTCGACTGTCGAATAGATTTTTATTCGAATCATTCGATTCAATCAAATTTTCAAGATTCACTGGTCGAAGTGGTCTTCAAAAACATTCGAAAATTCAAATATTTTTGAAAATTCGATCGAACTTCGAATCCTTCATGTGAATTTAGTAAATCTGCTCCCAAACCTCCAGTTAAAGGGAAACTATACTCCAACACTGGAGTTTGCGCTTGGCTTGTTTACATGTATGTCTCAAGTACAGACACACTAGGGATGCCCTGAATCTGCTATTTTGGATTCGGCCGAACCCCCGAATCTTTTGCAAAAGATTCCGCCGAATACCAAACCGAATCCAACCCCTAATTTGCATATGCAAATTAGGCGTGGGAAGGGGAAGACATTGCACACTGTAGCAGGTATGAGCTTGTCAGACACATGAGAATGGAGAATCAGGTGCAAGAAACTCACGCAGCATCACCTAAGTCCTGACATAGGAATCTAACCAGGCAGGATTTGATAGTTGTAGTTTGGCATGCTTAAGACAGTTGAATCTCTGTGGTTTGTTTGTTTTTCCTCCTTAAGTATCACAGTCTCTGCCCTTTGCTTCCTATACAAATAGGATGTTTTTCTCTACACGTCTGCAAGTTATTTTAATCTTTGCAGCTTTACACAAGATACGAGGCCAAGCAGATGCAGCAGATTTTGGACGGCTGTGGAATTCCATCTGATGCAACACTGCAAACACCTCTAGAAAAGAGGATCTTGGCTTAGGAGCATACACATATTTCTAACCCAGTGCCAAGGGCCGGGGCAGGGAACAGAAGGGAACAAATGAAGATTAATAATACACACAGGCAGCTCTGAAATTCATCCCAGCCCACAGTATAACATAAATAACCTTGCCTTTGGATCTGTTCCCCACAGTGCCACATAAACACGGTATAGGGTATCAGAGTTGATTAATTCTTTATTTATTATTATTTATCATTAAGCCTTCTTTAAAGAAACAGGAAATCTACTGAGGCAGTGTATTGCCAATAGATTATAATTACTCTGTAGAATGCTTTACCATATCTGAGTAAACAACTCTAGAAGGTCTCTGTTTGTTTAAGATAGCAGCTGCCATATTAGCTTGGTGTGACATCACTTCCTGCCTCTGCCTGCTCACTCATATAGCTCTGGGCTCAGATTACAGTTGGGAAGGAAGAGGGGAAGAGGGGGAGAGGAGCAAACTGAGCATGCTCATGCCAAGGGCAAGGAGGTTTATGCTGAAAACAGGAAGTCTTATACTGAAGCCCATGTGTACACAATAGAAGGAAATAAATGCAGTGTTTCTTTTGACAGAGGACTCAGAGCAGCATTACTTTGAGGGTTCATTTGTTTATTTATATAGGCCTTTCGGATAAAGCTTACCTAGTTTTAACCTTTCCTTCTCCTTTAAATAAAAGGTCATATTGTTGTGCATGGTTAAAATGCCTTATCTGCTTATTTAGCCAATACATAAGAACGGGGGAGGACATGGCGCTTGCCTTGGGAGGTACATTCAACAAAAGTCACCAACAGAACGCCTAATGATCATAACCAGATGATTTTTTTTCTATTACCCACGGGGAATGAATCAGCTTATGCAAGTGAAAAAAAAAAAAAAGAAGAGAAACTATATCCAGATTTTGTGGCCCCTTTACCCAACAGTGAGGGAGCACACCTCCTATAGCAACAGAGGAAACAATGTCCGTGCAAATAAAGTTGGCCATACACAGGCCGATAAAAGCTGCCAACAGACAGAGTCAGCAGTTTATCGGCCCGTGAGCGGGGCCCTCCGACGGGCTTCCCCTATCGATATATGGCCAAAAGTCGGCCAGATGTTTATCGGGCAGGATTAAAAATCCCGTCGGATCGCGACCGCATCTGTTCGTTGATGCGGTCCTGCGATCTGACTGCCCATATCAGCATCATTCTGATCCGATCATTGGGCCCTAGGGCCCACAATCAGATCAGCCTGACATCGCCCACCTCAAGGTGGGCATTTCAGAGAGAGATCTGCACATTTGGCGACATCTCCAAACCAGTGGTTCTCTCCATGTATGGCCACTTTAAGACAGGTGTACCGACAGTATTAGTTATGGCTGGTTAGCACCAAAGGACAGTACTGCTGTACAGCACCAACACCACTTGCATCTGCACCTAGGTGGCATTTAGGGAGCTGAGAGGGTCTGAGCAAAGACAGATGAGAATCCCTTGGCAGTGAAAGGGCGAGTACAAAATGAGGCATGATAGGATTCTATTTCTCTGCTAGTCACAGCAGCTGAAGAGGCTCACCTGATCATGCCCCATGCAATTGATTGGTGCGTGTAACAGCACAAGAATCAAATCCCTGCAGTAGCAGGACCAACCCTGCGGCACCCACAGCGGCACTGATTGGTGCCCGGAGAAGAGGCAGGCAGCTAGGTTTAAGAGCACTTCAGCGGCACACATACACAGACTGCCATGATTTGGATTGCAGAGGCCCGACGGGCTTCTGCAGCCAAATGGTTAAAAAGGGGGGCGTGTAATGTGATGAACAATGGCCAGCCCCTCTGTTTTGTGTACCAGACCCTGCCCATGTCTGCAGCTCTGTTTGGGTAAACTGCTACATCTCAGTGTTTTGTTCACACACATTCCTTTGGGATGACAAACACTACCCACTGGGCTTCTAAGGGTTGGGGCCTGTAGGTTTTGTAGAACTCAACCCACCCCCAACTCTTCCCAACTGCGGTGATTCAGCCAACAAAAATTTCAGTCCAATTATAAACCACTTTACCCTTTCCTTGCTAATTACATTTCCCTCCAAAGCAGCAAGGTCAGTTGAGAGGTTAAATTCTGCATGTTATACAAGCCCTTTTACTGTCAATTGCAGCAATGTATCCTTTCCTCCTCTGTTAAACCTCTATATTCCCTCCTTATCATTCCTCCACCAGCGCTGCATGCCGACCAATCTCAACTACACAGCCATTTCCCACAAATGGTACAGAAGAAATTGTGGGAGGTGAGACAAAACCTAAAAGGATTCGGTCACGATTTTTATGATGTCGTTTTTAGTTCTAAATTACACTGTTTACACTGCAAATAATTCACTCTACAATATAAAATTTCGTTCCTGAACCAGCAAGTGTATTTTTTTTTTAGTTGTAATATTGGTGTTTAGGCAGCCATCTCTGTTCATTTTGCCTGGTCATGTGATTTCAGAAAGAGCCAGTGCTGCACTAAGGGACTGCTTACTGGCAGGCTGTTTCTCCTACTCAATGTAACTGAATGTGTCACAGCGGGACCTGGATTTTAATATTGAGTGCTATTCTAAAGGCCCCCATACACGGGCCGGTAAAAGTTGCCGACAGCAGCTTATTGGTCCATGTATGGGGCCCTCCAACAGTTTCCCCAAACATTATCTGGCCAATAGTCCCATCAGATTGCAGCCGCATCTGTTCATTGATGTAGCCCCGCAATACGACCACCCATTCTCCTGCTTTATTCTCCTGCCCTAGGGCCCACAATCAGATCAGCCCGATATAGCCCACCTTAATGTGGGCATTTCGGGTAGAGATCCACTCATTTGGTGACAGCGGACAGCGGATCTCTCTGTGTATGGCCACCTTTAGATCTACCAAGCAGCTGTTATCTTGTGTTAAGCTGGCAATAGACGTAAAGATTTTTGAAAGATCCAATGGTTATCGTGAGACCATGATGGTCTCAAAACGATCGTTTAAATGTCCAATGTGTCCATCAACTAAAAAGACAATTTCAGGCGATATTGCCAGCAAAACTGAAGGGTCGCTGCCTGCTTGGCCCTGCAAACATAGGTAGATTGCATGGGGACCGATAAAGATTTTCTAACTTGGCCGATCAATCTTCAGACTGATGTCGGACGAAAAATCGTAAGATGTACGATCATCCGAATCCCACTAACTGCACAATAATTTGACAGATTTGCCAGACTTCCCTAAGATTGGTCGTTCGGCATATAAAGATCTTTGCGTCTATGGGGACCATTAGGGAGCTGTTATCTGGTTAACTTCCCATTGTTCTGTTGTTAGGCTGCTGGGGGGAGGGAGGGATGATTTCACTCCAACTTGCAGTACAGCAGTAAAGAGTGACTGATTTATCAGAGCACAAGTCACGTGACTGGGCTCAACTGTGAAACTGACAATATGTCTAGCCCGGTGTCAGATTTAACAATTAAATATAAAAAAAAATCTGTTTGCTCTTTTGAGAAAAGGATTTCAGTGCAGAATTCTGCTGGAGTAGCACTATTAACTGATGTGTTTTGGAAAAAAAAAATACCTTTAAATAGGCCAACAATTCTCTAGCCACCAAGTGCATCTATTAAAGGAGCTCCCCAATTGCTTAGATGGCTGAAATATACAATTTTCTCACCTTTCCCGCCCCTAATTTGTATATGCACATTAGGCTTTGGTTCGGCATTCAGCTGAATCTTTCACAAAAGGTTTTGGCCAAATCCTAAAACGTGGATTGGGCGCATCCCTAAAAATAGCTCTCTCTATACTCTATACCCCCTTTTTCATTTGAACTGCAGCATGTCAGTCTTCAGTATGGATTGTGGGACGGATGACAGTTACAAGAGAGCAGTTCCTGCTGCAGTATTTGCATTTTGAAGAATTTTGTCCTATCTGGGGCTGACTGTGCAGTGTGAGAGAGAGAGAGAGAGAGAGAGAGAGAGAGAGAGAGCGCGCGCAAAACAAGCTGCTGAGCACTCCATGCTTCAGTATGTGCAAGACTATTGCTTCAGGCAGAGTTTATGTGGTCTGAGCCAGATGCACCACACACTGAAGCACCTGCCAGCTTCTGTGCTACTTCTTACTAATCAAAAGTAAAGGCATGGGATCCGTTATCCGGAAACCAGTTATCCAGAAAGTTCTGAAATATGGAATGGATGTAATTAATCCTTATTGGAAGCAAAATCAGCCTATTGGATTGAATTAATGTTTACATGATTTCTAGTAGATTAAGTTATGAAGATCCATATTATAGAAATATCTATTATCAAGAAAGCCCCAGGTCCTGAGCATTCTGAATAACAGGTCCCATACCTGTATTATGATTAAAGGAGAAATAAACCTGCCCCCCTACTCTACATAGACCCTCCCTCCCTGCTCCCCCTCAGCCTAACTGCTGATTCAGTGCAGATTCAGGCATCGGAGTTCACGGGCGCCATCTTCCCGCTCTTCGGTAATCTTCGGATCTTCTTCCTTCCCTTCGGCAATCTCCGTGACTTTTGGCGCATGCGGTGTTGTCGCGACCAGAAAGATTGCTCCAACTGTGCATGCACCAATACGCGCTCACTTTACAAAGAGAAGAAGATGGCGACCGTGAACTCCGATGCCCTGAATCTGCACCAATGGGTAAGTAAAATGTTAGGAGCTAGGCCGGGGAAGGTGGAAGCAAGGGTCTATATAGGTAGGGAGGGTTCTTTTTCCAAAAGGGGTTTAGTTCTCCTTTAATGAGCATTTCTACTGTACAGTGCAACATGTTCTGCCTGCTATATCCTTATGTTTATTTGTATGCACCAACTTGCTATGAGAGGTGGAAACTGCCATAGCGATTGCTTGCTAGCTGCAGATGGGGGCATGCTGTTCGTATACCTTATTCCAGCAAGTGCTGCAGTACATGAATTCATTCGGGTTTTTTTGTTTTTGTTTTTTTTGTTTTTTAACTGTGAACCAGTGTCACCGTCGGCATATCTAAAAATAGGCACTGCAGCAAATCTCGGACAGTGGAAGTCAGAGTGCAGCAGAAGGGTGCGTTCACCAACACAACACACACCTGCGCTCTCCGCTGCCGAGCCACCACTACAGGCACCATCCCATGGGCCAGCAATGCTCAGAATTCATCCCTTTATTCCTCCCATTGATGCAATAAGGAAGAGAGATTTGGGAGAGGATGGCGAATGTTTGTCCATTCCTCATTCAGCTTCGCTTTAATGAAGCGTGGCATCTGCAGTAAATGATTCTCTTGCTGGGAGTGAGTGAGGGAGCACATGGGTATCTGTCGGGAGAAAAGCAAGCGCCACACTAACCCTTTCAAACGGCTGTGCGAGTTCCCAGATAAACTGGCGGCACGAGAGGATGTTAGGAACATAAAGGGGAATTGTGGGAATACTGATGAGCTTCCAGCCCAGACACTGTAAAAGTATTGTGAGGACAAATAGCATTGTCTTGTCAAGCACAGAGAGCCCGGAACACCCTGCCCATAACAGGCGGGCAATACACAGATTCCCATGATCCCCTGCTGCCTCACATCCATTACTAGTACCAGTTACTAGTACCAGTTACAAGTCCATTACTAGTACTATTACTAGTATTGTATAGTGAATAAAGTAGCCCCTATTGTAAAAGATAAACATATTATAAGTTACCGAAGAGTTTAAAGTAGGGATGCACCGAATTCAGGATTCGGTTTGGGATTTGGCCAGGATTCGGTTCGGGATTCTGCCACGATTCAGCCTTTATCAGCAAGATTCGGCCAAATCCTTCTGCCCAGCCAAACCGAATCCAAACCCTAATTTGAATATGCAAATTAGGGGCGGGGAGGGAAATTGCATAACTTTTTGTAACTAAACAAGGAGGCAAAAACGGTTTTCCCATTCCCACCCCTAATTTGCATATGCAATGGCATTCCCCTCCTCTGCATATGCAAATTAGGGTGCAGATTCAGTTCGGTATTCAGCCAAATCTTTCTCAAAGGACTCGGGGTTCGGCTGAATCCAAAATAGTGGATTCGGTGCATCCCTAGTTTAAAGGTGAAGCAAACCTGCCCCCCGGGCAAACGCCACTAATTTTTTTTTACACACCACTCCATGCAGATTCGGGCTACGGGAATTCACGGGCACCATCTTCTTTCTTCGGTCTTTTTCGAACAACTGCGAATGCGCAGAAAGTCAAGAAAATTTCCAAAACAATTTGAAAATTTTCGTGACGTTCTGTGGATGTGCAGTGGTTTCGGGGTACAAAAATGTACTACAACTGCGCATGCACAGTGAATTCCCATAGCCCGAATGTGCACTGAAGAGTAAGTAAAATATTAGGGACATTTTCCTTGGGGGGGGGGGTGCACGCAGGGGGGACCACATAAAAACACAAGGCCGAATGTTTATGGAACTCTGGTGTATTTCTGATAAAGCTTTCTTAATGTTAGCCTTTCCCTCTCCTTCGCCAGTATAATCATTGGCAAATACTGGCAGAGATCGGTTCATTACGGTACTAACTGACCCCTGGCTCTATGCATTGGAAAATCTTTCAGCATCTGGGAGGTGCCTTATTTATTCACGGTCGGAGACCATAAACCCTATTATTCAGGTTATATGATTTCTTTATTTGGGGATACGGGTACAGACTTCTCCATATGGAACCGGCATAGCTGGAAAGAATGGCATTCCCCTCCTCTGCTGGTATTCCTGAAATATCCATAAAGAAAATAGCACATTATGCCTGAGGGGACTGTGCTGAAAGAGCTTGTACTACACACAGGTTATAAGGGGAGGAATATTATTATTAACATGTATTTCTATAGCGCCAACTTATTAAGTAGCGCTGTAAAGTGAATGTGATTACACAACTAAATCACATGAATTACATACATAGAACATAAGGAGTTACATACATCACAATAAATATGAGGTTACATACATCACAATAAATAAGGGTACAGGAGGTGAGGAAGGCCCTGTACAGAAAGATCTTACAATCTAAAAGGAAGAGAATGATACACAAGGTGTGGAAGTGGGCAAGATCAGAGTAAAGTGGGTGAGAGATGTAGTAATGTAAGTGGTATTGCATTGGGTAGTTAACAGTGAGGGTAGGCTTCTCTAAAAAAGTGGGTTTTAAGAGATTTCTAGAAAGCTGAAAGATTGGGAGAAAGTCGGACAGCCCGTGGGAGAGAATTCCAGAGGAGGGGTGCAGCTCTTGCAAAGTCTTGAATGCGAGCATGTGAGGAGGTAATGAGAGAAGAGTTGAGTAGCAGGTCAGTAGAGGAGCGTAGTAAGCGGTTGGATGAGTATATGGAGATTAGTTCAGAGATGTAGGGAGGGGCAGAGTTATGAAGTGCTTTGAATGTCAGGGTCATTAATTTGAATTTAATTCTGAAGAGGAGTGGAAGCCAGTGCAGGGATTGGCAGAATGGTATGGCAGAGGAAGAGCGGTTGCTGAGGTGTATAAGCCTAGCAGCAGTGTTCATTATGGACTGGAGAGGTGACAGTTTCTGGAGGGGAAGGCCAATTAAAAGAAAGTTACAATAGTCTAGAAGCGATATGACAAGAGAGTGAATAAGAATTTTGGCAGCATATTGGGTGATATGTTCCTTAGGTGAAAGTATAAATGACTTAACAAGTGACTGGATGCGAGGAGTGAATGTCAGGGCAGAATCTAGGATAACCCCAAGGCACCAGGCCTGGAGAGACGGGGTGATAGTGGAATTGTTAACTACGATGGATACTTCCGGGATATAACTGTTGTTAGTTGGAGGAAAAAGAACCATTTCCATTTTGGAGAGGTTTAATTTAAGGTAGCGTTGTGACATCCAAGTAGAGATAGCAGACAGGCAGGAGGAGACACGAGTTAGGAGTTCTGGGTTGAGATCAGGAGAGGAGAGATAGATCTGAGTATTGTCAGCGTAGAGGTGGTAGTGGAAACCATATGAGCCCATTAATTTGCCGAGGGAGGAAGTATATAGAGAAAATAATAAGGGTCCCAGGACCAGATTGTAAGGGGTCCAGCAGGTAATTGTCACAGAGGAATGAGGTTAATCGGTTGTAGACAAGGCGCTCAAGTAATTTAGAGATGAAAGGTAGCAGAGAGATAGGTCGGAGGTTGTCAAGATTAGAGGAATCAAGAGAGGGTTTTTTCAGAATGGGGGTGACAAGAGCATGTTTTATTTGAGATAGGAATAGTCCAGTTGAGAGCGAGAGATTAAATAGATGAGTTAAGGCTTTGATTAGACAAGGGTTGGTATTGCGAAGAAGTTTTGAAGGAATTGGATCAAGCAGGCAGGTGGTAAGGTGAGATATTTGTAGCACAGGTATTTTCCACAGTTTAAATGAGAACTAAAGCCTAAAAAGGCTGGATAATATTATTATATAATAATATTATCTGTACTTGTCGTTAAGGCCCAAGCAGGTGGAAAGTTAAAACAAAACAGATTTCAGCCCAAAAACACTTCATATATGTTTTTTTGCCAAAATCTGGCTTGTCAATGTTGGCGACAGGTGGCATCCATTAATACTAATGAAGGGCTTCTCTGCTGGCTCCAAAAGAACGACAGGTAATGCTACCATAAGCCTAAGCCCCCGCTGGTGCACATCCAGTTTCAGCTTTACAACTGCTTTTTTGACAGACTTCCTGCATGTATCAGAAAACTCTCAAAATGGTGAAGCTCTGCACAGGGAGGAATAATATGTGGTGTAACATGTCAGCACGTTTACATTTGGAAGTAATAAAAGAACTGCACTTACTCTACATTCTCTGCTGATCTTAGTAATAACACAGTGCCAATCTCATTCTCAGTGTAAGGCTACCTGTAGGGTTCTGCAATTCCTTTGGTAAGCCCTTAAAGGAGAAGTAAACTCTGTCGGCCCCAAATGCCTCCCCCCCTCCATCCCATAGGCCCCACTGCCTCCATCCCCCCAGCCTACCTCCCCCGGGGGCAAATGCCCCTAACTTGTTACTTACCCATCCTTCTAGGTGCTCTCCAGCAGAGTTCACGGCTGCCATCTTCTCACGAGTGGTCTTCTTCCTGGATCCATGCGTGTTTTCTGGCGTGTGCACACTAGATCAGGAACCGGCAAATGCCTCCTACTGTGCATGCGCCAGAAGACGCCGCTCACTACAAGAAGAGGACTGCTCGTGAGAAGATGGCAGCCATGAACTCTGCTGGAGAGCACCTAGAAGGAGGGGTAAGACAAAAGTTAGGGGTATTTGCCCCAGGAGAGGGAGGTACGCCGGGGGGGGGGGGGGCAAGACATTTGGGGCTGACAGGGTTTATTTCTCCTTTAAAGGAGAAGGAAAGCTACCAAGGCAGTTTATTGGCAATAGATTAGTCACAACAGTGCAAATTAGAATGCAATTTTTATTCTTTAGAATGCTTTTCCATACCGGAGTAAACAGCTCTAGAAACAGTCTCTGTTTGTTTAGGATAGTAGCTGCCACATCACTTCCTGCTCGCTAATAGAGCAAACTGAGCATGCTCAAGCCCAGGAGGTTTATGCTGAAACAGGAAGTCTGATACAGAAGCCCATGTGTACACAATAGAAGGAAAGAAATCTGATTTTTCTTTTGACTGAGAACTCAGAGCAGCGTTACTTTGAGGGTTTATTGGTGTGTTTATATAGACAAATAAAGCTTAATTGTAACCTTTCCTTCTCCTTTAACATGCACATTACAGTATAGATTGCGGATGCACGAATCCACTATTTTGGATTCGGCTAATCCCCCCCGAATCCTTTGAGAGAGATTCAGACGAATACCAAACTGAATTTGAATCCTAATTTGCATATGCAAATTAAGGGTGGTACGGGGAAAACTTTTTTTACTTCCTTGTTTTGTGACAAAAAGTCACACGATTTCCCTCCCATATACAAATTTGGATTCAGATTTGGTTTGGCCAGGCAGAAGGATTCAGCCGAATCCGAACCCTGCTGAAAGAGGCTGAATCCTTTCCGAATCCCAATACAAATCCTGGATTCGGTGCATCCCCAGTATAGATACAACAAACAGCTTGCTGTGCCCAATAGCACCACACTAGATTTAAATAGGAGGAAGCCCAACTTGTTCCACAAGAACACAGTTCCTTACAATCACAGCTCCTTACAATCCCAGCAGTGTAGAAGATGACAACACTTTAATCTCCATAAAATAAAAATGAATGTTCCATCCAGTATTCCCATCAATACACAGCTTACAGAACGGTTGCTTTTTCCACTAAAGTGTGAAATATGATCTTCGTTTAGAAATGTAGTCATGACAAAATAAGGACTGGGAAATCTAGACTTTTTAGCAAATATTATATTGTGGGGTCCATATTTCTGCCTAAGAAAATCTGACCCGTAAAACAACTCGTGTAAATAATTCAATAGTTTCCTTACCTTTTTGGCAGTGCTCATCTGACCAACATCGGTCAGCATATTCATTATTTATGGATGACCTTTCACATATTTTCGTTTTTTCTCTAGCTCCAGGACACAAATCCACACATTCCTTCGGGGGCTTATTCCCAACAATGTAGTTGTTGTAGACGGCATCCAGAATGAGTGACCAGTCCACAGTGGACACGTAACACAGTTCCGAGTTCTTCTCAATCCTGACAGCGCCGCGGGTTATGTTACGCAAGTTGTACAATCCAATCTCCTTGAGGTCCGTCATCTCGAAAATAACGAGGGCGTAGTTGTAGAAGAGAACTCGGCCGCGGATCACAGTGAGGTTGGGAAAGAGATTGCTGAGACTCACCAAGCCAGAAACCCGGAAAAGCAATAAATAGTCAGTGATAATGGTCAGCTTGGGGAACCGAAGGTTTCGGAAGTCCTCCGCCTTAGCATTTGAGATGAGCAGGATTTGCAGGTAGCCTTCTATCACCACACAATCTTCCAGCTGTTTAAGCTCACGGATGTCATTTCGGATGTCCATGTTGGGTCCACACACTGCAGGTGACACAAAAACAGGTCTGTTAAAATTATGTTGTTCTAGATGTTTACACCACAACAAACAAGATAAATTCTGTCT
This sequence comes from Xenopus borealis, assembly GCA_024363595.1. Lineage (NCBI taxonomy): Eukaryota > Metazoa > Chordata > Amphibia > Anura > Pipidae > Xenopus > Xenopus borealis. Next base: position 30,009,689 of record CM044436.1, on the reverse strand, counting down.
TACATTTGCTCAAATAAAATTTAAAAATCAGTTGCCATATCAGGTGAGAACTGGAGAGTTGCAATACTAAAAGGGGTTGTTCACATGTGAGACTTTTAGTATGATGTAGAGAGAGATATTCTGAGACAATTTGTAATTGGTTTTCATTTTTTATTATTTAAGGTTTTTGAGTTATGTAGCTTTTTATTCGGCAGCACTTCAATTTGCATTTTAAGCATTCTGGTAGCTAGGGACAAATTACCCTAGCAACCATGCACTGATGTGAATTAGAGACTGGAATATGAACAGGAGAGGCGTGATTAGAAAGATGGGGAATAAAAAGTAGCAATAACAATACATTTGTAGCCTTAGGGCTAGGGCAGACAGGGAGATTCGGGGAGATTCTGTCGCCTGGCGATTAATCGCAGGTGACAATCTCCCTGAACTGCCTTCTCCCTGTCCGCCGCTTGTTTAAATGAAAAAGCGCCAGCGCTGTGCACACGTGGCACGGCGATTTCCGGAATCGCCCGAAGTTTCCTCACGAAGTAACTTCGGGCGATTCCGGAAATCGCCGCGCAGCATATGTATCAGCGCTGGCGCTTTCTCATTTAAACAAGAGGCGGACAGGGAGAAGGCAGTTCGGGGAGATTGTCGCCTGCATTTAATCGCGAGGCGACAGAATCTCCCCGAATCTCCCTGTCTGCCCCAGCCCTTACAGAGCATTTGTTTTCTAGAAGGGGTCAGCGATGCCCATTGGAAAGCTGCAAAGAGTCAGAAGAAAATAAATATTTTTATTTTTAAAAACTATTAAAAAAAAAAAGGTGAAAGGCCACGTTAAGATAATTGCGAATGGCCACAATGCCATACGGGAATAGAGAAAACTATAGCCCCAAAATGAATGCCTGAGCAACAAAGGTTTATATCAAATTAAGTGGCATATTAAAGAATCTTACCAAACTGGTATATATATCTAAGTAAATATTGCCCTTTTACATCTCTTGCCTTGAACCACCATTTCGTGATGGTCTGTGTGCTGACTCAGAGATCAACTGACCAGAAATATTTCAACTCTAACTGTAACAGGAAGAAGTGTGTAAGCAAAAGACACAACTCTGTCTGTTGACTGGCTCATGTGACCTAACATGTATGGCTTGTTTGGTATGTTTGTGTGCACTGTGAATCCTACAAGCCCAGGAGGCGGCCCTTGTTTTTTTAAAATGGCAGTTTTCTATTTATGATTACCCAATGGTACATACTACTAAAAAAGTATTATGAAAATGGTTTATTTACATGTTTTACATATGAGTTGTTTTACGCAATATCTTTTAATACAGACCTACAGGAAACCTACAGGCATAGTTTTCCTTTAAAGGGGTTGTTCATCTTCAAACAACTAGTTGTTTTCAGATAGATCCCCAGAAATAACGACTTTTTCCAATTACTGTCTATTTTCTATTTGTGATCGTTTTTCTAATATTGAAGTGCAAAGCTTGGGGGGGGGTCGCAGACCCTGTAAACGGTTCTAAATGGATACATTTAGTGGATACATTTCTTATCTTTGTCCCTGCTGAGCAGAATCTCTGGGTTTCATTACAGGCAGCTGTTAGAATTGATACAATAGTTGCTAATACTCCAGAGACGCTGCTGTGAAATGTATCAATTAAATGTTGCAAAATTGGATCAGTTTAGAGTCTGCACCTGAATTACTGAGCTGCCAGACTCAAACACCAGAGATCTGAAAACAACTGAACTGAAAAAGTGTTTGGAAGGTGAACAACCCCTTTAATGGAAAACGAATTTCCCTTTTTATACTCCACTTCTTGCATTAAAGGACTAACAAGACAGATACACCCTAACTGGAAATCAGGAATGCAGAAGGAAATAAAGGTTATTTTTCAGATATAGCACTGGATGCCCAAGCCCAGCTCTTATATAAAACTATATTGTATTTCAACATTGGCCTTGCTTTAATTACTTGCTATTTATATGTGGAGCCTCAAGCAGTTTGCCTGTACATAGCTTTGTTTGCTATGACAACCATGTCATGAAATAGAACTACCAACAATAAAGAAGATACACCAAGGAAGTGACCATGGGTTATGTATGGGAAATTTCAATATAAAAGAACGAGTTGAAATTTCTCATCATTAATAGAAATAAATCCTAGAGAGGATGTGAATGTCCCACTTTTATACACACCCACTAATTACAGGCAAACTGATCACAGGTGAAGATGGTTACGTTTAATAGCCATTCTAACCATTTTGTGTCAAGTTGTGTGCATGTTATCAGGCCAAATCACCAGGGTATGTAAACTTTTGATCAGGGTCATTCGGGTAGTTTGTGTAGTAATTATGAATTAAAAAATTAAACACAGTTGTTAGATAATAAATGGCTTCAGCCAACCACTAACCATGCGTGAAAGAAAAGTTTTTGTGTTATAATTCATATTCTCTGAAAAGAAATAATAAATTCTGCTAACTTATGAGCACAACTGTATATGTGTGTGTGTGTGTTTGTGTGTGTGTGTATATATATGTATGTTTATACATATACATATTTTTATGTCAAAGGAGAACTCAACCCCATTTCAAATAAAAACCCCTGCCCTCCATAGTCCCCCTTCTCTGCTCTCCCCGCACAGGAGTTACCACAGGTATATACCCCTAAACAGGTAATTACCCTTTGTTGCAGAGTCAGCGCAGCAGATCTCACAGGGGCCAACTTCAAGCGCTTTGGAAATCTTCTGGTCTTCTTCTGGCTCTTCGGTAATTTCTGTCACTTTCGGCACATTCACAGTCGTAGCTAACCAGGAAAATTCTCCAGTGGCGCTTCCTTTCTGAGGTTACTGAAGTGGCTGAAGATGGCCCCCATGAGCTCCATTGTGCTGACTGCAACAACGGGTAATTACTGGCTTAGGGGTATTTATTTGTGGTAATTCCTATGCAGGGTAAGGGGTTTTTATTACAAAGTGTTTTGAGTTCTCCTTTAAAGTCTTTTGGTGTATTTTCCGCTTTGCACAGTGTTTGAGAATACCTCCCAACACTTTGGAAACAAAAAGGGGGACAAAATTGTTTGTTTGACCACATCCATTTTTTGTGGTCATGCCCCTTAATTGCCATGCTCATTTTACAAAATTTGGCAGGTAATGAAAGTCTGAAGATATTTCTGTGGTTTTTTTTCCAGTTATTTTGCTAATGAAGGTGAATTGCCCTTTAAGCGGTCTAACTGTTGCCAAGGGGCCACCTTATCTAAATTGTTCAAATAACTTATTTGCTTATCTCAAAATTGTTACAAAGTATCTTCTTTGCACCTGGTAGCTGTTATGGGCTCTCTGCTGAAAGCCAATTAAAGTTAGAAACTTTGTTTCTTCTTCTGGCTGTTCAGCGCAGAGAAAGTACGGACCTTCCAGTACAAATGCAGGACTGCAGAAAAGTGCTCAGTAATTGGGTATTTTCAGGTCACCGTAACCCAAGAAAACATTGACTTGAAAAACAAGTCCAGCTCCTCTAGACATCTTTCGTTGGTAGTGACACTTGCTGGAAGCCAGTGTCCTTCTTCAGTAGTTTGCCTGAGACCAATAACAGGATTAATCTCTTGGGTGCTGACTAGCACAGCTACTTAAAAATAAAATATGCATTCTTTGAATTTATTTACATAGCCTAAATCTGCTCTTGGCACAACATGCTTCATCAATGAGCAAAGTAGCCTTTTATTCTAGTTTCCCTGCACACTGGATCCTGCACTAGAACATTGCCAGGGCACAGTCACGTCTGTAGTGCAAGTGGGTCTGAGATCCATAGACCCAGAAGCATTCTACTCATGAGGCTGCCAAGACTCCAGACATGATTCACACATGTTTGTGGTACCTCTGAGAGGGAAGAGATTATGGAGGGGTCACATTCTCAAGTCCAACCAAAGACTGACCGCAAACAAATGGAAGATGTTTTTTGCCCCTAAGTACAATAACAAAAATAAAAAAATAAAAAATTGGACAGTGCACTTAAAGGGGTGGTTAACCTTCAAGTTAACTTTTAGTATATTGTAGAAGGGCCAATTCTAAGAAAATTTTCAATTGGTCTTCATAATTTATTTTTCATAGTTTTTTAATGACTTGCAATTTTCTTCTGTTTCTTTGCAGCTTTCAAATGGGGGTCACTGACACCATCTTAAAACAAATACTCTGTAAGGCTACAAATGTATTGTTATTGCCACTTTTTATTACTTATCATTCTATTCAGTCCATCACCTATTTATATTCCAGTCTCTTATTCAAATTAATGCAGTGTTGCTAGGGTAATTTGTACCCTAGAAACCAAATTGCAGACAATGCAAAATAGAGAGCTGCTGAATAAAAAGCTAAATAACTATAAAACCACAAACAATAAAAAATGAAAACCAATTGCAAATTGTCTCAGAATATCACTCTCTACATTATACTAAAAGTTAACTCAAAGGTGAACAACCCCTTTAACATTGGGGTTATTTGTTATGAAGTATACCGTCTGCTTTTTTTACCTATTACACTATTATGTCAGCTTTTTTACCTATTATCTGTCGGCTTTTTTAACCTATTATGGCTAAAATGAAAATCACCAGCGGGATAGCACTCGGAGAGCTTTGTTTTCGGACGTCACCAAAAGTTGCCTTTACCCTATTAGGGTTAGACCACACAGGAAGATTTCAGGGAGATTAGTCGCCTGGCAACTAATCACCACATCTTTGTGGCAACTAATCTCCCTGAATTGCTTCCCCGTGTCTCATGCCTGCTAAACTGTAAGTCGCCTGCGCCTATTTCACACGTGGCGTTGCGCTTTTCTCAGTCGCTTGAAATTGCCTCACGAGGCAATTTTCAGCGACTTAGCGCCTCGTGTGAAATAGGCGCAAGCGACTTACAGTTTAGCGGGCGGAGATTAGTCGCCACAAAGAAGTGCCGATTAGTCGCCAGGCAACTAATCTCCCTGAAATCTTCCTGTGTGGTCTAAGGGTAAGGCCAGACGGGGCGCTTTCGGGGGGAGCTCAGTCGCCTGGTGACTTATCGCCATGACATATCTCCCCGAATAGCTTGGTAACGCTGCGCACCCGCGACACGTAAAGTCGCCTGTGCTTATTCACACGCAGCAGCGCGATTTTAAAAGTTGCTCAAAATTGCCTCGCCAGGCTAACGTTTCAGCAAACTACAGATGTAGGAGAATGACAACTTCCACACGCTCGGACAGCCTTATTCTGCCGTCGACAGAGGATTTTATTAGTCGTAGACACGTAGGACTGCAGATCCAAAAGCTGCTGCCAATTCGTCACTTCCAGACCAAGTTGGCAGACTATTAGCTTGCAAAATGTGCCTATTAAATCAATAGCAAGCTAAAAATGGCACTTTGTACAGATGTGATGCCATCCCAGACTGGCAAAGCTGCTGCCTACGAACCCCCCCCAAAAAAAGCTGGGAAGAACAGAGCAGATACGGATTGCAAGAGTTGGTGAGGCAGTGGTGTACAAGTGTGATTAATTAATCTTTAATATACAGGTATGGAATCAGTTATGCAGAATGCTCAGGACCAGGGGCTTTCCGGGTAATGGATCTTTCTGTAATTTGGACCTTCATACCTTAAGTCTACAAGAAAATCATTAAAATGTTAAATAAACCCAATAGGCTAGTTTGGCTTGCAATAAGGATTAATTATATCTTAGTTTGGATGAAGTACAAGGTTCTGTCTACAGGAGACAAACTTTCCGTAATTCGGAGCTTTCTGGGGAACGGGTTTTCGGATAACAGCTCCCATACCTGTAGATAGGAATGATGAGCAACTAATGCTGAACAAGTGAAGGATCAAATGAAGATTACATCCTGCTTTCCACACTACACGAGGTGTCGCTGAGCAGAAGCGAGTTTAGTGGGTGGCATATTATGACAGTAAAAACTTTCCTTAACTGTAATAATAATATTTAAGCGGTGTTCTGCTAGTAAGCTGTCTGGATCAGCAGAGGAAAGCAGCAAACTACAAGCTGTTTGTACACAGAACATATGCCTAGAATTCTGCAGTAATGCAAGCCTGCTACAGGTGTGGCTTATCCATAAGCGTATGTTACTAGCCATCTAGCAGGTCAGGGCTCTGGAATGCACATAGGGGGTCATTTATAAATTTCGCGCAGGGCAGATTGGTTCGCAGAGTGAATATATTTGCCCTGCGCCTGGTTATATTTATAAAGCTGAATAAGAGTGTGCAAATTCGCAAAACAGATTTGTGAATTTGTTTTTCACATTGCGAATGTCTATAGGAGCTTTTTAAATATGGCAAAAATCACAAATTGCGAACATTCTGTGCCACAACTTTGGTGGCGGAGAAAATATTCGCAAAACTGTTTCGCGAATTTAAGTTACTTTTAACCCTATTTTCGCACAAAAAAACCTCGCAAAGTGCCTGTACTCATGCAAAGACCCATCTTGTTTGCGAATTGTTTGCGAAAATTCATTCACAATGCGAATTCGCAAAAACCATAAAGACGGGCACAGTAGTGCAATATTGTAGCGTTCAGGAAAAAGCATGGGCAAAACTACCATTTGCAAACAATTATGCGCTGCGCGAACTTTATAAATGACCCCCATAGAGTCTGTAGGTTAGCCATACCTCTCAACTGTCCCGTTTGGAGAGGGACAGACAGCTTAACCAACATTTGTACTGGAAAGTTCCTGTTTCTCTGCACTGAACAGCCAAAAATGATACAATGTTTAACTAAATTGGCTCTTAGCAGAGAGCCCAGAATAGATACTTAAGATACATTGGTAACAGTTTTCTCTTGGGAGAAGTTAGACTCGCAGCTTAAAGGGGTTTTCACCTTCCAAACACTTTCTGTTCAGTTGTTTTCAAATTGTTCCCCAGAAATAAATACTTTTTTCAATTACCTTCTATTATTTATATTTTACCATTTTTCCAAAATCTAAGTGTAATGTTAAATGTTGGTGTCTGTGGTGTTTGAGTCTGGCAGCTCAGTAATTCAGGTGCAGACTCTAAACTGATACAATTTTGCAACATTTAACTGATACATTTCACAGCAACATCTCTGGAGTATTAGCAACTATTGTATCAATTCTAACAGCTGCCTGTAATGAAACCCAGAGATTCTGCTCAGCAGGGACAAAAGATAAGAAATGTATCCATTAAATGTATCAGTTTAGAACAGTTGGGGGGGTCGCTCCCAGAGCTGCTTTAGAAGGTGAAAAATGACACTTTACACTTCAATATTAGAAAAACGGTTAAAAATAGAAAATAGACAGTAATTGGAAAAAGTCGTTATTTCTGGTGATCTATCACAAAACAACTAGTTGTCTGAAGGTGAACAACCCCTTAAAGGGCAGTTCACCTTCATTAGTAAAACTGTAATAAAACATTTAAAAACTACAGAAATGTGTTCAAAACTTTCATAACCTGCCAAATGTTGTAAAGCGGGCACGGTAATTAGGGGGTGTGGCCACAAAAATGGGCGTGTTCAACAAGTTTCACTGCACTATGAGCGCCAGATCTTTTTGTCCCTCTTTCTGTTTCAAGAATGTGACAGCTATAGACTGCTGCAGACTGTGGGGTCAGAAAAGAACTCCTGAAGGGCAACTTCAGATTAGCATCTTTAAGAATTAATAGGAGGGCCCCCCACTCCATAAAGCCCAATACAGTTAAAATGAAAGGCACAACAGATCAGGACACACAGACATACAGAGACCCCGTCATTCAAAGCACAGTCATGTGTCAGCACATGATCAGGGGAACAACTGCAGGAGTGACGCACTTACCCTACTGGCATCTCTTTGGGGGCTCAACAGACAGTTTTAGAATTTGAGGGCAGTTTCATAAGCAGCACACAATCAGTGATCCCATCTGTTATACTTAAAGGGGAACTATTGTGAAAATGAAACTTTAATAGAAGCTTCAGCATACTGAAATAAGAAATTTTCTAAATAAAATCAATTGAAAATTCTCTTCTACTACTATTCTGGCCCTAATAAGCCACCAGGACTACTGTCCAGGGCCCCCCTCTGACCCCCCTACCTTGATGCCGCGAGTGAGGGTGCCACTCCTCTGACATCCTTGAAAGGTGCCGCACAAGCGCCTGTACGAATGTCGATGCGTGCGGTGCCTAACGAAAACTTTTTTTAATTATTTTTTTGGGAGAGGGGTCTGGCCTGGCAGGGGCCCATTGAGGTTCAGGGCCCACCGGGTTTTTTCCCGGTGTCCCGCAGTGCCAGTCCGACACTGGAGCCACTTGAACCAAGTCATAGAAGTTCTTACTGGGCCCAGAAGCAGTTAGGGTACACAACAAGGCTGTGAAGTGTGGCCCCTCGCTGTAGGATGGCTGTTTCATTTTAGAGGTGGATATAATTGGGATATTGCAAAGTTGTATTCTGTGCACCATGAATTCTTAAGAGTTTATACAGGGAACAGAGGTTGGGCACACATAGACGCAGAGCCAATATGAGTAATGGAGATTAAAGGAAAAAGAATACCATGTCACACTTGGGGGTACCAAAAGTTAGGCACCGCCAAGTGACTACATTTATTTACCTGAAACCCTGGGCCGGTCCTCCCATCAGCAGAAAACTGCACCGGCCTGGGGTTCTTCTAGTGAGCCCCACGGAGAGATCATCTTCTTTAGGGCTCTTCCACACGAAGAGATTGCAGGGAGATTTGTAGCCTGCGACAAATCGCCGCGTGTTTGAAGCAACAAACTGCATCTCTTCCCCCAGTCTTGCGCCTGCTTAAGTTAAAGTCGCGTGTGCCTATTCACACGCGGCGCGGCGCTTTAGCAAATCGCTCGCCAATGCATTTTCGCGCGATTTTCAAAAGCGCCGCGCTGCGTGTGAATAGGCACACGCGACTTTAACTTAAGCGGGCGCAAGACTGGGGGAAGAGATGCAGGGAGATTTGTTGCTTCAAACACGCGGCGATTTGTCGCAGGCTACAAATCTCCCTGCAATCTCTTCGTGTGGAAGAGCCCTTAGGGACTTTCTGCGGCTGGGCATACACAGTAGAGTGAAAAGCCAAACTTTTGATGAAAAAGCCGGCTATTTCACTCTACTGCGCATGCGTCTGCAACAGGAAATTTGAAAACCGAAGAAGCAGGAAGAGTATTGCTCCATGGTACTCGCTAGAAGAGCCCCAAGCAGGTCAGGTAAGTAAAAGTAGTCACTTGGTGGGGTCAAACTTTTGTCACCCCAAGTGTAAAATGGTATCCTCCTCCTTTAAGCACAATTAGATGCAAGTGCAGAGCCTATGAGGTGCGTCTAGATCAGCGCAGATCTAGACGCACCTCATTTTGTTCAATGAGGTTGTACCCACGAGACGCGTGTAAGCGCCGAACGCAGATTCAGACGCAACATGCTGCATTTTTCCTGCTTTCGGAGCTTACATGCGTTCGTGTGAGTACAGCCCCAGGGGAGCGCAGGTAAAAACGCCCGTGTGTAGGAGCCCTTATGGGAAACAGTCGTTAAAAACAAGTAGATGCAGGTGCAGAGCCTATTTGTTTCACAAACTAATATTTGTGAAAGAGGTATAAAATACTAACCAGATGTATATTTTGTCTTGGTTCTGCCTTTAAATGGTCAATTCCAATTAGTCTGCACCAATCACTTATTGTTTAAGATGTGTACATGACTGACAGAGAGGTCTTGCATATGCCCCATAGTGTAACATTAAAGGGATACTGTCATGGGATTTTTTTTTTTTTTCCTCAAAACACATCAGTGAATAGTGCTGCTCCAGTAGACTTCTGCACTGAAATCCAACTCTCAAAAGAGAGAACAGATTTTCTTATATTCAATTTTGAAATTGGACATGGGGTTAGACAGACTGTTTCCCAGCTGCCCCCAGTCATGTGACTCGTGCCTGCACTTTAGTATTTAACTACTTTCTGACTAGCTGTTATATCTCCTACATAAAGGGATACCATCATGGGAAAAAAAAATTTTTTTTCCAAATGCATCAGTTAATATTGCTGCTCCAGCAGAATTCTGCACTGAAATCCATTTCTCAAAAGCGCAAACATTTTTTTTTATATTGCATTTTGAAATCGGACATGGAGCTAGACATATTGTCTATTTCCCAGCTGCTCCAAGTCATATGACTTGTGTTCTGATAAACTTCAATCACACTCTACTGCTGTAATGCAACTTGGAGTGATATCACCCCCCCCCCCCAGAAGCTAACAAGAGAGAGAACAATGGCAGCAGCTAACAGCTCCCTAATACAAGCTAACAGCTGCCTGGTAGATATAAGAACAGCACTCAATAGTAAAAACCCATGTCCCACTGCGTACTATTCAGTTACATTGAGAAGGAAAAACAACAGCCTGCCAGAAAGCAGTTCCCTCCTTAAGTGCTGACACTCTCAAGGAACCACTTCCCCCTGTCTTGCGCTAGCTGTAATGTAAAGTCGCCTGCGGCATGACACATGAGGAGCTTCGATTTCCAAAGTCGCTCGAAGTTTCCTCATGAGGCAACTTCAGAAAGCAAAGTACAGCGTGTCATGCCGCAGGCGACTTTTCATTATAGCCGGCGCAAAACAGGGGGAAGTATTTCCGGGAGATTAGTCACCCCAAAGAAGAGGCGATTAGTCGCCAGGCGACTAATCTCCCAGAAACACCAGGTGTGACCTTACCCTTAGGATACTGGGGGAAAAGGGGGGGTGATATCACTCCAACTTGCAGTACAGCAGTAAAGAGTGATTGAAGTTTATGAGAGCACAAGTCACATGACTGGGGGCAGCTAAGAAATTGACGACGTCTAGCCCCAAGTCAGAATTCAAAATGAAATATAAAAAAATATGTTTGCTCATTTGAAAAATGGATTCCAGTGCAGAATTTTGCTGGAGCAGAAAACTGATGCCTTTAACACTGCAATGCTTAACCCTTGTTATTAACACAGTAGATGTTGTATCTCAAGGTAAAACAGATGCCCGTGCTTATACCCTTTCATTACTTGAAGAAAAACTTACTTTAACACATTTCCCTGATTTTGCATTTTTCCAGATTTTACATCATTATTTCCTGGTCCCCTGAAAAACGGAAAATGGGGGTTCTATGGTTTTACCCTCAAACAAACCAAGAAAAAAAAAAGAACTGTACAGGTACAGGACCTTTTCAAAATCTTTCTGTAATTTAGACCCTGAAAAAAACAAAATCCAATAAACCCAATAAGATTGTTTGTTAAGCCTTGAATTCTACCAATAGTAAATCTGCACCTAACTGTAAAGTTTAGTATCAAAAGTCTGTGGGCTTTTCTTAAATTGGAGCTTTCTTGAGAACAGGTTTCAGAATTACGGCTGCCATCCCTCTGCCTATTGTACTGGCATTCAGTTTAAGCCTCCACTGCAGGCATTACAAACAAGGGGCATGGCTGTTATTTAAGTGTTGTGCCCAAGGGCCAAGGGACAGGCTGTACCTCATCACAGAGAGCTGCTGCCTTTTTGTTAAACACAATCTCCGTTATACAGATTAAGATAAAAATACATAAGCAAGCACACACATTATAGGTTGTTTTCACCCACTGTCCAAGAACAAGCAGCTGGACAAATAGCAGAAACAACACACACAGACACACAACCACACACACACACAGACGAGCAGTTTCAGCTTTCGGCCTCCTGACTGTGGCCTCCAGGAGAGGCTGACCTCAGACTGAAGTCACAGGAAATGCGATTCCTCTTTTTTTCCCCTATAACTTCGTCAATGAACGCTTTTATGCAAAGGGGCCAATCAGCTTGCAGGCATAAGAAATACAAGAAGCAGTCTATGAATGGGGTGGGGGTTGCTAGAGGGGGGGCTCAGTACAGGCCTTTCTTCCAAGCCCTCTCAGGAATGAGAAGAATCCCTGGAATGTTGCATTATTTTCTATGTGGGGGTAGGAAGAGGATGGAGGAGGAAATAACCCTTTGGCTCCAGGGCTTTATGATGAAAAGCATTCTGGAAGAACCTGCCATTGACAAACACTAAAAAGTGAGGAAAAAATGGAATAAAAGGCCCTGTTGAACTACCGTCGGTAGGGGAGATACTACTGTGTAAAAATTGAAGAAGACACCAAGAAAATAATTTAGACAAATTAAAGGAAATATTTTTTCCTAATTTATACCAACAACGTCCAATTGACAATACAATTTTAGCAAACAGCTTTAAATAGGTGCACAATGGAAGCAAATGACCATCCCGACTCAATTTTTATTTATAATATACAGTTATGGGACCTGTTATCCAGAACGCTCAGGACTTGGGGTTTTCTTGATAACGGATCTTTCTGTAATTTGGATCCTCATACCTTAAGTCTTCTAGAAAATTGTGTTAACATTAAATAAACCCCATAGGCTGGTTTTGCTTCCAATAAGGATTAAGATTGGATCATGTACAAGCTACGGTTTTATTATTGAAGAGAAAAGGGAAATCATTTTTAAAAATGTGTATTATTTGATTATAATGGAGTCTATGGGAGACAACCTTTCCGTAAATCCGAGTTTTTCAAAATGGGTTTCCAGATAATGGATACCATGCCTGTATTAGTTAGGGAGAAAACAATAATGTGTTTTGATATGAAGAAGTGATGTTTGAGGATTGTGTGTGAGGACATATACATATATATATATATATATACATATACACACACATATACATGCATGCTAGTACAGGTATGGGACCTATTATCCAGAATGCTCGAGACCTGGAGCTTTCCGGATAACTGGTCTTTCCGTAATTTGGATCTTCACACCTTAAGACGTCTAGAAAATCATGTAAACATTATATAAACCCAATAGGCTGGTTTTGCAATAAGGATTCATTAGATCTTAGTTTGGATAAAGTACAAGGTACTGTTTTATTATTATAGAGAAAAAGGAAATCATTTTTAAAAATTTGGATTATTTGATTATAATGGTGTCTATGGGAGACGGCCTTTCTGTAATTCAAAACTTTCTGGATAGCCGGTTTCCAGGTAACAGATCCCATACCTGTACCATCAGCTATTATAATGGATGCACCAGTCATGTAAAACTACAAATCCCATCATCCTCTGCCAGATAAAGCATATTCCGAATCAGCGCAACCTGCGCTGATTCGACATGCAAAAGATCACATATTACTTCCAATCCATCAAAATAGCAGGAGAAGAATCAGCCACGTGAAGGAACTCAGATGGGTAACAGACTCCCTGCCACATCAAACATTTGTTTCACAACTTGGAATAATTTCCGTAATTTTCTTGCCGGGATGCTGACAGTGAGCAGTCCAGGAACAGGAAGCGGAGAAGAAGTGAGTCTAAGAGCTTGCAATTTAGCATGGAAGCACATCAGAGGTATATACTGTTTAAGAACTGCAGTGCTCCTCTTTACTAAACCGAAGCGTTACATTCAACAATGACAAAGTCATACTTTTAAATGGTTGTGATAAGAGGTTTATATCATTGTATCTAAATGTTTTTTTAGACAACATCCCACTGGTCAAGGATAATCCATCCACTGTGTTTGCAGTTTGAAAATGCCCTATGGTAAGAAGAGACATGTAATCGCAGCTAAGAGCAAAAGTCAACTGTTACAGGAAAACTATACCCCCGGGACAATGTAGGTCTCTATAAACAGATATTGCATAAAACAACTCATATGTAAAACCCCGCTTCAAGAAAATAAACCATTTTCATGTTAATACACTTTTTTTAGTAGCATGTGCCATTGGGTAATCATAAATAGAAAATAGCCATTTTAAAAAATAAGGACAGCCTCCTGGGATCGTTTGATTCACGGTGCAGACAAACATACCAAACAAACTATAAAGTTAGGTCACATGAGCCAATTAACAGAGTTCTGTATTTTGCTTCCACACTTCTTCCCTTTACAGTTAGAGTTGAAATATTTCTGGTCAGGTGATCTCTGAGGCAGCACACAGACCATCATGAAATGGGGGTTCAAGGCAAGAGGTGTAAAAGTAAAATATTTACTTAAAGGGCACCTATCGTCAAAAACAGTTGCCCCCAACCAAATGTGCGGGCTGATAGAGCCCGCATTCAGGTTGGGGGTACTGGTGTTAGCCAGTGATAGCGCACTCACACCGCGATCCGCCATGACAGTCTCGGCGCATGCACATTTGCGTGGGCGTGACGTCAGGCGCATTCGCATTAAGAAAAGCGGTCAGTGTTGAGGTCGCTTTTCTTGATCTTGATCTTGATCTGTTGCTAAAAAATTCATTTTCGGGGTATAGTTTTCCGACTGTACACAGGAACCCATCTGTTTGTCAGGCCTCGGGCCAGTGTTAAAAACTCAACTAGGGCCCAGTGGGTGTATATATGTGCCAACACACATCCTAATCAGTCAGGGCAAGGAATGAAACCTGCTGGCAAGCAGAGAGGCAAGCATTTTATCTGTATAAATAAAAACCATCACATGGGAAGCGTCAGCTCATTCAGAAATACTGTGCTACAATCAAACGCTATTTAAAGTTCACTGCCCTTTCCTTCTCTGATAAGAATGTGAGCTAAGCACGGCGCATGGAGAGCCGTAGCACAACTGAGATTACTCCATGCATGACACACAGCCAAACAAGGAGCACAGAATATCATGGGACCTTTGTAAAGGGCAAGAGCACATTATCCAAAACACGGTGCTCACTTGCTCTTATGGATGGCTCCCTTTAGCACTGTTAGGGCTAGACCACACAGGAAGATTTTCAGATTAGTCACCACTTCTTTGGGGTGACTAATCTCCCTGAATTGCTTGCCTATGTCCCCATGTCTTGCGCCCGCCAACTGTAAAAGTCGCCTGCGCCTATTAAAACACGGCGATTCATTTTTCTAAGTCGCTCAAAATTGTCTTGTGAGGCAATTACGAGCATCGCTGCGTGTCAATATGCGCAGGCAACATTTACAGTTAGTGGGCGCGAGACATGGGCAAGCAAATCAGGGAGATTAGTTGACCCAAAGAAGCAGTGATTAGTCGCCAGGCGACTAATCTCCCTGAAATCTTCCTGTGTGGTCTAGCCCTTAGGGTTAGTCCACAGCAGGTAATTCTGGGGGATTAGTCGCCCAGCGACAAATCTTCTTTTCTTCAGGGCGACTGATCTCCCTGAACTGCGTCCCCTTTGGCTAGAATGTAAAGCGGGAAGTCACTCAGAGGACTTTGTTTTCCGAAGCTGTCTGAAGTGTCCTCGTGAGGCAAATTCAGGCAACTTCTTAAAACAGTTAAACAAAGATTAGTCGCCTTGAAGAAGAGGAGATTTGTCGCCAGGCGACTAGTCTCCCGAATCTAACCGTGTCTCTGCTATGTGTGTTTGACGATATCGGCAAACAAGCAGATCTCTCAGTGTGTGGCCACCGTAAAGGAGAATTCAAACCTGTAAAAAAAAAACAAAAAAAAACATGACCCCCCTCACCCCCCCAGCCTAACTGCCCCTCCCCCCGGGGAAATGCCCCATACTTTATACTTACCCCTCAGCGTAGATTCACATTCACACAGCGGAGTTCCATGCTTCCATGTAGGGTGGGGGGTATGGGGGTTTTTCTTTTACAGGGTTGATTTCTCCTTTAAGTACTGCTGATCTAAATGCCATCTATTCACAAACATCATAGCAAATAAATTTTGAATATTACTTTTAAACCGCACAAAAGTTAGGATTTTTATGTGAGCTACTTCTTTAAAGATGATGTGTATGGTCTGGAAAGAGAATAAAAACAAAGAAAAAGTCAACATTCCAGAAACTTCTTAAAGGGCAATCGCAAAAATGAAAATTTAATATAAGCTTCATCACACTGAAATAAAAAGCTTTCTATATACAATCAATTAAATATTCTGTATGGTTTCCGAAATAATCAAGTTTAGCTTCACTATCCCTCTCTCAGCATCTGTTTCTCTGCATTCTGTCTTCATTCAGCAGTTGGGTGTCAGGAATTCCATGACAGTTAGATCCAATATATCTTATAGGGAGTCTCATTTGCCTAGAAAATTTATTAGAGCTCACTCTATTAAAAGCAACAGAAATAATGTCTCTCTACATGCAGGATTTGTGCAAAAGGCAGTTATTTTGTTAGATTCAGTTATTTGAATGAGCTCTCATACATCTGCTAGGAAATAAAGCCCCCTATAAGATATATTGAATCTAATGGTAAATGAAAATCTGACACCCAACTCCTGCATGAAGACAGAATGAGGAGAAACAGATGCCCGAGAGTAGAATACTAAAGATAAACTTGATTATTCCAGAAACAATGCAAAATTATTTAATTAATTGTATTTAGAAAGTATCTGATTTCATTATGATGAAGCTTATTTAAAATTTTCATTTTCGCAATTGTTCCCCTTTAACAACAAATCCCAGATGAAAAGGAGGATGCAGAGAATTGCAGTTGTACAACAGTTACGCTTCCAGATGTTGCCTACGCCTGATTATCACAGGGCAACGCATTTGAAGCTAAATTGCTTTAACATCAGTGCAGCTGTTGCCTTTTTACCTCTGCAGACAAATTTCCAGTCTAGTTCAGAGTGTACGACTGCTTGCTTTTTAGCTCTTTCCCAGGTGCAACATTTAGGGCAATTACTCTTTTTGTCAGACACATTTAATCAGTTCATAGAAAAAAAGGGTTCCGCCAGATTTTGCTGAAGTCTCAACTTGAAAACACTGGAAGAAATATTTACTTTTTTCATGCCTCTAAACTGAAGCCTTTAAGAAGAAAAACCTATTATTTCCGTGAGCGTGTTACACATCGCTTGAGTTCAATGATATGATGGATGTTGTGCCATCAGAGAGAGAGAGCCCAGCGCCATTGTGCCGAGCATTGTGTATACTCACAATACATCCCTTCCGACAGAGAACACACTGCAGCATTAGTTCAACTTACTTCTGTTTGCACACAAAAGTCTTGTTTGTTTTTGTCCGTGTAACTTTATGTGTTGGGTTATCCTTAATTAATGCACTACAGAACATTAGGGGCAAAACTTAAACGAGGTTTGGGTAGGGGTGAATAGAACTGCGCCTTCCTATTAACCGACAAAACAAAAAAATAAATCCCATATCTGCGGAATCTGCAAAGGTATAACCGTCGCCTGCATCTGCAGATCATATGGAGAAAGCTGTAGTTTTGAAGCATCTAGAGCTCAAAAACACCCTTTTTAGGAGTTATAAAATTTTAAAGATATTTTCCAATAAGAAAGTTGTGTATCTCATGTGTATCTCATGCCTGCAGCAGTTAGGTTATGGTAAAAAAAATGTTTATTTCAGCATATATTTATGGGAAATATACCTGAGCCTTTATCTTTTGCAGAAATAATGTTTAAAGGGATACGGTCAAGAGAAAACATGTTTTTTTCAAAAGGCATCAGTTAATAGTACTGCTCCAGCAGAATTTTGTACTGAAATCCATTTTTCAAAAGAGCAAACAGATTTTTTTTTTATATTTAATTTTGAAATCTGACATGGGGCTGGACATATTGTCAGTTTCCCAGCTGCCCCCAGTCATGTGACATGTCCTCTGATAAACTTCAATCACTCTTTACTGCAAGTTGGAGTGAGATCACCCCTCCCCCCCAGCAGCCTAACAACAGAACAATGGGAAGGTAACCAGATAATAGCTCCCTAACACAAGATAACAGCTGCCTGGTAGAACAGCACTCAGTAGTAAAACCCAAGTCCCACTGAGACTGATTCAATTACATTAAGGGTAGTGAAACACTCGCAGATTCAGGGAGATTTAGTCACCGCCTTTGCGGGTCTTCCCTTCCTGTACAATGAAGAAATGCCTGTGCTAAGCACATGCAGCGCTTGTTTTTCCGAAGTTTCCCGAAGTTGCCCCACGAGGAAACTTCGGGCGATTTCGGAAAACAAAGCGTCGCATGTGCTTAGCGCAGGCAACTCTTCATTATAGCTGACAGGAAGACACGCAAAGGCAGTTCGGGGAGGAACCCAGAGGAACAGGCGCTTAGTTGCCAGGCGAGTGAACATCCCTGAATCTGCCCGTGTGTCACTACCCTAAGTAGGAGAAATTAGTTCCAGTCCAAAGTGCAGGCACAAGTCACATGACTGGGGGCATTTGGGAAACTGACAATATGTCTAGCCCCATGTCAGATTTTAAAATTCTCTTTTGAGAATTGGATTTCAGTGCAGAATTCTGCTGGAGCAGCACTAGTAACATGTGTTTTGAAAAAAACATGTTTTCCCATGACAGCATCCCTTTAAGGTATAAAAGGCATCAGGGAAGGGACCATTCAGGTTATTTAAATTAGTAGCCCAGTCATCCTTTTCTAAGGCCACCATGGCATCACAGGGGATACTGCCCCACAGGCTGGAAAACACTTCAAACAATATTACTCCTATGGCAGATATATGTTATATAGAGTTAAAAACTGCACCGATTATATTTTTCCATACACTACAGTAGGATTATTACATATTAACAGCACACATGGATCCATTCATATGTACTAGTGTGCAACTGAAACACCCTGCAGTCTATACTCATTCACCTACAGACACATTTAGTTATATAACCTATTACACAAAAAGTAATCTGAATAGAATTTATATATGAATAAAACAAAACAACACAGCATGACATTTATGTCCCACTTGAACTACAACCCTAAAACATCCTGCAACTCCTGATGAGAGTTACAGATTAAACACCAAAAAGGATCTGCAGATTGCACTCTAATATCTCCAATTTTCCTTAAAAGAATCATACTAAAAACATGGTTATTGAACCCAAATACAGGTATGGGACCTGTTACCTAGAATGCTGGGGACCTAAGCTTTTCGGGATAACAGGTCTTTCGATAATTTGTATCTTCATACAAGAAAATCATATAAACATTAAATAAACCCAATGGACTGGTTTTGCCTCCAATAAGGATTAATTATATCTTAGTTTGGATCAAGTACAATGTACAATTTTATTATTACACAGAAGAAGGAAATCATTTTAAATAATTTGGATTATTTCATTATAATGTAGTCTATGGGAGACAGCCATTCCGTAATTCTGAACTTTCTGAATAATGGGTTTCTGGAGAACTGATGCTATACCTGTACATTCTCTTAAGAACTAAAAATAAATTACACAGCTAAACTAATATATCTTGTGAATTAACATCATGTAAGACTTTTTATAGTAAGATTTTCAGATAACCCTACTGAATTCTTTCAATACTTTAGATCAAGTACAAGCTACTGTTTTATTATTATGAAGAAATATATATATATATACATGTATGAGACCTATTATCCAGAATGCTCAGGACCTGGGGTTTGCCAGATAATGGATCTTTCTGTAATTTGGATCTTTATACCTAAAGTCTACTAGAAAATCATGTAAACATTAAGGGGCAAATTTACAAAATTCGTGAAGAGATCGAAGTTCGATTGAATTTGATCGAATACCGATCGTACAATTCTTTCGGAGGATCGAATATGCAAATTTGGCATCTTCAATCATCGAATGATCGAATATTCGATCATTCGATGATCGAAGGATTTTAAATTTATTCGAATGCCTGCTTCGCCAGATTGAACCTACCGAATACCAATAGAAGCCTATGGGAACCCCCCAAAGGCTTCTTTTGCAAAGACTTGTTCGAATACCATTCCCGAACGCCTCGATCGTTCAAATTTTTCGGAGGCTCAAAGGAAAAAGTACAAATTTTTCGTGAAATCGAACGATCGGTATTCGATCGTACGATTTCATTGAGAAATCGAATATCAAGCAAAACGATAGAACTATTCGATAAACATTAGATACGCGAATGTTTATTGAATTTCAAATAGATTCGAGGGATTTTAGGGGAATTTTAGTAAATTTGCCCCTAAATAAACCCAAGAGACTTGGTTTGCTTTCAATAAGGATTAATCTTATACTCTTAGTTGGGATCAAGTTCAGGCTTTTTGGATAACAGGTATCTGGATAAGGGATATATATATATATACACACACACACACACACACCTTAAATGCTGTATATGAAAAGCTTATGCTGTATCAAAATGTACCAAGAACAAACATAAGAAAATACTGGCGTTAAAAAAAATTTTGGAAACTATAGTTATAAAAAGCGGGAAATAACTTTTTAAGGCAAACTTACAACATCAGAATGGAACACAAACAGTTCACACATCCTGATATCATTTAGGGTCAGTGGAAGTTTTTTTCCTACAGACAATTAGGGGCAGAGTTACTATTGGTTGAATTTAGATTTTAAAAAAATTCGAAATTCGACCATGTGAAGTAAAATCCTTCGAATTCAAAGGATTTTACCGCAATTAAATCGATCGATTTAAAAAAAAAAGAAAACTTCAAATTCACGTGAATTTTAGTAAATCTGCCCCTTAAAGTCCCCACTGGGAAGGAAAAAAGTCATGACTATTTACATGTTTTTCACAAGTTCAGGGATTCAAGAAAAACTCAAACAAAGCAAGGACAGAAAATAATTCTCAGTGATTTGCCTACACAAAGAAAAAAAAATCTAAATTTCCAAGAAATGAAAACATTCTTCAGTAAGTACAAGTGAGTTGTATCATGATCAGGGCATAAAACAGTCATAATGGCAATAACTGTGCCAGTTTACATAAAATGCTGCATTGCAGGCACGGTTTCATCCATGTGTTGCTAACAATCTCTAAAGCCTTTATCTTTCTGCAAAGCTGCACAATATGCTTCTGCTAATGGACTCTGCAAGCAGCCTTCTAAAATCCTAAAACAAGATTTTAATCAGAAGGAGGCAAATGTATATACAGAACAGGAAGCATTCTCATGAACCAGAATCAATATAAAAATGGATACACTTTACAGATGGCAAGCAAAGAGTTCACAAAATCTGTTACATTTCTCTATAAGCTTAGGACCTGGTGTTTTCCGGATAACAGATCTTTCAGTAATTTGGATCTTCATACCTTAAAGAGTCACTGACATAAGAAAATAACCTTTTTTTTTTTTTAATATTGTAACATTGTCTTTGAATGCTATTTATAATTTTGCCTTAAGAGTGTTTTCCTGATGCTTTCACATTTACTCCCATGTTCCTCTACGATGGGGCTGCCATATTTGTGCAGCAGTTGTCCATTAAAATTAGAAACTCAATTAAAGGGATACTTTCAAAAGGCATCAGTTAATAGTGCTGTTCCAGAAGAATTCTGCATTGAAACCCATTTCTCAAAAGAGCAAACAGATTTTTTTATATTTCATTTTGAAATCTGACATGGGGCTAGACATATTCTCAATTTCCCAGTTGCCCCAGTCATGTGACTTGTGCTCTGATAAACTTCAATCACTATTTACTGCTGTACTACAAGTTGGAGTGATATCACCCCCTACCTTTTTCCCCCTCAGCAGCATTTTGAAAAAAAACTTTTTTCCCGTGACAGTATTGCTTTAAATTTAATTCCGTCTCCTAATAAGTGTCAATGATAGGAAAGAAAATAATACAATGGAGGTTGTGCAGATAAGTCACAGAAAGAACAGTTGAATTTAGAATGTCTGGGGTATACAAAGCGGCAATTTAGGACATTTCAGAGTTGTGACTAACAATCTGGTTATGAAAATGTTGGAACATTGTGATCAATGCCCGAGGCTCAGGCTTCTCTTGGAAACGGGTTAGAAACAGGTCCTGTATCTAGATAAAACGCTATCACTAATCAGACTGCCTTACAAGTATAGATGATGCAGGACATGATCCTCAACAATTGATTTTGATTGAACTTGTTGCAACAAATAGGTGTAGCCATAAAGCAAGTGAAGAAGCTCGATTGTATGAAAGAATACACAAACATACATTTTTCACATAATTCCCGCCACTAAAAATAAATGCAGAATATCAGCTCTCTCTGTAACTAATTATTTTATTCTAACTATGCCTTTAATTTAAAACTAAAACTATTTTACAGTTACATTAAGTTGCATTCTGAACATTTTTGTCTTAAAGGAGAAGGAAAGGCTAGGAGCACTTGGGGGTGCCAAATGTTAGGCACCCCCAACTGATTGTATCGACTTACCTGGTGCTCCAGTGAGCACCACAGAGCAATCTACTTCCATATTCTTCATTCTTTAAATTTCCCAGGAAATTGCATGCACGGTGGAACGAAATAGTGACTTTTAAGTTAAAGTTCAGCTTTTCGCTCTACTGTGCATGTGCGAAGGTGGAAGACGGATTAGATCGCTCCGTGGTGCTCACTGGTATAACCCCAGTTTTCTGCCAATAGGAGAACCGGCCTGGGGTTACAAGCCTTTCCTTCCCTTTAATGATCCAAGTTATGTAGTTCTAAGCCCCTGGTAATACACCAGACAAGTAATGTTTTTAAAAACAATATCCACATTATGATATACAGAGAAGAAGTGCAATTTATGTAAACACTGCCTGTGTTCAAGAAAATAGTGTGCATTATAAATTAGAAATGAACCGAATCCAGGTTTCGGCTAGGGATTAGGCCTATTTCAGCACGATTCGGAACCCTTCGGGACAGCCAAAGCGGATCCTAATTTGCATATTTAAATTAGGGGCAGGGAGGAAAATCACAAAACAAGGAAGTAAAAAATGCTTTCCCCTTCCCACCCCTAATCTGCATATGTAGTGATGGGCGAAACTCCCGCGTTTCGCTTCGCCGAAAAATTTGCTAATTTCCAGAGAAATTCGCGAATTAGCGAAAAATTCGCAAAACGAATCACGCGTCGCGTCCTTTCCAACGCTTCGCGTCGTTTTTCGGCGCGTCGTGTCAAAAACGACGCGCGACTCGTTTTTGGCTGCGAATTTTTCGGCGCTAATTTTTCCTGCAGTTTCCTGGGAATTCGCCCCATGCGAATAAATTCGCCCATTACTATGCATATGCAAATTAGGATTCTGATTCAGTTCGGTATTCAGCCAAATCCAAAATAGTGGATTCAGTGCATTATAAATAAAAAACATGCTGGACAACATTTAGGAATTTTGCAAAGAAATAGATTAAAATATTTGTATCCTTGTTAAACCTGTGCTATATAAAGTCTGTCTGTCATTCCTCTTAACATACACAAATAGGACCTGCACACTCAAAAAAATATAGTCATGCTGAGGTAATTTTTAACATTATCTTTATATGTAAAATTCATTCATTATACAAAACATGTTTGTTGCAAAAACATTGAGCAGACATAGATAAAGTTTTTTCATTTACATACCACAGTGCCGTAGAATAAGAATCAAAGTTTAACAAGTGAGCAGACACCCTTGCCAACATGAGAATTACCCTGACGTTTCGGCGTAAAGCCTTTATCAATGGGAATTCTCATTCCTCTTAAAGCAGAAATATTCAACCTGTGGCTCCAAGCATACAAAGAAAGCTATTCTCCAGAGGCCAGCTGGGAAGGGAGATGAGGTTATGGGAGTTGTTGCAGTTTTGCAACAGCTAGAAAGCCATAATCTTTAGTTTAGGATCGTGACACACGGGCAGATATGGGGAGATTTAGTCACCTGTTCTTCTGGGCGACAATCTCCCTGAACTGCCATCGCGTGTCTTCATTTCCTGTATAATGAAGAGCGCTATGCATATGCGGCACTTTGTTTTCCAAAGTCGCCCGAAGTTGCCTCACGGGGAAACTTCGGGCGACTTTGGAAAACGAAGTGCCCTGTGTGCTTGGCGCAGGCGACTCTTCGTTATAGAGGAATGGAAGACATGCAAAGGCAGTTCGGGGAGATTGCCGCCCAGAAGAACAAGGGGTTTCCAAACTAGGGGTCTTTCTGAAATTTGGATCTCTATATCTTAAGTAGGAATCCAGGATTCAGTTTGGGATTCGCCCTTCTTCAGCAGGATTCGGATTCGGCTGAACCCTTCTGCCTGGCCGAACGGAATCCTAATTTGTATATGCAAATTAGTGCCAGGGAGGGAAATCACAGGACTTTTTGACACAAATCAAGGAAGTAAAACATGTTTTTCCCTTCCCACCCATACTTTGCATATGCAAGGTTCCGATTCGGTTCAGTATTCGGCCGAATATTTCAGTAAGGATTCAGGCGTTCGGCCAAATCCAAAATAGTGGATTCGGAACATCCCTAATCTTAAATCTGCTTATAATAGGCTGGTTTTGCCTCCAATAAGGATTCATTATACTTTAGTTTAGATCAAGTACAAGGTATTGTTATTTTGCGAATACAAAGAAAAAGGAAATGTTTTCAAATGTAATTAATTATTTAATTGAAATGGAGCCTATGTCAGACAACCTTTCCGTACTTCTGAGCTTTTTGGATAAGGTTTCTGGATAGTGGATCTTATACCTGTATAATAATGCTGCTGTCCAATACAAGAAAAACCAAATGCAGGTATGGGACTTGTTATTGAGAATGCTTGGGAACTGGAGTTTTCCGGACAAGGGGTCTTTCTGTAATTTGGATCTCTATACCTTAAGTCAGCTTATAATAATTTAAAAATTAAATAAATCCAATAGGTTGGTTTTGCCTCCAATAAGGATTCATTATACTTTAGTAAGTACAACGTATTGGTATTTGCTATTACAGAGAAAAAGGAAATGTGTTTTCAAATGTAATTCATTATTTAATTGAAATGGGGTCTATGCAAGACAACCTTTCAATAATTGGAGCTTTTTGGATAAGGTTTCTGGATAACGGATGCTATACCTGTATAATAATAATGCTCTCCGCTACAAGAAAAACAGAGAGTGTATGATTAAAGGGAAAGTCCCACTGCTAATTAACTGCATTATATACTGCACGCTTCCATGAGACTGACAAGCGATACCCATGCCAGTATTTAATGCATGACTTATGGTTTTCAGATCTGGAATCAAAGTAATCACGCATATTCCCAGAAGGTTCCAAAATGAATTAAACTCAGACAAGAATGAAAGATTCATGATCCCTTTGACTGGCTGCAGAGTATGTCAGCGAGCATGAATGCAGTGAAGAGGTATCTATGCATATACAACTAACCTTACTGTCTGCTGTCACTGGAGATGATCCTTATTAAGCAGCAGGCTCGGGTGAAGAGCAATTTCACCTCTCACTGCAGAGAATGATTCAGCCTCCTTCTTTGCATAAATACAACGGTTACTGACCGAGAAACAACTGGACCAACAGATCAAATATCCCGGTTAGCTAACAAATCATTCTGGTTTATAGGATACTGCCTGAACAAATGAATCCGGGTTATTAAAATAAAAACACAAAACTGTATTGGGAATATGGAGGGTCTACTGTACATGTGACATATATCCCAGATCTCTTTAAAGGTGGCCATACACGGGCCGATAAAAGCTGCCGACAGACTATCGGCCCTTGCGCGGGCCCTCCCACGGGCTTAACCAAAAGTCAGCCAGATGTCAATCTGACAGGACTAAAAATCCTCGTCTGTTCGTAGATGTGGTAGTGCGATCCGCCCACCTGTATTCCCTGCGTTGTGATTCGATCGTTGGGCCCTAGGGCCCACAATCGGATCAGATCGATATCGTCCTGGTGGGCATATCAGGGAGAGATCGGCTCTCTCATGTATGACCACCTTAAAAGTCACCGTGGGGACTATTCCTAAGAAGTTCACAGTACAGGTATGGGACTTGTTATACGGAAAACTCCAGGTCTGGATAATTGATCTTTCCTTAATCCATACCTTTAAAGGAGAATCCAAACCCTCCCTCCTCACCCTCAGCCTACCTCATTATTATTAAAGAGAAAAAGGAAATCAGTTTTAAACATTTGGATTATTTGATTAAAATGGAGTCTATGGGAGACTTTCCTTAATGCAGCGCTTTCTGGATAATGGGTTTCCAGATAACGGATCCCATACCGGTTTTAAACAATAATGATTTTTAGGATATTTGTTGATTGTGTGTGAGTCCTGTGGGTCTGTACCCAAAGCCTGCCCTATTTTTAAAACCTTGTTTGTGATCAATGCCTACTCTTCGGTTTTCTTTTTTGAAACCCAGCAACACACAGGCTCGGCCTCAATGGGCACTGCAGCTGTTACAGAACTACATTTCCCAGAATCCCAGCTATCTGATTGATGCACTTTTTAAAAGTCAATAACTGCCAGTACTATTCACATGATCCCTTTTGACCAGACACCTGGCGTTAGAAGCATAGGCAGATTCAGTAACTTTAATTCGTTTTTCTAGGTACAGGTATGGGACCTATTATCCAGAATGCTCGGGACCTAGGGTTTGCCGGATAATGGATCTTTCTGTAAATTGGATCTTTATACCTTAAATCTACTAGAAAATAATGTAAACATTAAAGAAACCCAATAGGCTGGTTTTGCTTCCAATAAGGATTAATTATATCTTAGTTGGGATCAAGTACAAGGGACTGGTTTATTATTACAGAGAAAAAGGAAATAATTTAAAATTTTGAATTATTTCATTATAATGGAGTCTATGGGAGAAAGGCGTTTTGTAATTCGGAGTTTTCTGGATAACCGGGTTTCTAGATAAGGGATCCCCTACCTGTATTATTTATATTTGATCTCCATAATAGCTGGACTACCCAGAAGTACATTCTAATGATCCTCACTGAAATAAACTGCAAGATTTCCCAGATAGACTTATAGATGAATAAACACTGAGTTCTCCCTAATATGCCTTAGATACAGATATTGCAGAAATATGATATAATACGAAATGCTCACAAAATGGCGATTTACTAAGCTCGGGTGAAGGATTCGAAGAATTTGAATTTTTTGGGCTACTTCGACCATCGAATTTGCTAAATTCGGTCTAATCGAATGATTTGAATTAATCGAACGATTTGAATAAGAAAATCGTTCGACCATTCGATGGTTGAAGTACTTGCCCTTTAAAAAAAATTTTGATTGCCTAGTTCGCCAGATTAAACCTACCGAGTTGATCGAACAGAAACTTAGTAAATCTGCCCCTTATACTGTATTGGTAAAGCTTGCTTGGCTTACATAAGCTTGAATATAAAAAAATTACGTTTGTTTTTAAGTAAACTCATAGTTCAACAGCAAAGTAAAAACAGACTGTGAAAACAAAACAGGTCAGTTTCCTTAATGTTTATGAAAGAATTCAGAACTGGGGGGCATGTCCAGAGGACCACCAGTCACACGACACTCCCCCAACTGATGCAAGAAGCAGCAATAGATCTGGAGCACAAAGGATCTTTATAGAAGCCCCACAGCAGGCAGATAGAATATAAATGCAGAGAACAGCGATGCACCCGAACGATCAATAGGAGAATCACAAGACTTTGCGGAAGCCGTATTTGCGGTGTGTTGTTTTGGTACCACCTTACCATTGCTGTGTGATCCTATATACAAAGCACTGTGTGTATCAGTGACCAGCGCACATTCTGTCTTTCCTACTGTACTAAAAATAACACCCACTAGGATTGCGGGACCCCTGCTAACCTCTCCAGTGCCGGGGAGAAGAAAAAAAAAAAAAA
>CM044436.1:29969788-29980895 GCA_024363595.1 Xenopus borealis | reverse complement strand
ATATATATCTTTTTCTTTATTTTTGACTTTTTGGTGTTCTGTGAATGCTATCATTTTGGACAGTTTAATTGTTACATGAGCACCAAGGTCTCTACTACTTAAAAGGAGTGCAGCCATCTCCCTTAGACTCCATTATAATCAAAAAAAATCCAAATTTGTTAAATTATTTATTTTTTTCCTGTAATAAAACAGTAGCTTGTACTTGATCCCAAATAAGAGATAATTAATCCTTATTGGAAGCAAAAGCACCCTATAGAGTTTATTTAATGTTTATTTGATTTTCTAATAAAAAGATTGTTGTCTCGCGCCCTCCGTTAATCACCTTATTTTAACTTTGTTCACTGCATTTCTTTACAAAAAAGCATTAACGTTTCAACTCATGGTCTACAGCCTTTACCAAAATGCATTTCCATGTTTCAAAGATAGATTTTGACAAAGGCTCGGGATAACAGGCCCCACCTGGGGACCTTTCTCAAGCATCCTTTTTGTATGAACTAAAACGTTCATTGATCACTAATAAAAAACTACAAGTGAGTGCTGATCCTCCATCTGCATCTATTGTAATACTGTTGATCATGCACCACTGGATCACATTTGTCTGTGTGCAGGTACGGTGATATAGATAGATAGATAGATAGATAGATAGATAGATAGATAGATAGATAGATAGATAGATAGATAGATAGATAGATAGATATGCCCTCAGAAGCTTACTATGAAAGTCTGAGCATTACTTGAAGACACAGGGATAAAGTGTAATGTTATGTCTGGTTCACCTAAAGTACGATTGTGTCTGTATATGGCAGACTGAATGATCACATGATACAGGAGAGAGTAAATATTCCTGGTGTGTGCCTCTGGCTTACGGAGCAGATCAGCAAAGTTGGACAGATTTCTGCTGGCAACACAACCACCAGTATTGTTGCCATGCTAAAGATACACACAGTTCTGCCTATTCTCCACTGCATTTCCCAGTCAAAGACATTGAAAGCTAATCACTGGGCACAGCACTTTAAAAAAAAATGGAAAACTAGCTTTTAGGGTAATTCGTACACGCGACCACCTGATATGGAAAATGCAAACATGAGAAGGTATTTAGCACATACACACACAGCAGACTCTTAAACAAGGTGCCAGAGACATCTTAGCAGGGGCCACACAATTAGGGACAGAGAGATCCAGAAATAAAAGGGGAAATAGAAGGAAGGGAATCATGGTTCAATCCCCTGTAACAACGAAATACAATTGTTTTTTATATATTAAACATCAGCATGATAAAGTATTCGCCATGTATGTATTTACACGGTTTCACCCCTGGACATGGGCACATATATGCTTATAACACAAGCCCCAATGTGAATTATAACCAATGTATGGTTCTGGCCCGACTGCTAGACGAGAGGTTATAAACATGGGTGCACAGAAAGTTGTAAGGTCACTGCAAGGCTGCAACTTTGTGTCAGTAGAGAGGTTGTAGCTGAAAGGCAGCATCTTGGTGCATCAGTTGCCGACTACATAAACAGTAACTAAAAGTGTCTAAAAGGTAAAACCGGTCACATCCTTGAGCTTAAGCCTAATATCTGTGTTAGTTACTCCAGAGTATTATTCCCCACACTTTTAAAGTACAAACTGTGTAGACTAGAATGCAGCTAGATGTATGAGAATTTTTTGAACTTCAGACCTGAGGGGGAAACCTGGGATACAAGGCAAATCCATTGTCGTTTTCAATGGAAAACCCAAAGCAATCATGAACCGGACACAAGCAAGTCAGGGCTGTTGCTGCCTGTACACACAAGCCTGCATGACCTGAGCTTCATAGGATGCCTACAATTCCAATGGTGAGCTTAAAACTTAGCAAAAAAAACAAAAAACAAGACGGCTGCACTTATGGCCAGTGAGCGAGTGAATCTGCACAAGCAGGAATGCTGGGATCTGTAGTCCAACAGGAACAAGCTTCTTTACTACACCACCAAGTTGAATAACGATAGTTTTTTCTAAGTGCTGCAGCAGCAAGAGAAAGAGACGGATACATAAAGTGTGAAATGCTGCATGTGCTGTAATCCATTATTAACATCCACATGCGGTTATTACATGCACATCTATTGCATTAAGCACACAAGAAAGGAAACAGCGACACTAACGCTGATCAATACACACATGCCAAAACACCGGGTACAAGCATGCCCAACCTGCAGCTCTACAACTGTTATTGGCTGCAACTCCCAACATACTCCTTCATTCACAGGGGGCAGCGGATTGGGCACAGTAGATAGGGCAAAGGGGGCTGTGGATCAGGCACAGGGGGCTGTGGATCAGGCACAGTAGATTCGGCACAGGGGGGCAGTGGATCGGGCACAGGGGGGCAGTGGATCGGGCACAGGGGGGCAGTGGATCGGGCACAGGGGGGCAGTGGATCGGGCACAGGGGGGCACAGACAGCAGTGGATCGGGTACAGGGGGCAGCGGATGGGCATCAGGCACTCAGGGGCACAGAACAGTGAGCTGACATCTCATAGTTGTAACATTACAATGATGTATAGGTCTGTAGAGCCCAGTAGTGAGGGGATTCTGTGCATTAGTAACAGCAGGTGGGATCCAAATGAAAGAGAGGAGAATATGCGGGTTCAGACCCACGTGCCTCCCCACAGTGGCTACTAGAGAGGCTGCAGGACACTCACATTTCCCAGCCGACGGTCCCAGGCACAGGAGAAGGACGACGAAGACCCCCAGGATCCAGGCCGTGCAAACAGCCACCAATTCGGCCTTCATGTCCACAAACAAGTCCCCGCGAACAGCCCACTCAGGGAAGCCGAGGAAATACTCATCCACGCTGCCAGGAACTCCCCCCCCTGGTCCGCAAGAACAAAAATGGCGCCTTTCTACCTGGACCACAAGACCTGCCGGAATTCCCGGGTCACCTTGCTATGGAACCTGCTCGGATCGTAAAACGTGGATTATTCCGCGGACTGGCCAACTTCTACGGGAGGCAGAGCAGCGGGTAAACACCAACTGTAGGGGGAGCCCCTGAGCTCCGCACTCCTCCCCCCCCCCTGCCCTGACTGATAGACAGAGGGACAAGGGGGTTACTTGGGGTTCTCTGGATACAAGCGCCGCCCACTGCGAGGAACTGGGTCCCGTTAACCAATATGTGGGCTCGGATTTGTCCCTTGTTTCTCGGCGTGTATCCCTGGCCTGAGGGGGGTGCTATTAAATCCAAGGGTAACTGTACGGATCCTTAGTCCCGCGGAGAAACGTGTATCTGCCCCTGCGCACACAGTGTGTCAGTCCAGCCGCTGGATGGGGGCGCACGGAGGAAGCTGATTGGAGAAATCCGAAGCCCGCACCTCTCCCTCCATGTCAGCCCCGAGCACAACACACTATCCCACGGCAGCGGCGGGAGGGAGGCCGCTAGTGCACAGCCGCTGGACCAATGAATGAAGGAGACTGCTCTCTTTATCCGAGCTTAGGGATACCCGGGTCGCCGCCGCCGAGGCTCTCGCGTTGGGATCTCCTCTCAGTGTGCGTGTGTGAGTGCGCGGCGCTAATGCTGTAAACAAGAGCCTGAGCCGCTCTCCCTCTCCCCCTCTCTCTCTCGCTCACACACACACACTGGGCTGTCTGCAAAGCCAGGACTGGGGAGATCCTCCCGCTGCACGGGACTCACCCGGGAATCCAATGCCGCTCTCTGCCTGGCGCATCCCTCTCACACATATTCTCTCCTTGTCCTGTCATCTTCATCATCATCATCATCATCATCATCAGACATCTTCCTCACACTCACACTACTGGCAACTCTATTTCTGTCTGGCAAACTGGGTTACCAGGTCTGATTTTCAAAACCAGCCAAAGTCAGCTACAAAACGTATATGTATATGTATATATATATATGTATGTATATATATACACAATTCCAATAAATATTGGTAAAACAGGGCAACCTCATTTTTGGTGCTCAGCAGATTTCTGCCCCAAAATTGTCTAAAATTGAGGAAAGTCACTGGAAAATGTGAAAATGCTTAAAGGGATACTGTAATTTTCTTGAAAAAAAATACCAACCTTCCTATATATTTAAAGGGGTTGCGTTCAAACAACTAGTTGTTTTCAGAGCACCAGAAATAACAACGTTTTCTAATTACTGTCTATTTTCTATTTGTAACCATTTTTCTAATATTGAAGTGTAAAGTGTAATTTTTCACCTTCTAAAGCAGCTCTGGGAGGGGAGGTCACTGACCCCCCAACTAAACTGATACATTTAAGGAATACATTTCTTTTCTTTGTCCCTGCTGAGTAGAATCTCTGGGTTTCATTACAGGCAGCTGTTAGAATTGATACAAAAGTTGCTAATACTCCAGAGATGTTGCTGTGAAATGTATCAATTAAATGTTGCAAAATTGTAACAGTTTAGAGTCTGCACCTGAATTACTGAGCTGCCCGACTCAAACACCACAGACACCAACATTCAGCTTTAAACTTAGATTTTGGAAATACAGTAAAAGATAAATAATGGAAAGTAATTGAAAAAAGTCTTTATTTTTGGGGAACAATTTGAAAACAACTGAACAGGAAAAAAAAGTGTTTGGAAGGTGAACAACCCCTTTAACTTTTTTCCTATTAATAACATTGGGATCAACCATCAGAAATTCCAGCCAGGCCGTTAATATACCGGCCAGGTGGTAACCCTAACTGTCATGGGAAAATGTAAAACAAATCAGTTAATAGTGCTGCTCCAGCAGAAATCTGCACTGAAATCCATTTGTTAAAAGAGCAAACAGATTTTGTTATATTCAATTTTGAAATCTGACATGGGGCTAGACATATTGTCAATTTCCCAGCTGCCCCAGTCATGTGACATGTGCCTGCAAAACATATTTTCCCATCACAGTATCCCCTTAAGTAGGAAAAATAACAGAAAGCAGTTTGATCCTAAACACATCAGTTAATAGTGCTGCTCCAGTAGACTTCTGCTCCAGTAGACTTCTGCACTGACATCCATTTCTCAAAAGAGCAAACATATTTTTTTTTCAATTTTGAAATTTGACATGGGGCTAGACATATTGTCATTTTCCCAACTGCCCCTGGTCAAGGGAACTGCTTTCTGGCAGGCTGTTGTTTTTCCTTCTCAATGTAACTGAATAGAACGTAGTGGGACATAGGTTTTACTACTGAGTGCTGTTCTTAGATCTACCAGGCAGCTGTTATCTAGTTTTAGGGAGCTGCTATCTGGTTACCTTCCCATTGTTCTGTTGTTAGGCTGCTGGAGAGGAAAAAGGGAGGGGTGATATCACTCCAACTTGCAGTACAGCAGTAAAGAGTGACTAAAGTTTATCAGAGGAAAAGTCACATGACTTGGGGCAGCTGGGAAATTGACAATATGTCTAGCCCCATGTCAGATTTCAGGATGATTTATTTATGTGTGCCTTTGCTTGATAATCATTGGTGCTCCTTACTAGTTGCTTGGAGCATTAGTGATGTGGGGACCAGGACTGGACTGAGAATTAAAATAGGCCCTGGCATTTCAGGTACACAAGAGGCCCAATCAGCCCACATAGAGGCCCAAACAGCCTCCACCAG
This sequence comes from Xenopus borealis, assembly GCA_024363595.1. NCBI lineage: Eukaryota > Metazoa > Chordata > Amphibia > Anura > Pipidae > Xenopus > Xenopus borealis. The sequence goes on along the minus strand of CM044436.1, from coordinate 29,975,325 downwards.
CCCACTAAACACTGACTTTCTATGGCACCTTATAGCAGCCCCTCTGGCATTTGCCCTAACCCACAAATGGCCAGTCTGGGCCTGGTGGGGATCATGTTTTTCCTGACCTGCACCCGCCACCGACGCCCGCACCCACCTACCGGCTTCCCTTTATAGATGATGTCACAAATGGGGGCTAGTAGGCGCACATCTATAAAAAAGGAAGTCGGAAGCCAGCAGTGTGTGAGATTGGCCCGAATCTGCCCGACTCATGGGTCTTGCGATTATCATAATACCATAAACAAGAGGAAGGGTCATCTCTTGAGTCCTCTCAGTTGCATGTTCATGACTGTGAATTGTTCCACTTTTTCCTTTTATTCCCTTCAGATTTTCTAGTTGTCTTGTCCAGTGACTTGGGTCTTCTCAAAATTTGTCCAAAATAAACCAACTTCAATTGGAAGGTCAGACTTGATATGGCCAAAGCTCCATTTGTTTGTTTCCCTTTCTGTCCCCTCTGTATGCTCAAGTCTTTTCCACCCCCAGAGTTGAAAAGCATTGATACTTATTTTTGATCCTTGCTTTTATAGACATTTTACAGTGTGTTTCAAATGTCTTCTCTGGGTATTTTAACCTCATACCAAGTGCCAGACTGCCTGCTATTTCTTGGCTATGTAACCCTTTCTTGGCTATATTTAACCAAACCAAACTAGCATAGGTAGAGCATTGGTTACACGCGACTCTTTTACTCTCAGGTAGGGCTTTCGCTAAGTGGAAAATCACGTGTGAGGTAGTTGAACTACAACTCAATACTGCAATAGTGTGTAATAACAGGTGTTGGACGCCAGGGGTTCTTTGTGAAAACAAGTAGAACAGGTTTATTTACAAGTAGATCCACAGGGTATCATATACTCACATACAGTAGTATAAAAGCAGCAATGCTTAGCACAGGCACAGCGTAAATCATGCCCTCAGGTAGGATATGTGGATGGGAGTTGTAGATTCACCAGCCAGGTTAGCAATGCCCATGTGGTCCGGATCCCACCAGCAGGCCAATATCACCTCAGGGATTCAATTCTCCTCCTACAGTCCCTATATACTGAGGTCCCTTCACTTCAGGCAAGGTAGAGCCTGGGGGAGAGCTACTCCCTACTATCCTCCTTGATGGGGCTTGAGCTGCCCTTTCTCTCTTCCCTCTCTATCTCACCTCTCCTAGAGAGTGCTATGACAGGAATATCCTCACTCTGACTATTCCTCATTCACGGGGCCCTGTTCCCCGACTTCCACTAAAGGTGTGCTGTCCCTTTAGGGTAGAGCACCTCTGGGGCCCGGTTGGCACCCAGGCTCAATGGAGCACTGCCCCCCTCCTCTGCTGCAGGCCAAAGAGGAAGTGCCACTCCCTGCAAGTACTTTTATTACAGCACTGCAGGGGTGTGGTCACTACCTATAACCAATAATATGATACATTATAGCTACCTGGACCGTAGTCCAATAGCAGGTAGCTAATGTAAGGGCAAGGGAAGAAGCCATAAGGGCCATGCTACTTATGGGTCCCTACAGCTACTAGACCATTTTCTTTTTGTTAATAATTGATTCAAGGAGGCATACATTGTCCACACCTTTAATGTCATCACCATCTACTGTATAAAAACATATTAAATTAAATTTCCAAATATAAATCAATTGGATTCAACCTTTTCTACAGAGGAATGCAAACAAAACCTCCCAACAGGCCAGCTGCCAATTCAGCCTCGCAAGGGGAAAATCTCATCCAAAAATAGATAAGAACCATTGCTGCCATATGATGATATAAAGCACTCGTGAAAATCATCTAAATCGCAAGTTAACTTTCAATCAACCTTCATAGTCTACTTCCTCTCCTCATGATGCAGTTTGAGATTTTTTAGTTAGTAACGTTTTTGCTCTCTGCTCTTGTTTCCTAGAGAGGAGTGCTTCTGAAAAAGAGAGCTTTTATTGTCCTTTAAATGTGCACTCCAAATTGCTTTGTCTGGAAATAATATTACTTGTGGCATGTCTCACTTGTGTGACCGCACCAACTGCAATCACTCTTCTCATGTAAATGTCACTAAAAAAGACATCAAGCACTATGACACATCTCTGAATGCATAACAAAAGAATGAAGATGTTAACTTATTCCATGTGATCGTTGCAGTAATGATCCAGTCCAGGTGTTTCATAGCGGTTACCATTTGAAAAATAGCTGAATATAATGGTCAAAATACAAAAATATAAGATTATAACCTCCTAGATGGTAATGGATTAATATAATTATTTCCTTAAGCTCCCCCAACAAAAATACCATTCAATAATAACATTTAAATCTGCATTGGTGCTAAGGGACACTACATTTTTCTGAACCCAAATAGACAAAACAGACCCAACAACACAAAATAAATATAACTCAATGCAACAGAATAGGCAACATTGAGGTCACATGGTATACTGCAAGCAAAAAAAAAAACAACAAAAGGCACAATTAATATACCACAATTTTCTCTTGCTGCACAGAAGAATATAACGAAGCAAAGCAGAAACATTTGGCATGCAATAAATCCTTGATGTTTTGAAGTGGAATTCCTTACTCTGAAATCTAATGTACCTCTACCAGATCAGCATTTAACTATAGATAATGGCACTAACCATGTTTGAGTGAAGCCATAACCAACCTGTAAGATGTTTGTTTTACTATTTGTACTATAGTAATATATTATATACTGTATATATGGTAGAAGGTTGTTATGGTAATATAGTAATGCTTGTTTGGAATCCTCCTAGCTCTGAAACATTGGGGGGTTTGTCACATGCCAAACATGCCTGCCTTGCTTGTTAAACTCCTTTGTGCATTGAAAGAGAATTGCAATACATATACCTATGGGGGTGGTGGCACATAGCAATATTTCAATATAAAGTCACTGTATATTATGCAATGTACCACATGATTTACTGTGTTTATTTATTAAAGTGTGCATTACGTCATATATATTTTATATTGCTGTGTTGTTAATGATTATTATTCTTATTGTTTTCCATTTACACCCAGGAACTGCAATCAAAATATCCCTTTTTTCCAAAGTCCATACTCACTTCTGATTAGCAATGAACCATTTCCTGTTGCTAAATCTTTCCAGTATATAAATGTATACATTTTATAACTTCTGTGACATTGTTTCCTTTGTCATGCTAAGAATACTTATCTTAGTAGCTGCATAACCTCCTGCCTGAATTGCTACATTTATAGGAGACAAACACAAACAGTATCCTATACTGATATTTCCTGGGCTGATCATTGATAGCAAAGGGCAGCAATTTAGGACGTTTCTGTTTCACTATTTTAGCCAGTAAAAAAAACACAGTGAGCAACTCTTCCAAATTGCTCTTCTACATTAGGGATACTGGGAGTACAATAGTAGTTACAAGATTTTACTTATTATTACACACATAGTCCTCACCATTATTTTAATTTCCTTTTATCCTGTACTAATGTTTGGGAACAATATCCCTTCCTTAGGTTTAAACGGTGATATGAAAAATATGAATTAAAATAAATTAAAATATGAATTAGCTGCATTACCTGGTAAAAAATAGAAGTACCCTGGCAACTTATGTTAATTAAACATAATAAATTGTATGTTTCTAATGTTCCGTCTTCTTTTTTTAATGTACCCATTGAAAATAAAAACCTTTTAAAAAAAAAAGTACCCATTGAGTGTGTATGTAGTTCAGTGGCACCTATAGTAGTACTGGGGTTGGTAGGAAGAGGGTGCAAAGTGCCACCATCAAAGGGGCACATGGGGTAAAGTCATCCAGCGCACATTGTAATTCAAGTGCTAAGGGGGGCCTGAGAAGCTGCAGGAGGAAGCCAAAACCACTAAAGGGAAATTATAACAAGCAGGCAGGAGCCATTTTGTGGACACTGTTATTAAGGCAAGCATTATATCATCTTAGAATCTTGTTTGTGCACCAGAATGGGGGACCCAATGTCCATCCCCATGCCCTGGCTACACAATTAAACAGTGAAGAGAATTTTTGTGTCTGGGTGACAGGTCCACTTTAAGAGAATGAAGAAGGTGCCATCACTGAGGAGGAAGAAAAGCACCTGGCAAACTTTAAAGGTAACTTCAACTGAACATCAAAGGTCTGTAAAAAAAAAAAGAAAAACCCTGGCCACCAATGTTTTTCCTTTAACTTGTAGGGGGACCAATGACCACCAATGTTTTTTAAAGTTGCAGGGCTGGAGCTGACAACATTTATGTTGTACAGGGCCCTGATGGTGCCTACAGTAGCAATGTGGATAATAATCTCTCGGAAGGGAATGTGGCTGTGGGATAGCAGGTGTAGTAGGGAGAGATGGTGCCTATAGTAGCAGTGAGATAATAATCTCTGGAAAGGGACTGTGTCTGTGGGATAGCAAGAATAGTAGGGAGAGATGGTGCCTATAGTAGCAGTGGATAATAGTCTCTGGGAAGGAACTGTGACTGTGGGATAGCAGGGATAGTAGGAAGAAATGGTTCCTATAGAAGCAGATGGATTAGCTTCTGGGAAGGGACCGAGGCTGTGGGATAGCAGGTATAGAAAGCAGAGATGGTGCCCAGGCCCGGACTGGCAATCTGTGGGTTCTGGCAAATGCCTGAAAGTCTGCTAGAAGGTGCCATAGAAATTCACTATTTAGTGGGCCGATTGGGCCTCTGTGTACCTGAAATGCCAGGGTCTATTTTGACTCTCAGTCCAGGCCTGATGGTGCCTATAGTAACAGTGGGGATAATAGTCTCTAGGAAGAGACTGTGGCTGTGGGATAGTAGGGAGAGATTGTGTCTATAGTAACAGTGAGGATAATAGCCTCTGGGAAGGGACTGTGGCTGTGGGATAGCAGGTATAGTAGGGAGAGATGGAGCCTATAGTAGCAGAAGGATAATAGTCTATGGGAAGGGACTGTGGCTGTGGGATAGTGGGTATAGTAGGAAGAGATGGTGTCTATAGTAGCAGTGGGAATAATAGCCTCTGGGAAGGCACTGTGGCTGTGGGATAGCAGGTATAGTAGGGAGAGATGAAATGCCAGGGCATATTTTGACTCTCCGTCCAGGCCGGATGGTGCCTATAGTAGCAATGAGGATAATAGCCCCTGAGAAGGGACTGTGGCTGTGGGATAGCAGGTATAGTAGGGAGAGCTGAGCCTATAGTAGCAGTGGGATAAAAGCCTCTGGGAAGGGACTGTGGCTGTGGGATAGCAGTTATAGTAGGGGGAGATTGTGCCTATAGTAACAGTGGGATAATAATCTCTGGGAAGGGACTGTGGCTGTGGAATAGTGGGTATAGTAGGGATAGATGGTTTCTTTAGTAGCACTGGGGATACCAGCCTCTGGGAATGGATTGTGGAATAGTAGGTAGGTGAAAGATGGTGCCTATTGTAGCAGTGGCCAGTGTCAATTTATCAGTGCTGCCCAGCCTATAACCTTTCAGCTGTTTTGTTGGTGGGTTTCTAGATATAGTCCAACAATGGCAGAAAAACCACTTTTACTCAGGCATTGGTGGGGGGGGGGGGG
>CM044436.1:29865019-29965217 GCA_024363595.1 Xenopus borealis | reverse complement strand
CCCCCCCCCCCGCCTGCCTATCTTTTGACTGTTACAAGCGGGAATGTTTAATAAGTATATGGCAAGGATGTTTGGAATTTAGGGCTAGCACAAGGACACAGAATCACCAGTCAAGTCTGTGCGTATGTTTGAAACACACAAATACCTTGTGCTGATTTGAACAAGGAAATGTACCATGTAAAGGGCTGCAGCGTGTTTCTCGAAGCCATTTGTGCTGGGTAATGAGGCAAACGTGCAAACAAGGCTGATAGCAAATAACGCTGGCCATAGACGTAACAATTACGATCATTCTCGGAAAAGATCTTTCCAAGAAAGATCGTTCGTTTCAACACACACGTGTAGAGCTGAATCGTCAAATATACAGGTAGAAACAATAGAATTCTACTTGTATCTGACGATTCAGCACTAACAATGGCCGATGTTCAGGGTGATTTCAAAGGCATCCGATCAAAATTTTCCGTCCAACCCGATCAACCAGCCGACCGATATCTTAATCTTCTGACGATATCGGTCGGCTCATTTCCCACCATACACGCACCGAATGTCGTACGAAAATTAGTTTCGTACGATATTATCTGTGTGTCTATGGCCACCTTAAGCGTGCATGTAGCACTGTCTTTAGGAGGTGCAAGCGTAGGCAAGCATTCTTGCACCTATTTCTTTGTAGGGCCAAAGAGATAAGCAGTTATGGCATATGAATGAGAAACATAAAGACTCTCCATTGCTCCAAGGCTCTTGTTGTCTGCGGTTCTAATTCAAAAAATATCAAGTTTGGCCCAAAAGCAATGGGTCAGCACAGCACACAGGTGCTGAGCAAACAAATGTTTACAGTTCACGAAATGGATGTTTTGCACAATATACCTCTTTTTTTGTTACTTCTCCCTTTTCTATATATTTTCCTTTAGATTGTAAGCTCCTGCTCCTGCTCTAATCCTATTCATACTCTGTAAACCCTTGCTTTTTTAAATATATGTAACAACATTCTAAGTTAATGTAAAGCTCTGCATAATTTGCTGGTGCTATATATAAATAAAAGGTGATGATGATATACATACACAACTATTTCCCATAAACCTGTATTCCCTCACTTGCTAAAAAGCCATCCAACCCCTTCTTAAAGCTATCTAATGTATCAACCTGTACAACTGATTCAGGGAGAGAATTCCACATCTTCACAGCTCTCACTGTAATAAAAAAAACCCTTCTGAATATTTAGGTAAAACCTTGTTTCCTCTTATCGGAATGGGTGACCTCATGTCAGCTGGGAATAAAGCATTAGAGAGATTATTATATGATCACCTTTAATTTGTGTATAAATCACATAATCCATTATGTGTCACACTCAGTAATAATGTAGAATGGGAGGCCAATTTATGGAAAGACCCCTTATTCAGAAAACACAGGTCCAAGTATTCTGAATAACAGGTCCCATACCTGTACATGAAATGACAATTCTGAGTTTTGATGTGAATTTATATTTGGCTGATCACAAGGATGCCCAGTTACTGATACCTGATATGCCTTTATTCATGCCAATGAAGAGTTCTAGTTGCTGCACCTCCTAATTCCAACTAATCTCAGTAGGCAAGGTCACAAAAAGACAAGAGCAGCAACCTACAGTAGTGATCTCGGTGGCATTGCACTGAATCATATCTCTATATTACATTTTGTTTTGCTTTTTTCAGAAACCTAAATCTTAATGATGTACTACTTCTCCCAGCATCCTCAGATAAGGATGCTGAGATTCATAGTGCACAACAGCTGGGTTCTGCTGGCCTTTTAAACTATGTAAAGTGTTGATGTTATTTCCAAACTAACATGTTGGTTCCTTTCCAAGACACAATCATTTACAGCATAAGTGTTCTTTTTTGTATTGTGTAGCAATAATTCGTTTACAATAACAGAAGCAAAATGTCAATATATTGCTCAATCAAGAGGGGGGGGGGGAATTCACCCATCCAATCCCTGTACAGCTTTACTGCCTAGAACTGAATAGGAGAAAAATCATCAAGTCAATTCATCAATCAGAAGTAAGTGAAGCATGGCCGGGCCCCCCTAAGACACAGAAACCCGTGGGCCCAGGACGGCCATGCCCCCCTGATCTAGGCCCTGCGCTTACACTTAATCAGTTTATATGTTTATATGTTGGGTACATATAGGTCTCTTTTTTTTTTTTTTTTTTGCTCAATAAGGTTTTCATTTATAACAGTGTAAGCATCATAGATTGTTACATTAATTACATTTCCGATGCAGGCTATACAAAGCAATAGGTTATTGCATTTTAACCCAATCCTCACACAGTGGATAACCATATTTATTAAATTTTTGCCATGTCTAATAAACATTTTGACACTTTTCCTGACAATGGCTAATTAATTTTATTTATTTTTTTGTGTATTCTGAGTATTTTATCCTACCTTAGTATCAAGCCATTTCTGCCAGCTTTCCCAATTTTCCTTTCTGGTAAGTATTATTTTTTTCCCTGTTACATACTGCTGTGACTGCTTGGTGCCAGTTCTGTGGCTCTGCCCCCTTTTGCATCGCTGTCTGCCCCTTTTGTTCGGAGTGCACGCTTCTGCACTCGTAAGGGGTCCCCGGCTCTTTGAAGATTGCAGCTCTGCCGGGCCCCCCTTCAACCCCAGGCCTGGGACACTTGTCCCCCCTGTCCCCCCATGATGGCGGGCCTGCACATAACTGGCAAAATGTAATAAAAGCTGCCCATTTGTTGCAGGTCTAGTAACCCATGGCTCCTAAGCAGATGTTTGCTTTCCAACAAGTGGCCATTAAGTGATAACTGAGATTAGAATGGACTTTCAAACTTTGTGACTGTTTTTCACATTACTCCCATTGTGGCTGTTTTTCTTGTATTGGGCAGTTGACTGTGTTAAGCTTAGTCTTGTAAAGAAGTGAATGTTCAGATTGACTGCAGGTTTATTTTAACCCCAACTTCTGGTTATGTAAAATCTTAATTTCAGTTTTAACTGAGGTGTACGTGGGCACTGTATATAAATAAAGGGTAGCAATAATAATAGTGACAGTAGGGTATACAGCAAAACATACATAGTGGCCAGCATTTAAAAATAATTACTTTGCTGCTTGTAGAATGAGAACGAGTCACATAAATGTTTCTTTAAAAATGGATCCTAGGGTACCACCTGCAACTAACATGATGACATACAACACCGTTATTAGACTTTTATTGTGTTTTTTAGGCATCCCTTTCATCAACTGTAGCTTGCGTGGAGATGAAAGACTTCTGTGCAGTTGAAAACCTCTGACAATCATTTTGTAACAAAAGAGAGAGTGGAAAAATGTAGTAAACGTTGTAAAATTATAAGATTCCAAAAGAAAAACAAAAGAAACACAAATCGGTGATGATCTGATCCTCCAGTCTGGCCAAGAAGATACACAAAATAGTGACAATTCCAGTTCAGCAGTTGTTGAGAGTTTTAAAACAACTTCTGCAGGATGGATCTGTGTGTAAGTGCATGCAAGTGTGTCCCTTCAGACAGAGTGGGGTTTGTTGTTTAATCACAACTACGGAGTATCTGGCCAGCTATACATGTCATTTCTCTGCTCCTTTTTTTCTGAATGCACAGAGTTAAATAGTTTTATTGAGCGACCTTATAACTTATTTTATATCTTCCCCGAAACCGCCCCAAGGATTTTCCCCAACACGGCGTGCATTCCCAGTCAGGACTCTCACCCAAACAAAATTGTTTTCAACTGATTTGGCTGCAGAGAGTTTTTTTTTCTTCCTTGGCAGGTAATGAGAAGCACTCCCTTCTTTCACTGCTGCAGCCCTTGCCCGAAAACTGCCACTCTGTGCTGCTCCCTGGCACTGCCACCTCAGCTTCTATTGTATGTCATAAAGGTGGCATTTTCTTTGTGCCAATCAGCTGCGCATTTATACATTTAAATATTAACACACCCCAGCAGTAATCCTCAACTGTAATTATATTCCTTCATCTGCTTCCCACACACCACGGGGAGACAAACATGACCATTTATGGATTTGCCGCCACATCCTTATGGAGACAAAAGAAAGGTGTATTTACTTTTGCACATTCACAGGCAGTTTTTTTTTTTCCCAATTTTTCACACATCTGAAATGTCCCACACATAACAAAATCCCCCCACTGGTTTGATAGGAACTCCTACCAGACCACAGCATGAACCATTTTATCCTATGGGAAGGCTGCTTTTGTTGTTTGAATTCTTATGGAAATTTACAGATAAACATTTTTTTTTTCACATGCCAGTCTGGAATTCTCATAATGCGATGGAAAACTGCATTGGGTACTAGAAACCGTTTCAAGTTCGGACAACATTCTTCTGATGCTGAATAAATTGCGTCATTGTAATTAGGATTTTGATTGCTATTTTGTGACAAAGGCAGCAAAAGCGGAAAACGTTTTTGGCACTTAGGGGCTTATTTAAAAATTTTACATTAGAAAAAAAAGGACTAAAAAAGTAAGGATGCACCGAATCCGAATCCTTCTTGAAAGATTCAGCCGAATACCGAACCAATCCAGTTTTTAGGTGCTGATTCAACTCCTATTAAGAAGGTAAAAAGAGGAAAAAACATTGTTTTACTTCCTTGTTTTGTGACAAAAATGTATGTGATTTCATAGAAGCAATAGAAAATGATGTGTTTCAGTCCTGGCACATAAGGGCCAATGCTTTTGTGCACTATTGCCCTCCTATTTATGCTAGGGTTGCCACCTGGCCGGTAACAATGATGCTTGATGCCAATGTTATTGACAAGGAAACTTTAATAATGAATACTGCAAAAAATGCCTTATTTTATATACTGCACTTATTGCAACAGCCTAAAGTTTCAGTTTCTCAATAGCAGCAATGATCCAGGACTTCAAACTTGTCACAGGGGGTCACCATCTTGGAAAGTGTCTGTGACACTCACATGCTCAGTGGGCTCTGAGCAGCTGTTGAGAAGCCAAGCTTAGGGGTCGTCACTAATTATCCAGCAGCAGAAAATGAGGTTGGTTTGTAAATATAAGCTACAGGGCTGATTATTAAATTCTGATGCTAGTTGCACTGGTTTCTGTGCTGCCATGTAGTAATTACCTGTATTAATAAATAATCAGCCAGGGGTGCTCCGCCAATGAGGCAATTGCCTCAGGCGGCAGCGCCAGATAAGTTTCCAGGGAAGGCAAAAAGCCGCAAAAAAAATGGAAAATTGGCTTTACTAGTGCGAGAGAGTGCAGTTTGCACTCTCCCCACTAGTGTTCCTGCCTCGGATGCCTCCCCTCCCGATAGGTAAGCAGGCGAGGGGAGGGGTGGCCTTTGAGGTGACGCCTCAGGTGGCGTCTTCATTAGAATCGACGCTGTAATCAGCCTTATATTGGGAAATTTCTATTTTATGGCACTCAAAGTGAATTTTCAAATAAAATTCTAATTTTTTAAATCCAAATTTCAACGTAATTTTGGGCTACTTTGACTATTAAATAGCCCAAAATTTAAAAAATTTGAAAATTCTATTTTTTTTTTTGACCATTCATCACGTTAAACCTGCCGAATTGCCATTACAGCCTGTGCGGGACCTCCCATATAGTCTTTACAGGCAATTTGGCAAAGTTTTGCAAATTCGAATTTTTTTTAAATGGAAATTGTTGGAATTCGGTCGGAAACGGTTATTTTCTATTGAAAATGACCCCCCAAAAATTTTTTTTATGATCGAAATTACATCCTTATTAAATCTGCCCCTATGTGTACTGTATATTGTGAGTGGGTCCCTAAGCTCAGTAAGTGACAGCAGCACAGAGCATGTGAATCAGTGAATCAGCAGAAAAGAAGATGGGGAGCTACTGGGGCATCTACTGGGGAGACACAGATCTTTACTGCTAAAGGGCTGTGGTTGCCTTGGGCAAGTATAAAGTAAGCTTGCATGCAGGACTGGACTGAGAATCAAAATAGGCCCTGGCATTTCAGGTACACAAGAGGCCCATCAGCCCACATAGAGGCCCAAACAGCCCCCACCAGCCCACTAAATACTGACTTTCTATAGCACCTTATAGCAGCCCATCTGGCATTTGCCCTAACCCACAGATTGCCAGTCCGGGCCTGCTTGCATGTATGAAATAAATATGCTTTGATTACAAAATACGGTATGGAAGCACCCTTGTGCCACAAAGGCTAAAAAACACCAGGCAGCTCTTTATTATCTCTTGTACTACAATATCTTTTTAGTTTATGCAACAATTCACAGGATAAAATCATGCAAATAATACAGAAGGCTGCCTGCCCCATAGAGCTCTATAGAGGTCTAATTAGAGTCAGTTTTCAACTTTTGCAGCAGTCAGTTTTCAGTTTGTTTGGCTCCTAGAAGCTGGAGAGAAATGCAACTTGATGTTTTGCAGCAGATACAGACAGGACATGCTGGGTGGGCCAAATGTCTCTTATCTATTGACACATACTTGCAGGAAAAGTCTTAGAGAATCTAGATTAATGTAGAAAAAAGCAAGAGGAAGCGGATAACTACATATTACAACACCCATGATTTCAAATAGCACACAAGGAGAAATTAGTCCTTGTCTTCACCCGGCTCTCCTCCTGACGGAGCGACAAGGTCGCCGGCTTGGATGGGACAAATGAAACAAGACTTTTAAAATAGCTGCTTACCATGGTCTCTGAACTCGCTCAGATATTCCAGCCCTCAGTCACATTTTAATTTTATCGAGAGGGTTGCAACTACTCCATGGGGCCTCTCGGAGGGGACAAAAACAACACAACTGTGTTCCTTGGTTTCACTTTGCCTCCCCACATATGACAAACTAGACTTTATTTTGGCTTGTGCAAAACCTTTTAGCTCTGACTGACCTCTTGAGTAGACTCCGGCTGCCCGTTACACATACACAGTTTATTATTAGGAGCCTTCTGTTTACCAGAATTTGTATCCTTGTGCTTTACTCATAGATCATTGCATCTGTAAATCCAAGAGCAAAATAGTTTATAATTATAGTAGGCTTGAGTCTGTTTTTCTGTTTTTCCCAGACTTTAAGGGGTTGAGATTGACCACCCTGGGCCCCTGCTTTATGTGGGGGCTTTACAGAGCAGCAGCTGTGTGCAGAAGGGGAATAAAGAAGTACCATGAATCGCTTCGGGGACACGATTATTTGGGAGAACGTTTATAAGCAATACACACACAATGCCAATTTATATTAGGGTTGTGCAACCTGTTGCTTCCAGCTGTTGACAAACTACAAGCTCCAGTATCTTCTGAGAGTGGGAGGCTGTTGGGTGAGGCTGGGAGTTGTAGTTCAACACTGGGACAGACAGGTTTTACAGTGGTTTTTGCTCAGGTTCTTTGTCCTGGATCAACACTAAACACATCCTTGTTTGGAGCAGACAGGATAATTAGCAATAGAGCTTTATTTGTTTCCCTAAATGTGTTTATCTCCTTTGTGTCCCTAGGGCTCAACAGCCTAGGCTGGCAATCTGTAGATTTTGGCAAATGCCAGAGGGGCTGCTGGAAGATGCCATAGACAGCCACTATTTATTAGGCCTGTGGGGGGCTGTTTGAGCCTAGGGTTTCCACCTTTCCAATATATTTATCTTTTCTCCCTATTAATAACATTGGGATCAACTATCTTTTTTACTGGCCAGGCAAGTAAAATACTGGCCCGCTGGCAACCCTATTTGGGCCTCTGTTTACTTGAAATGCAAGGGGCCTGCTTTGAATCCCAGTCCAGACCTGCAGTTTGGTATTTGAATTCTCAGGTTTCTAAACACCCTTCCAGCCCTCGGTCCAAATGAAAGTATTCAGTGCAGTGGACTTTTGAAACAACACTGGAAATCATTTCCATATCTAAAATATTCCGGAGCAGAGGGACGCCAGCATGTAATAAAGAACAATAAAAAGGATGTTATAAAACATAAACAGGCCCTCAGTGGTCTAGCCTGAAGGCAAGTTAAGGTAAGATGTAGGGAGAATGCCAATTCATTTTCCTAGACACTACTAAAAGCATGACTGAAAGGTCATTTAGGGTGAGATTTGGGGTGAACACTGATTTTCTGTACTGTTTATTCTTCCACCTATGGCTGAATGACTCTGCCTGTTATCTTGTTTTGAACGAAGTGGGCCATAGCCAAATATCTGACTTCATAGGCCTGTGTAGAGCTTGTTCTTTAAAAGGCCTAAAACCACAGATTTATGGTATAAACTGCACCCATGATAAGTGTGTCTGTATTTGGGAATTATCAGAACTATGAATATACAGCCAAAACACACACACACATATATATATATATATATAAAATGTTAAATCTATTTCACAAGTGTTGTTACAATGACAGTTAATTTGAGCTGAAAAAAAGACAAAAGTTTATCTAGTTCAACCCCTCCAAATGAAACCAAGTGAATATTTAGACGCACACATTTAGATCTATCTAGAACTAGTTCCTGAGACTCATTATTATATGGCCATAGACGCAACGATCTGATCGTACAAATCAAGGATTTGTAGGATTTTCAGACTGTGGGGTCCGTTTACTAAAGTGCGGTAAAAATTTGCGCACAAAATACAGACAAATTTAACGCAGAAAAAGTTTTTAGCCTGAATGAGCTTATTAATGAAACAGTCAATATTAAAAACAAATTGTAATAAAATAGTCTGGGAAATTAGCAAATTAAACTGAAATTGCCCTTTAAACTGTGAGTTTCCCCAAGCGACTTGCTTATCTTAAATAGTTACAATTATTTGTTTGCTTATATTAAATTATTACAAACGGATCAAAGCCTCTTATTTTAATTGTTTCAGAAAGTTGTCTCTTTTTCTGGCACCAGTGCAGGAGATCAAAGAGAAACTAAGGACATTTCAGTAAGAAACTCTGGACTGCGGGCTGAGCTGTCAAAATAGCAGAAAACATGACAGTTGGAAGGTATGCTGAAACTAGGGATGTGCGGGCCGGCCTCTGGGCTGGCTCCTGCACAAAATCTTTGGGTCATGGGTGGGTCCAGGTTGAGCTTTTTTCCTGATCTCCCTGCCTGCAACATAGCACTGCCGGGTTCTGGTGCCTACATTTATAGACTCGCACCTGCACCTTTTATAATGTCACTGTGCGGTGGGTCTATAAATAGAGGGGGAATGGCAGGCTGGGCTGGGCCAGGTGAGTTAGGGTTGGGTGTGGGTCAAGAATTTCTCAACCACCGCCACCAACTGAAACCCACTGAAATTATCATTTAAACCAATGGGGACATCAGTGCGTGTTTCAGTTGAACTCTTCCTGCTCTTCATGTCATCAAAACATATTGTCTTGCCTTAATCTTTATTCAATTAAAGTGAATTGAAAACTTTTATAAACCTCGAAAAAATTGTGCTTTTGCGAAAACTATAGAAATAATACAAAGAAAAAACAGATTTACTTATTTTAAATTCTGATAATTCTACACTACTGTTCAGTGTCAAACCATTGCTCAGATTCTTTACAGGGGAAAATAATCTATAATATAGGAAACCTTTCGGAGCCAGTGCTGCTTCTGGTCTGCCCTTGTTTACATGCAGATGTGTATGGGACAGGTATGGCATTAAAGTGAGGCATGTACTTTATTTGCTTCTGCATGCATTCCAGTATTTGCTGCTTGAGTGGTTTCTGACGCAGGTACCTCTGATAATGAAAAGGTGATGGGGCAACTGTAACAGCTCTCTTACTGACGTGCCTGCTTGCTGGAAATTGTGCGACTGAAGGAGCTTTCCCTAAGCAAGGTGTAACAGGAACAAAATTAAGCTGAACTTCTACTTTTTAGTTTTTCTACCGAACTCCAGAAACTCCTAGCCAGCCATTATGTAGCTGTGATCTTTTGTCTCTGTAAAGCTGGCTATACACGTAACGATTTTCATTACAACCAACTTCAGAGCAAACTGACAAAATCATTGAATTAACGTAAGGCTGGCAAATACAGCTGGCAATCTTTCTTTCGACGTCACTCAGAAAAATTGATTGGGCAGATTTAAAATTGTTGATCTTTAAACAATGACATTTGTCTGTTGATGGGGTGAACAGTTTTCTATTGCCTAACTGTGCTTCGGAGGCAAAATATTGTTTAGTGCAATACACTTGATTTGCTATTTTTTTTCCTTACAGTACAGTCCATTTATTTCACCATCACCTCATGTAAAGGTGGCCATAGACGGGCCGATAAAAGCTGCCCAGTTGGCTAGATGTCAATCGGACGGGACTAAAAATCCCGTCGGATCGCGGACACATCTGTTCATTGATGCGGTCCTGTGATCCGCTGCCCGTAACTCCTCAATTGGGATCTGATCATTGGGCCCTAGGGCCCACGATCGGATCAGCCTTATATCGCCCACCTGAAGGTCGCCGAACAAGCGGATCTCACCGTGAATGACCACCTTAACATGGTTATCTGGTGCAATGTACTGCTGCTGTTTTGATACTGTCATATATTGCACTGCTGTTTATTATATTTTTGATACTGTACAATCTTCAATCGCTGTCATTTATGTAAATAACATGGTTCAACTTGCACTGCATCTGCTAAATTTTGCACAGTCTAAAATGAGGATGCATTTCACTGCATATTGTACCTGTATAACGATGTATGTGACCGATGAAGAATGTTATCTTAATGAGATGTTTGCGCCAAATGAAGGATACACAAAAGTATATTTGTCTTGAAAACAGTGTATATGAAAGCATATACAGTATGACACACCCCCTTCTGGTTTGGTCTGCAGCTAGACTTGAAATGGTCGTTTTTGTTCAATAACAATTCATATTTTTCACGATAAGCTTGGCAGTATGATAATGAAGAAATCTTGTAGAAGTCTTAATATATATGGCCACCTCAAGACTGAACTCTCTTCCTACAGCTATGTCAACAGTTTATCCTTTTACTTTAAGGCTTTCAGGCAATCACTTTTTGGCTAAGCCTGCCTACATTTTCTGTTTTTCCCCTTTTCTTTTTGCTGTGACCAAACAGTGCGTGCACTGATGCGCAAGCGCGAATGCGCACATATGCGGCGGGGGGTGGGTTGCAGGACGTGAGGCAGCAGCCCTTAGGGTCCAGAAAAGGGGCCCTGGGCCCGCCAGTCCATCCCTGGACACCTGACCCATGCATGCCATCATTGGAAAGCTTTATAATTCTATCTATCAAAGGTGCTTTGATTTACTTGCTTACATGAGACAGAGTTAGGGATCCACCAAATCCAGGTTTCGGTTTTCGGTTTCGGATTTGGCCGAATCCGTTTGCCTGGCTGAACCAAATCCAAATCCTAATTTTTATATGCAAATTAGGAGGAGAAATGGAAATTATGGGAGTTTTCTTCACAAAACAACGAAGTAAAAATGTTTCCCCCACTTTTTCTTTTCATATATATATATATATATATATATATATATATATATATATATATATATATATATATATATATATATATATATATAGAGCACATGGGACTAAATGACTCCACTGACTTTCCAGAGGTAGTAAAAGAAGGGCACATTTGACCAAGCCCGGATTTGTGGAGAGGCCACCTAGGCCCGGGGCAGCAGGATTTAAGGGGGCGACCACACCCACAATGGTTGAGAAATTTAAATTTCCTGCGTGCCAATTCCCATTGCTCTATCCTGATGATGAAAATTTGAGCAAATAAAAGGTAGGTGACAGGGGCGACAAACGACAGTGGGCCTAGGGGCGCCCGCTAGGTAAATCTGGCCCTGCATTTGACGCTTTCCATTCAAACAGTTGTCGGAACTCATTTCACAACTCAGCTGCTATTTATTGGATCTTTGTTAAACACTGCCCCATTAAGGGATGCACTGATCCAGTGTTAGCACAACAATGCCATGAAACTCAGGGCTGGGCATCTGTCAGTGGGATGCGGAAGCTGTGCTCAATAACAATTGACTGCCTGAATCCTAAGCGTGACCGTTTAATAAGAATAAAATGAAAAATAGTTTTTTTAGGTCTCTGTGCCTTCCTGTACACAAATGCAGCATGGATTAGGTTATCGTTGTTTTAAAGCAAGAACATAGTCACACACACAAAGCCATCAATTCATTGGCGGGACGCTAAATAAAACTACTGAGCATTTATCAGGCTATAACATAACAACATTACAATTACGGGCGCTGAGTCAGAGTGCAGGGCGGGTGCCCTAGAAATAATGTACAGAGTGTGCTGCATAAAAAACATATTTATGCAGAGCTGGCCCTTTGTTTCCACGTGAGAAGGGATGTGTTTTATATTCACATATTTAGCAACACTGACAGCAGTGGCAGGTTACTTCTGTCAACAGCTATGCCAGCAAGCAACGGGTTAAATATTTACCCTCTTCATAGGACTAAGTTATGAAAGGTGCGACGTTTGCTCAGGTCTAGTAACCCACAGCAACAAATCTGCTACCTGTTTTCAAACAGTTGACCTGTAAATGTTGTCTTCTAATTGATTGCCGTGGGTTACTAGACCTGTAGCAGTGTTATTGCCTCTTATTGCATTACACTGAATAATTTTCTGATAAAGCTGTTGCCTGTGCATACTGTCTGTTGGACGTCTGCATGGAATAGCATGGAATGGTAAAAGTAATCATTAACATTGGGCACTGCCGGGCCATTAGCCTTTACAGGCCGGCTAATGTTACCAAAGGATACACTGCCTTTAGAAACAAGCCGCAGTCTTTTTAAGCATACCTGGAATCTCCATGGTAGCAAGTTCCAGAAGGGATTGTAATAAAGGGAGTGTCTGGTTGGGTTACAACACTGTGTATATGTAGTAAAACTTAGCACAGTGCTAAAGGAGTGCCCTTCAGAGTGCTAGCAGTTATGTGCCTTCCTTACAATAAACCTGAGCTCTGGCAGGTCTCACTCCTTGCATGTATGTTTATTGTGGCCTTAATGCTCAGTGACGTAACTACTCCCTGGTGGGCCCCAGTACAGGATGGGCCCTTACCTCTATAAATCGCATGCTGGAGTATTGATGGCATGTGTGCTGTAAAATCTCCCCCCTAGATAACCGCCTGCCATAAATATTATTCAGAAATCCTCCAGCACCTAATTCACCCATACAGATGCTACACTGGCAGAAACCCAGATAAAAGAGCAGCCCTGCTTTTTCCCCTGCCTTTAGCCCTCTGGGGGTCTATGATCTGGAAACCTTTTATCTAGAAACCCCAAAATACAGGGAAGTCATTCTTCCATAGAGTCCTTTTTCAGAAATTACTTTTCAGGTAATTTGCATTTTTGTAGTAATGAAACAGCAGCAAAACAACCCTGTTCAGCTTTTTTTAATTTTTGAAAAATTGTTTTTAATTTTCAAACATGTACAACAGTTCCTGGATGATTTATGCATGTAATTCAGGTGTCCCCAACCTTTTTTTTCCCTTGAGCCACATTCAAATGTAAAAAAACATATGGGAGCAGCACAAGCATGCAGAAAGTCCCAGGGGTGATTGGCTATTTGTTAGCCCCTATTTGGACTGGTAGTCTACAACAGACTCTGTCTGGCATTACGCCTAGTTTTATGGAAACCAAAACTTGCCTTCAAGCCTGGAATTCAAAAATAAACACCTGCTTTAAGGTCACTGCGAGCAACATCGAAAGAGTTGGGGAGCAACATGTTGCTCGTAAGCCACTGGCTGGGGATCACTGGTCTGACTGATGGTTCACAATAGTCATCAGCAGTACATGTATTAAAAGTGAAGGAAAATAAGAACAGAGAAAAAATAGTTCTGACCGGTGTGCTACAAGTTGGAAAATGAACCATACCATGTATGTCAGTAGGGTGGCCCCATGGTGTGTGTCATTCTTTATCAGTGGCAACATGGTAAACTATTAAACACCTAAATATCTGTTTAAAACAAATTTCTAATTTCATTAACCACCCAGAGATGTGTGGATATAATGAATTGGAAATGGTAGGAGTTATTATTTTCACTTATTTTTATTACCCATTCTCTTTCTTCCTATAGTGTTGTCCTTGCAAACCATTACAAACGGGCTTCCCCATGACCTTGCTCAGTTAATCTGATCTCTTGCCTTTGTGCTTTTTGAGTAGAGTTTAGCTTTTATTCAGACATGTGCCTGGTATTAATTTGCAGCATGGCTTGGCCTGCACCCAATTATGCTTCTGTCTGCATTCTGTTCTGCGCTGCCCCCGAGTACCAGTCTGATGCTACTTGCCTTCAATTATGCTATTGAAATTGCACTACAAGTCAGCACTCTGCTAGTCTCAGCTCGAACATAAAGTATACAGTTATTTCCACTTTTCACATCAATACTACACTATGATTCTGTGATAATTCTGCTACTTCCAACACAGCATTCAACTCTTTTCAAATTGTTTTGTATTAACTAGCTGCCTAACTATGACATGGCTTGATCTAGCCTACACACCCACATATTTGATGAACAATATACTGCAGACTCCAGGACATTAACACATGGATTTACTAATATGGTAATGGACCACCATTTGGCCCAAACACAATCTGCTTTAAATGCTGTGCAGGCCTGTTCTGCAATTGTTGAAGTGAAATAGTCTATTCCTTCTGAAGGTCAGGTATTGTCTTCTCCTTCTCATCTTCTCTTTTTCCAAAAATGACCAGTTCTATTATATTCAAGTCTGGTCAGGGCCTACACAATCGTCTAAATCGTAAACTAAGTAAAAAAAATATGGCAGTCTGTGTGGTATCACTCATGAAAGTGTAGAGACGGATTCGCACACACACAAATATTTGCAGTCGGGGAATGTACACCTTTTATTGTGCTACCGAACTATCAACATTTTGGGGAGTAGAACCTCCCTTCATCGGTGTGGTATCACTGCCATATTAAACTGTATATGATGAAAGCAATACTCATGCCATTGGATGCACCTAAAATGTTAACATAGCAATTGGCTTTAATCATCATGTGTTATGGGAGTTGGACAAAATAAATACATTGGTATTAATGTGCAGACTATATTCCTGGGATTCTGAAATTCATCTAGAATGCATCAGTATTTCTGACTATAAGAACCATAATTCACACAGCGGTGAAGCTTTATGTACCAGTTTTGGACCTTTCCTAAATGATTGTGTGCTGTTTACTGATGGATGCTAACCCACAAATTCAGCTTACCAGTAAGATGTGCCCCAAAAGTCCATGCAAGACAGAGAGAAGAGCCTTGAGTCTAGACCATGGGTATTCAACCTTTTTTACCCATGAGCTACATTTAAAAATAAAAATAGTTGGGGAGCCACTTTATGGACTGGCAGCCTACAACAAAATTTGCATCCAAGCCAGGTTTTCAAAAATAAGCACGTCTTTTGAGGCCACTGGAAGCAATATCCAAGGGATTGGTGAACAACATGTTACTTATGAGCTACTGGTTGGGGATCACTGGTCTAGACAGTGACTACAGTTCCTCTGCTGGATCCCTAAATTGTCTAATAGCAAACTAAATCCTAGTAAGTTAGAAATCCTAGTAAGTTATGGCTATAGAATTAGAAGTTTAAGTTATGGCTATATTCATGACAATTGCATTGGATTGGTTTCACTATGGAGCAAGAGAAGAACAATTAAATATAGCAGATGATTTAGTAGTATATGTCCTATTTTTATCACTATGCAGCTCTTGCTAATGCTTAGACTACTAATCTTACCTTCCTTCCTTTATAAAAGCTTTCCCTTCTAAAATGCAATACCCAAGTGCGTGTAAATGATGAATCATGAAAAAAAAAATTACATTAAGGAAAAATAATGTAAATGGGCAAGATAAAAATGTGTGACTGTAGGTCTGGACTGGGAGTCAAAATAGGCCCTGGCATTCCAAGTACACAGTGGCATAAACAGGGCCGGAACTAGGGGTAGGCAGAGTAGGCACGTGCCTAGGGCGCAAAACTGGGGGGGCAGGAACACACCTTCTCTGCCTCTCCTACCCCCTAGTCAGGTCCCTGCTCTGGTCTGTGTGTGTGCTCTTTACCTTTCCCAGAGCATCTTTGTTTCGCGCATGGGTTTTCGCACAGAAGTCCACCTACAGTATAATCATAGTTTCAAAAATAAAATATTTTCTGGTCAGCAACCCTGAATATGATATCAAAGTGTTCACAGCAAGGTCTGGAATTTCCATAATTTAGGATGATTAGATACAGATTGCATGTGTCTAACTTCCTTTAATTCCTTTAGAGTACCAAACTACTGTACCAATACCACAAAAATGAGCTTTAAAATCCCTTTAGGAATAGGTACCTCTGTCTTGGCAACCCTACATGGAACATGAGTTCATGAGCTGTATATTCTGAAATGCATCCGACATATTTGAATCCCAGATATCCTGAGCTACTGCTTTTTCCAGAATCTTGCACAATTTATTCAGACTATCAGAGTCAACATCTTTTGTTGGAACTCAATTTTATAAAGTGATCACGTGAAGATATAAAGTTACATAGCCGTGTAGTAGATGAAGATAAAAAAAAGAATATATGTCATCAAGAGTTCAAAATTTTGTGCAAGAATTCCAACCCAACCTGTAGATGGTTTGAAGGAAAAAAACATAACCCCATTTCAAGCAGTCTCCTACTGGCCTTAGTATGGTTAAATTATACCTGACATCTATAGGGCCATTGGAACGGTTATACAAAGAGTATTATTAACCTTGTATTGTCTCACACATCTTTCCCTTCTTGTTGTGTTTCAACCCGCTGTCCTTAGTGATAGTTCCCTTAGACCTTTACAGGACACTACTCACTGTTAATAGCAGACCTCCATGTACAGCTGAACTCAACCGGACTGACACAAGTAATGCAGATCTTGATGAAGTTTATTCCAAAACTGTTGTAAAACCTCCCATAAATAGATCAATTCAGTAGGTCAGAGAATATTGTTTATCACCAGGGTAGGTTAGGCAGTTAGAGATAACCTAAAATGGCTGCTAACTGAACACTGGGAGCAGCTGAAGAGGAGAGGGGGGTTAAAGGTCACAGCAGCTTCCTGGACTACAGGGAGAGTCGAAGGACAAACTAGAAAACAGACAGCACAACATACTAAAATACATTTAATTGCAGTTGTGTGTAACATAACACTCCACGCCTGAAATCTTTAGATTTCACAATAGCAAAACATTAAATAACTAACAAGTCCATAAATATGTTGATTCCTGTACTCCAGGACCTGTAATGAGAGCAGAGAACAAAAAAACATGCATAACAATACTAGCACCAGAGTTCTTTGCAGGCACTTTTGCTGATAATCAATCCTCAGGGTGCTGAGACATCAGATCAAGTGGAGTGTTCTTGAGGTAGGAGAAGTACCGGTTCAGTAAAGAGTCTGAATAAACTTTTACTTCACCCTTTTGTAGCTCCCTGCTGTCACAGGGTGTAGTCCATAGTTCCCTTTGATTAACAAGATCCCTTGTGGGTGAAGGTTAGCCTCTTGCAACCTTTTCCTGCTCTGCAGAACTGCAAAAAAATCCTTTCTCCAGTGATTCCACAACACATAGGATGGGTTTCCACTCACTTTCACAGAGTCTGCTGCAATCAAAGTGTCTTGAGGGAATCAGGACCAGAACAGTCTCTTGTCTGAGAAGAGAGTTTGGAGAAAGTTTGGTTGGTAGGTCTGGGACTATCAGATCAAATGTATCATCCTGGAAGAAGTCTGAAGCTGCCAACCACGTGGCTTTACTGTTATGACTGGGTGTAGATGTTGATCTGATTGTAAAGTCTGCTGGTATACGTTCAGTGAAAATATGTTGCCATGAGAAAGGATTGTTCCTGTTGGCCACTTTAGAAGTCCGCTTTCCAGGCAACAGGTTTCCTTGGAAGGTGACTGGACTTGAGATGTTACTTTCAACAGACTGATGTGTTTTAGTTCCATATTGACTTTCACCCTCTTGAGAGGTTCTTTTCAAACCGTATATAGCAATAGCAGGAGAAACATGTACCCTTGAGCGGTCACCTCATCATTCTGGTCACTGCTATGATGGCATAGGAACTGCAGGTAGTTCCTGCTATCCTCAGGAACAATTAAACTAGAACATCTGTTGAATGTCTGATTTTATCACCACAAGTTCTTGACTGAAATGGATGATTACCTCTATAAGGCTGCTTTTCAAGTTGGGACCAGTGAAAAGAGTGTTGTACAATGACAAATCTTCATACTGAGCTCTTGAGTCAAACATTACCCTAATCTGATTCGGTTTTTGAGGCTGATAGATGCCAAAGGATGAGAGGAACCAACATTCTTCTCCTTCTTTTGATGGTGGTGCAGGTTCAGCATGGTTGTCAAACTCCTCTTGCATGAAGTCTATGAAATGTTTTCTCATTTCTGATTTCCCATCTAAGGAGACTGTCAATGACGCAAACTTGAGGATGGCTTGTTGCTTGTTATTAGGAAAATGTTGCTTTAGTATGCAGGAAGATAGAGGGGCTACCCAGCTGTTGGACTTATCCTGAAGGTATTCTTTGTCCATAGTTTTAAGGAATGCTTCATCTTCAATTGTGAGCACTATTTTATCGTCATCACTGGAAGATTTGAACACAGTGCTACCGAGAGTGTCTCCCTGAGACTGGTGACTTTCAAGTCTTTCTTTCACACAGTAATGGTGTGGGCATCGATCCAAATAAGTGTTGGATCCATTTTGGAATACATGAGTTTTGTAAGAAGTAATGTTAGGGGTTTCTTCTTACCATCTCTAAAGACATTTCCTACAATGACCAATCCGAGGTCAAGCCATTAGGCATAAGGAGCATCATGAAGTCCGTTGCGATGCTGGGGTACCTTGTGTACTCTCAAGACATCTCTGCCAAGAAAAATGAGGATGGCTACATTCTTGTCAATGACTGGTATGCATTTAGCTATGCTCCTTAAGTGAGGGTGATGAAGAGCAACTTCGGATGTAGGAATTTCTTCTCTGTTGGATGGTATACGGTTGAATTCAACCATTGTAGGCAAAGGTAACTCTATCTTGTCATCTAGAGATGCTATCATAAAGCCATAATCTCTTCTTCCAGCCACTTCAGAAATACCTGCACATGTGCAAAGAGTATATGGTAGAGCTTCTCCATTTATGTTGAACAAATCAAAGAACTCGGTTCGTGCCAGTGACCGATTGCTTTGGTCATCAAGACTGGCGTAGCGTTTAATTGTCTTTTCAGGCTGTCCTTTAGGGTATATCTTAACTAGGCATCTCTTGGCACAGGACTTGTCATATACTCCTTCTCCACAGACTTCAGTACATGAAGTGGACACTGAAGTAGAAGCTGAGGATCGATTGGAGCTCTCCCCACCATAATTTCTTTGGGAAAAAGTGTTTGAAGGTAGCACTGCTGAGGACTGTGGATGAAGGGCCGACACGTGTTTGTCACTGTTACACTGTAAACATTTAATAACAGCTGTGCAGTTCTTGGCAAGATGTTCAACAGAGGCACAGCACTTGTAGCAGATACCAAATTTCTGTAAGAGATCCTCGCGCTCCTGCAGTGGTTTTGCTCTGAAGCCAATACACTTTTTGAGTGAATGAGGCATCCTGGGGATAGGGCATTGTCGGTTTGGGTTTTCAATTCTCTCACTCTGATCACCTTTACTGGGAGAAGTAATTGCAGGAACAACATCTTAACAGACAAGAGACCTCTGTGATCCCTGTAATTGGCGCATGTATGATTTGGTGAAGGTGGGCTAGGAACTCTTGCCTCACTAAATATAAAGCTTGGATAATTCTTCATCCTTGCAATACTTTTGATGTCACAGAAGAATGAAAATGGTGGGAAGGAAAATTGTTTTTTTACCTTATATTTTGTTATCCACTTTTCTTGAATGCCACATGGCAGCTTTGCTACTGTTGGGTTAACACCATGAGCTGTGTCTAAATAGCTGAGACCTAGCAAGCGAGGATCAGTTTTTGCCAGTGAAGTTCAAGCAAGAGGTGATTCAGGTCAGGTCCTTTCCGGTTATTTTTGGAACACTTTGCAGTTTTTTAAATAAAGCACTTTCAATGGCTTCTGGACTGCCATAACTGTGGGCATTCCCATGCAGCTGCTAGACCTGCAGCTACATTGCAAGTTTTAGAGTCCTAATGCGTTCTAAGACTGTGGGCCAAGCCACTGAATAAGTAGGTCTAATTCTTATCTGGCTGTAATACCAAGATCTGCTATGGCAGCCTCAAATGTACTCTTCCAGCCTCTGTAGGTTTCTGGTCGGTCATCAAACTTTGAAAGTTCACGGCGAGTCATAAACTTGGCAATGTCTGTAATTCCATTTCCCTCTGGCCTTGGGCAAGGAGCTGCTGTTTGAGGAAAGCCAGCCCTGTCTGGCATATTGAATGACTCAGGGAAGTAAGGTGATGCAGAGGCATTCAGCATAGGAATAGTTTTATAGTCCATTATCCTAGTGGGGTATGTATCTGCAGCAGTGCTGTTGATAAAAGGTAGATGACTGCCCATGCATTGGCACCTACAGTTTGTTGGAGCACAGTTATTGAAGCAGAAGGAGGAGAACATTTATTGTATTGATTAGCGGTGTAGGGTATCTTTGCCGTGCCTTGAAGTGACTGCTTTGATGAATTGTTTGAATGCTCTGATATATCAGAAGCAACTGAGTGCCTGCTATTTTGGCTCAAAACGTAGTCCTTGGTGCTCTTGATGGAGTCCTCTGTGTCCATCAGACTGATACTATCTCTATCAATCTCTTCAGCAGCCTGTTCTAAAACTTTCAGTCTAGCAAACGCTGCTGCCTGGTCGTGTTCTTTTTGCAAGATCTCCAGTTTGGCTTCCATTTCTGCTTTTTGACAAGCTGTTTCTACTTTTAGGGTAGCTTCCTTTCTAGCAAATTCAGCATTTGTTTTAGCAGTCTGTAAATCAACCAGGGCCTTGAGTAGTTGCTCGCTAAGAGTAGAACACCTTGAATGTTAAGATCTGGAACACCTTTTTGTGTGTCTAGAACAGTGATCCCCAGCCAGTAGCTCACGAGCAACATGTTGCTCTCCAACCCCTTGGATGTTGCTCCCAGTGACCTCAAAGCAGGTGCTTATTTTTGAATTACTGGCTTAGAGGCAAGTTTTGGTTGTATAAAAACAGATGTCCTGTCCAACATTCTCTCCTGTAGGCTGCCAGTCCATATAGGGGTTACCAAAAAGCCAATCAGAGCTCTTATTTGACATCCAGATGGACTTTTTCATGCTTGTGTTGCTCTCCAACTCTTTTTTAAATTTAAATGTGGCTCACGAGCAAAAAAGGTTGGGGACCCCTGGTCTAGAAGATACAGAGACATGAGATGTAGCATCCACCTGATGTGTGATTTTTGCTTGAGCCTTCACCTTGGTCTTTTGAACTAGGCAGTTTCTTTGCTCATTGAGGTAACTGAATCTATTTAACTCTTCTAGAGAATCCACTGTATTGGTGCTCTTTAAGAAAAATGAATATTTTCTACTCAGTCTCTGATAACGTTCAAAGGCAATATTGAGACCTTTGAGAGCATCCTCTAGGTGCAGTACATCTTGGTCAAGTTCACTAACCACAGACATGCAGTGTACCGATTTGTTCCATAGCTCAGTAAGACTATCTGCAAGCTGCTCTTTAGTAGCTACAAAATTCTCCTTTAGTTTAAGAGTAGGTTTGCTCTTCCTTTTGGATCTGACACTTTGCTCTGGCAAGGTGGTGCTGGGTTGTACATCAGTGAGCTGTGGTTCTTGACACACATTTTCTGAAGTATCCATAACTGAAGCCATAGGGCCTGACTGAGACATAGCAATGAATGTGCTGCTTGCATGGTATGCAGTGTAAAGTCTGTGTAACACACAGCTAAGAGCCGGAGAGAGGCAGGTGCTGAGCAGACTACAGAAAGGCAGATTACAGAAAGTTCAATGCAGGATATATGCCACTTGTGTCTCTATGCAGAATATGGATAGCAGTATTGTATGAACAGTGGTATGTAGAGAAGCTCTTCCTGACTGAAGCAGATCTGTAAGTGTAATTATTCACACTGGATAAATCCTGATGAGAGGACACTGGAGTGTGCAGATATATAGCTGATTCTGTGTTATGCACATACACTGTGCTGCTGCTTTTGACTGGCTGCTTCTTACTAGCACAGAACTAACACAAAGTTGGTCCAATTTGAACTTGGCTGGCAATTATATTCTCTGACTGTTGTATTTCAACCCACTATCCTTAGTGATAATTCTCTTAGATCTGGGCCGGGACCTTTACAGGACACTACTCACTGTTATTAGCAGATCTCCACATACAGCTGCACTCAACCGGACTGACACGAGTATGCAGATTTGTTGAAGTTTATTCCAAAACTGTTACAAAATCTTCCATACATAGATCAATTCAGTAGGTCAGAGAATATTTTTATCACCAGGGTAGGTTAGGCAGTTAGAGATAACCTAAAACGGCTGCTAACTGAACACTGGGAGCAGTTGAAGAGGGGAGGGGGGTTAAAGGTCACAGCAGCTTCCTGGACTACAGGGAGAGGTGAT
The DNA here is from genome assembly GCA_024363595.1 of Xenopus borealis. Lineage (NCBI taxonomy): Eukaryota > Metazoa > Chordata > Amphibia > Anura > Pipidae > Xenopus > Xenopus borealis. The sequence continues at coordinate 29,942,779 of CM044436.1, read as the reverse complement.
GGACAAACTAGAAAACATACAGCACAGCATACTAAAATACATTTAACTGCAGTTGTGTGTAACATAACATACAGTATTACAATTCTGACTATACCTTTGTTTAAGATGAAACCTCATTTCTTCTCCTTGTGTCTCTTTAAATAATCTACAGGTTGATATAGCATCGCAGAGTATATGTGTATGAGCCCCTAAAATATTTATACCTTGTTATGTTATCCCCATTAAGAGCCTCGTTTGTGTAAACTATACAAACCTTGATCAGCTTAGAAACTCTTCTTTGGACTTTCTCTGTTTCAGTATAATTACATATAGAACTATGACCCTCTATCTTGAAACTATACCATATGTATTGACTGAAACGAAAACAGAAGCCCAACTGGATGAGTTCATGCCATAAAGGGGTGGTATATTTTCCCTTTAATACAGGGAAATAGCTTTTATTTACTAATGATCAAAGGAAATATAATAAATATTTCAAAGGCAAAAGGTTATAAGTACAAAACAGATTTTAGCACAATGCAGTTTTCTTGCAATAAAATCACATAAGCACAAAGTAAAGGCAATGTTTGCATTCAGTAGATAATTGGCAGAATAAGGAAAATACTGACATAGAGGGATTTGTTTATTAATCTGGTGGGCAGACAGCAGTCTGAAGCAACTTTACTTTACACGTTAGGGCAGTAGTTACAATATGTGGAGCTCCCCCTCTGAATAGCAATGGAACAGTGGAGGGGCCACTGATTTGGAGCGCAGACCTATTTGCTTACTTAGATCTTCTTGAAAGACTAGCTGAATGGCTGAAACAACATTTTCATATGTCTAAAGCCTTGGTTGAAACTTAAAGGGATCCTAACCATATGTTAGACCTCCAAATGGGACTGGAATAAAAAATTACAATTACTGCATTAGGGTAAGGGCAGAAGCTTGACCCAGAAAATGTCTTGTTATATGCCTTGTAGAATATCTTCCTTTGGATCATAATCAGGTGGCTGAGTTTCACCTGGACAAAAAGACTGAACTTGATGGGTGTATATCTTTATTAAAACTGAAATACTGTGTTATTATATTACCTGCGATTGGTGCAGAGAGGAACTCCAGTGCGATTGTATACTGTGCAATATTTTGGCAGTAGAATGAATGGACAGGTACCGCCTGGCAACACTGCCCTTCTCTATGAAGATCTCTAAAAGCTCTAATGGTTGAAACCAGATTCTCCAATCCTATGTCAGTATGCATCTTGCTTGTTGATCCAGAACATGTACACTGGCAGGTGACCCGGTTGATCCAGTGCCTAGAAACACCTTTTCTTTTCATTCAGACGAATGTTACCTGGTAAAATTACAATCTACATCAGCGTAGATGTTTCAATTAAGTTACAGGTTAATTTATAAATGTCTGCTAACAATGCCTCGAATACATTTTATATAAATGATGTGGTTAGTAGGGAAGAAAAGGAAATAAACTCAGACCATCTGGGAAGCTGCTGTGGGGTTTAAGCAAAAGGTGTTCCCATTCAAACTTCCACTCATCAGTCACAGAAGATGAAATACACGTGATTTGCCTTTCTGCCAAGCTGGCTATTTGTACTTTTGAGATGTTTGATATTTAGCTACCTAACTGGCATGGTCACATCTCTTATCCAAAACCATTCTGAACTAACCTCCTAGTTCATTTACACATGAATGGTAAATGAATCGTTGCCATGCAATTTCATTAATGTACGTGCTGCACCATATGCCAGAATTCAGCATTAATGCACGCTAACTGTTTTATGCAAATAGGAGTGGATAAATGAACCAATACATATGAAATGCTAATGGCTCTAGTTCATAAAACACTCACATTATTGTTGAATTATTGAGGGCAACTTTCTACTTTTTCCTAGTGTATTAACCTTTTTTCCCTGCTGTATAACCTCTACTTTCTCTGCTGATGATACTTTCCATCACCTGTCTTGTGAATTGTTTCTTCTCTAGTGTGATGCTGCACCTGTTATTGAAGTTCAACTATCAACATCTTCCCAGCATCACTTTCACCTACAACGTTCACCAGTGGTTTATTCCTGATGTCCCAAACTAACAAATATATATACATAAATCCAGCAATATTTGTTTGGATATAATCTCAATAGGTTCAGCCAGCTGAGGCTCTTGAAGTCTTGATTTCTATTTCCCTCAACATCAATAATCCTGGAACCCAAACATTTGAGTTTCAGTTAAGCAGCCTTTAAATGATTTACACACGGTAAATATACAGTTTCTTTTGTTTGAAAACAAAATCTTTCCTTGAACCTCTCCTGTTACAGCAGTGTATGTTTGTGTTTCACATGTTCTGAGGTGGACAATGCAAGCATGGACCAATGACAACAGTTGCTGTATTTTGAGATGCATGGTGTGTAATTTCATATGTCATGCATGCGGCGTCATGTACTTGCAACTTGGGAAGGTAAAAAAACACATAGGAAAGAAGGAGAGGGACAGTCACAGATTGTTCTAACCCTGTTACAAGCTGAAAAAAATAAAAATATAGTTATGCTTGAAATTGTAAGGGAATGACCAGCAACAAAGTACATGGCATTATTCACAACAATTATACACATGTTAGTAATAGTAATTTATATATAACTCAATTCATATATGGAGACAGTTAGCCAGAAATCCTTGCCTCTCCACAAAGTAACCACAATTAAACCTGTCACTAGCAGAATAATGTCAAAGTCATCACTCCATACTCTTCATGCTCTAGTGTCAAAATACACAAAGTTAAAGGTGCATAGATGAGGTGGAACTCCATGGTCAATGGTCAAGAACACAGTTTGTCTTTACTATTATATATTATTAGTTCCTAACCTCTTCCTAATCCTTTCACTTTACTGTTAGCTGCCCTTTGGTGTCTAGTTATATAAACACTTCACCTCTCCCCTCTGTTGTACTCTTTTACTTGCCTGGGGAATCCTAATTGGCTTATTTGTTCATTTATCTGCAAAATGTGTTAGACTTAAGTTGGCCATACACGGGCCGATAAAAGCTATTCTAATTTTAGCTGGGATTAGTTTGTATTGATAACTGTGATAGGCAGAAAACACAAACTTTGTCAACCATGGGGAATAGGAACAATTATGAACAATTAGAATGTTAGGTCCTTAGTCAGATTTGCTGTTATAAATTTGCATCAGGGTCCAGATGCCTTAATGGTCTGACTAAATGCATACAGTCTTCAAACTTAAGCTGGCCATAGATGAAAATATCCACTTCTTTGGTGACATCCCCAAACGAGCGGAAATTTTACCAATATGCCAATAACTGGCAGGGCTATATCGGGTAATCTGAACATTTGGGAACCTTCCCGATCGATATTGTGATATCGGTAGGGAAGACAAGTCGGAAGCTCCCATACAAGGGGAGATAAGCTGTCAAATCGGTCTAAACAACCGATATCAGCAGTTTTATCTGCTCGTGTATGGCCAACTTAAAGGTGGCCATACACTGAGAGATCCACTCATTTGGCGACATCTTGAGGTGGGTGATATCGGGCTTATCCAATAGTGGGCCCTAGGGAGTAGCCCATCGGAGGGCCCCATAGACGGGCCTATAATCTGCCGACTCAGTCTGAACAAGCTATTCGGGGAGATTCGTTGCGGCGATGTCGCCAGGCGACAGATCTCCCCGAAAACTCTCCGTCTGGCCTTACCCTAAATGTAACTGAATAGTACCTGTGGGACATGGGTTTTACTTTTGAGTGCTGTTCTTAGATCTACCAGGCAGCTGTTATCTTGTGTTAGGGAGCTGTTATCTGATAACCTTCCCATTGTTCTGTTGTTAGGCTGCTGGGTGAGGGAAAGGGAGGCAGTGATATCACTCCAACTTGCAGTACAGCAGTAAAGAGTGATTGAAGTTTATCAGAGCACAAGTCACATGACATGGGGCAGCTGGGAAATTGACAAAATGTCTAGTCCCATGTCCGATTTCAAAAGGAAATATAAAAAAAATCTGTTTGCTCTTTTGAAAATGGATTTCAGTGCAGAATTCTTCTGGAACAGCACTATTAATTTCCCATGACAGGATCCCTTTAACTTGTTACAGGATCCTACAATGCCACCACATAATTCCTTTGTTCAGGTCCACTTGTATTAACTATTTTGGTGTTTTGGTGTAAGTCATTATACAATTCCTTACAGGTATAAACATAAACAGTGTTCAAACAACATACATAATACAATTATTGCGCATCATGTCATTACATGTGGCAATGTACATGACGAAGCTCAGATAAATCTAATGCTGTGGTGGTTTGTTGGAAACATATAATGATGCAAAAATTTGTGGGAGTGTAAAACAAATCAAGGCCAATTTAGAAATATGTCAAGCTAGAAGGGTGGTCAATTAATTTCTCCTGTTATGACCCCAATGCTCCTGGTCCCCTCTCCAGACTCTACTTTTAAGAATAGGAAATTGTGAGTCGAATTGAAATGTAGAAAGAGTTGTGGAGCAACACAAACATGAAAAAAGTTCCTGGGGTGCCAATTATGGGCTCTGGTTGGCTATTTGATAGTCCCTTTGTGAACTGGCAGTCTACAGGAGGCTCTGCTTGGCCATAAACTAAAACTTGCCCCTTAACCAGAAATTTTAAAATAACCACCTGCTGTGGGGCCACTGGGAGCAACATCCAAGGGTTTGGTGAGCAACATGTTCATGAGCCACTGGTTGGGGATCACTGGTCTAGACCAATGTTACTACAGGTCAGTAATGCACAATATAGCTAACATGGAATAACAGGGGTTAATATTTATTTACCAAATATCTTACCTGGATTAGAGATAGCGAGTTTACTCTTGCATCACATATTTCAACTAAGCATAATTCATACAGTTTTGGCAGCACATTGTGCTTAGACTTACATAAGGATTAAATATTTACACACCTTGCAATCTGATTGTCATCATTAATGAAAATTACAAATATGGTTGTGGTGGAAGACTCTATACAATACAGCCCTTGGTAGAACTAACAATACTCTAGACTCTGAATTATATATATATTTCATATTGGAGTCCTTTGCTGTAGAAAAGAGGGACGGCGGTGATATCTTTTTGGTCAATATTTGGGAGATCTAATGAACACATAATTATATACAAAGGCATTGGACTCCTTGCATTAACAGTGCCCTTACACTGCACACTAGAATAGAATGAAGATGAGTCTTAGGTAGGAAAGTCCCATACATTCTCCCCTCCTTTGCATAACAATTACATTATGCTCTGTAGAAAGAACAGAAGAAAAAACAAGAAGAAATAACAACACATATATGGAAGTAATGGCTTCAAATGGAAGCATATAGCTCATTAGGTGGTTGTTACAGCCCTGAAAGCTGTAACAATAGTACACTCCAATCCAGCTGGTATTTGATATTGGCATTGATGGCAAATCCTGTTATTAGCACTATGCATTCTGCTATTACATGCAATAATATATGCAATTGTATGGAAACTGCTAAAAACAATGTTTCATCAAGGCTGCAAAACAATGGGGCAGAATCAACAAAGGGCGAATTGTCGCTAGCGACAGCTTCGCACCACTTCGCCAGGCACAAATTCATTACCACCACGAGAGGTTGTGTCCTGGGCGCCAAACACTGGTGACTTTGCACTAGTGCTACTTTTTCAGTGCGAGCATTTCATAGAGAACATTTGCTAGTAATCTTACACTTAGGTCAGTTTGAATAGGGAAGGCGCATAAAAGTCGTATACATATCTTTTTTAGAGATGATGTGGAAATGCTTGAAGTGGTCACTTTTTATTAGAAATGTCCAAGGGAGCTTAATAAATACATAAAAAGCTCCTGTAATGCCTTAGACATGAGTCCACCCTCAAAAATATTTTGCAGGCCCCTCAAATGTGTTACAAAAATGTTAAATTTTTTTTTAATTTTTCGGACTTTGAAGGCAATCCCGCTTTAAAAAAAGAAAAGGTTTTTTATTTACACTTTTTATGACTTTCCGGGGTACAGGATAGGATGTCCCTGACTGAGGAAGATCTAGCTTCATTTCAGCAGTTCGCTTGGTAGGAGGTGGTGAAGGAAACTCTGGTAAAAGAGATAATGTTCAGTAAAATTCGCAGTTTCGTGAATTTGCGGAGCAACAACCATTCACCAGAATGAAAAGTTGCCTGGCAATAGAGTGTGAACAAACGCTAATGATGGTCTCTTTCGCTAGCGAATTGTCGTCAGCGCCTGTTATTGAATTGGCGATGTCCCTGCGAATGGGATTTCTGGAGAAAAGTTGCTATCGTTAGCTACTTCACCCTTTAGCAAATCTGCCCCAACTTGTTTGTGGTCCTTCATTTGGTCAGGCCCCACATTGCTCATAAAAAGCTAATAATAGCTTTATAGATATAGATATAGTTCTAAGAACAAATAAGTTCTACTGTAAATTCAAATCTTATTTTAAGTAATCTGAGGCTGGGACCCCAGTTAGAGGACCTAAGTATCCACATATTGCCCTGAGATTTAATCCATGGCTATGTGAAGATTTTTACAAGAGTTGATGCTGAAATATTAGGAACAGGACAAGCTGGTGTTGGATGTAGGTTTGTAATAAAAAGTAGGGTTGCCACGTTTTCTGGAAAATAATACCGGCCTTCCTATATATTTATCTTTTTTCCCTATTAATAACATTGGGATCAACCACCCTTTTTACCGGCCAGGCCAGTAAAATACCGGCCTGGTGGCAAGCCTAAGTACTAGCCATGTATAATATCCAGTGATGACACTTTCTGCAGTCTAATTCCTGCAGTGATTAATAACAACATTTATATATCAGTATGGACCAATATTACCAAGGCTCACCCCCCAGGAGGCCCCAAGTATTAGCCCTCGGCTCCATGGGTGCTATGCCCCAGGTCCGGACTGAGAATTAAAATAGGCCCTGGCATTTCAGGTACAGAGGCCCACATAGAGGCCCAAACAGCACCCACCAGCCCACTAAATACTGACTTTCTATGGGACCTTATAGCAGCCCCTGTGGCATTTGCCAGAAGCCACCTATTGCCAGTCCAGGCCTGGTAGGCCCTGCTAACAAGTAAAAATAAAAACATGCATTTGCATGCACAGCCATGCCACAGATCTTCCCTGACCATACCCCAATTCTGTTAAACCCCATCTCCGACCCCCCCAGCAATGCCTCGGTTATGACAAACCCTATTCCTTTCAAGGCCAGTCCCCTACAAAGCCCACCAATCAAACTTTCCATCCATCTTATGACAACCTTCTGCCATGGAGACCCTTAAGCTGGCCATAGACGTAAAGATTTTTAAAAGATCCAATAGTTATCGTTAGACAGGTCCTGAGTGAGAATTAAAATAGACCCTGGTATTTAAGGTACACAGAGCCCACTAAATACTGACTTTCTATGGGACTTTATAGCAGCCCTTTGGCTTTTTCCAGAACCTACAGATTGCCAGTCCGGGCCTGTCGTGAGACCACGATTGTCTCAAAACGATCTTTTATATGTACGATGTGTCCATCAACTAAAAAAGACCATTTCAGGTGATATTGCAGCAAAACTGAAGGGTCACTGCCTGCTTGGCCCTGCAAACATAGGTAGATTGCATGGGGACCTATAAAAAGTTTCTAACCTGGCTGATCAATTTTCAGACTGATGTTGGACGAAAAATCGTAAGATGTACAATTGTTCGAATCCCACTAACCACACAATGATTTGATGGATTGGTCAAACTTCGCTAAGATCGGTCGTTCGGCAGAGAAAGATCTTTGTGTCTATGGGGACTCTTAGTCCAGTACTCCTGTACCCCCCCCCCAGTTGGTGGCCCTGGTGGACACTGTCCAAAGCCTTTAACCCTACTTCCACAATTATTATCCAGGTGCCCAGTAGCAGCAAGGAATATTTAATTAGGATAATAATCTGCTGACCTAGAGGTGCTTAATAAGCAAAGGCCACTAATATCTCTGAACAGACAATTGCAATGTCTGCAAGTTATTTTGTCCAGCAAAGCAACGGTTGTGAGAGATAGTTGCCATAGTTCCCAGCCAAGTTCCCATTCAAATCTGTTGCCTTTAGAGAGAGATACTGCTAATTCCTGTCAGTATGGGGAGCCGAGGCTTTTCTGTGCCAAACAGATGGAGCACACAGCTTTCCTACCTGTCTGGGTTTATCCAAGGGGATGGGCATATACAGAAATACACACACCCCTAAGCACATTGTTTTATATATAAAATACCTTTTGACTGATGTGGGGATACAAAGAATTTTATACTTCAATATAAACAACTGAAAAAGAAACAAAGAGAATTTTATAATTAAATGCTTTTTGTTGTTATAGACATATCTGTCTCTGCCATGTCAGGTGTTTCCTGACATCATATCAACCCAATACCGCCCTCCATTTCTACCTGTTTGAATATATTAAAGGAGGAGTTCACCTGTAAATTAACTATAGACAGTCGCAGTCTAAAAAAATTTGCAGTTGGTTTTCATTTATGGATTTTGAGTTCTTCAGCTGTTTTGTTCATTAGTTCTCAGATTTCAGCAACTATCTGGTTGCTAGAGCCTTATTTAAGCAGATAACCAAGCAGATGGTTAAATCAGAGACAGGCATGTGTATAGGAGAAGGCCTGTATAGAAAGATAAGGAATACAGAGGAAAACTGCCAATAAATTGCAGTTTTAAAGGGCTTCTATCATGAGTTTTATGACATATTTTTAGTTTCCATTACACTGTTTACACTGCAAATAATTCACTCTACAATATAACATTTCATTCCTGCAAGTGTATTTGTTTTTTAGTTGTAATATTGGTGTGTATGCAGCCATCTCAGGTCATTTTGCCTGGTCATGTGCTTTCAGAAAGAGCCAGCACTTTAGGATAGAACTGCTTTCTGGCAGGCTGTTGTTTCTCATACTCAATGTAAGTGAATGTGTCTCAGTGGGACCAAGATTTTACTATTGAGTTCTGTTCTTAGATCTACCAGGCAGCTGTTATCTTGTGTTAGGGAGCTGTTATCTGATTACCTTCCTACTGTTCTGTTGTTAGACTGCTGGGGGGGGGGGGGTTGATATCACTCCAACTTGCAGTACAGCAGTAAAAAGTGATTGAAGTTTATCAGAGCGCAAGTCACATGACTTGGGACAGCTGGGACGTTGACAGTATGTCTAGCCCCAGGTCAGATATCAAAATTAAACTGAATTCAGTGCAGAAATCTGCTGGAGCAGCACTGTTTTCCCATGACAGTATCCCTTTAAAGAATAGTTTTTGGCTCCAAGCTGGTAAGAGGCAGAATAGGAATACGTATAATTCAAAAACAGACTTTCTATAACATAGTAGAAGTTAACTAAAAGGTGAACTTCCCCTTTTTAAAAAGAAACGACAAGGTCTGGTCTGGTGTTTTCATTGTGGGGCAATTTTGTGGCTTTTCAGAACCTTAAATAACCCCCGGCAGCTGGTGCTCTTAGGAGAGAAACTAGATAAATATACAAAGGACTCATTATCTTGTGTAATAGTTTCCCAAACTGCACCTCTCCAGCTGCTGTTATTCAGCAACCACAGCACCTCAGTTGTAGTTCAACAGAAGCTGGAGAGACGCAGGGCAGACCCCCCTTACTGATGTAAATTTCCCCCAGGTATCGGGCTCCAGCCTTCTCCATTTCCATTTCTGGATTTCTGAAATATTAAGTCTGCAGTTAAGGCCAAGCTGTTCTACGTAAGGAAATGGGTGTAGGAGTTAAATGGAAATCATTATAGGAATAAAACAGGTTTTTAACCAGTAATCTCTGATCTTGGACACTTTCCCAAGTCATTCAAGGTGAATGCAATTTCCAGACTGGAAAATATTACTGTATCAAAGGGCAGACCTTTCTGCCTAAGCAAAGGATAGCTGGGAAGCCAGACAATACCTCGTCATTCTTTGAAAGACATCTTGCCCTGAAAGACAAAAACAAAGCATCTTTACAAGAGTTTCCCACCTAAGTGAACTTAAAGGGGCACAGTTCATAGAAAAAGTCATAGTAAACGGCATTCTGACAACAATATATTGGTCAAAAATAGTCATGTCTCCTTAAGCCCTCACCCCAAATAAACTATAATTCCCAACATCCACCACCAGGATGAGTAATTTGAGTATTACAAATATTTTTTTTAGAGCTGGCATAGTCACACAATACTGCACAGACTCTTCATGGCGCTTACTGGGCCAAATAATGAATGCAATCTTCAGCATGAGACATCTATTAATTAAGGATTGAACCATTTGCAATTTGATTTCTCACAGCCCTCACAACCAGTGCCTGGTGAGCAACATCAGATTTGCAACTCCATTTCATATTGTTCTCAAAGGCCTCACAGCAGGAATGTAACCTGCTGAAATACACAAAGATACATGTCTACAGCCAATCAAATACTACTATAGCTGGGTAGTCTACATAAAGTGAACCACTAGGAAATTATAGAACTTACTTGACAAAGCATTGGTTAATTGTTGATGCTTATATGTATCATCAGCACTTTATACAATGTGACTAACTTGTACAAAAGATTATCCTATCAGCATCTCAGTTATCATATCAGTTATCACAGTTAATGGGTTACTTGTACATTATGTATGTATAACTTTATTTATGAAACGCTGTCAAGGAGCTGCAGCTCTATACAATGCATAAAAGTACAAACTATATATATATATGTATACAAGGGGAAGAAAATCACACAATAAATATACACAAAATTTATATCAGGACAGATAACGTAAGTGATGTGTGCTAAGAGACACAGTGGGAAGGAGGTCCATGACAATAGAACTTACAGTCTAATGGGGTCAGAGGCTAACATACAGGCATGAATTGGAGTGCACAAGGTAAGGCATAGTCAGTAGGCTCAGGACTAGGCTAATGTTCTAGTATTTCAAAAGATAGACTTGTCACAAAAACACTTGGCTCCACCACACTTTACTCTTGGGTTTGGCTACAAGGGGTTACAATCAGTCTCTCAATCACCTTACACACAGGTTAGACTAACATCAGACACCCCAAAAACACACCAACACCCACAAAGTTCATTCGCTGCCACCATCTATCATTAACAGGCGATAGAAACCTAATGTGACTATTCCCCTGCCCTCTACAACAGGTAATAACTCACACTACACAATACATCAAACACTCTCTCCTATGATAGTTAGTCAGGGTAAGATCCTACTAGTCTAACAAGCACTCCAGCAGCCAAAGGGTTAATTCACACTCAAACACACTTTCCTGCTAGCCGTACTAGTTATCAAACATACAAATAGGCAACTTTCCCTTTTCACACATACAAAGAGTTTAGGCACAAGCATTCATATGGGCTATGAGTTCATTTAGAGCACAAGGACTAACGTATTAAATGATATTTAATAATTACAAGAAACAGTGCATATGTATATAGAAATGGTATTACAAAAATGACATATTATTGCAAAACAGTAAATAAAATAAAAAGGAGTAAAAATACAAAGAAAACCCTTACTTTGCCAAGTTTGGAAGTTATCAATGTATCCTCTGAGGCACGAGTAGAAAACTGGAAATACAATTCACTTGGAAAATGAAGCCTCCTTGTATGACCACTAGATATTAGGAATGTCACCTTTTTATTCCCTGCTGGGACACTCCCCTCATTACCTTATGCAGGAGGTAGGAGTGCCAAGGACATGTCATTTACGACCCCCTGCAGGGGGTCTGCTACACTCAGGCAATATTCCCAAATATCCTTTAATATAATATGGGTACTTGCCAGTACCCAATACTATAATAAAAACATGGGCAGGCTGTGATCCACATGTGGGCAAACAGAACAATACCAAACACTAATAGGTTCCCATTTTCCAGTCCCCCAGAAACCAGCCCTCCAAACCGGTGGGTATAGGCTGGCACTGTTTGGTATTGTTAGGAAGCTTGTGACCTCCTCATAACCGATATGTAAGTTATGAAATTGTGAATCCTATGACACAGGAGGTATGGATATTTTCCTATAAACCATAATTTTCTACTAGCTATCCACCCCCCTGCTGCTCTAGGTCCACAGCTCTGTTCTTTGATCAGCCGATCAAAGAACATACTGGCCAGCTTCCTGGTGTGGCTCCAGATCGTCTCCAAAAGAGAGATATGGTTCTCACCTTTCCACAGCCCCCCTGGTGAGATATACAATCAAGGGTCTCTGTATGAGACTTTGACCAACTGTTTTGTTATGTGAACTATTGATGCCAGGGCAACGCTGCCTTGGCATGACAAGACTATTAGTTTTTTCTTGAAGGGATTGATAGAAGATTCCTTACAGAGGAATCCAGAGATGGAATTCCAGAGGTAAGGAGCAGCAAGAAAGAAGAGTTGGAGATGAGAGGTGGCAGTTGATCGTGTGAAGAGAAGGTGTTTTTTAGAGGAGCAGAGAAGATAACCAGGAACGTTCAGTGAGACAAAAGATGAAATGTAGTTAGGAGCAGAGGAGTGAAGGGCTTTGAATGTTAGTAGAAGTAGTATATGCTATACTTTGCTCAGGCAGCCACGCTAAGGATTTTAGTTGGGGTTGAGCAGGTTCCCTTTTAGGAGAGAGCAGAATGATCCTGGTAGCAGAGTTTATGATTGATTGGAGGGGAGAGACATGGAAATCAGGAAGAGGTTAGTAGCAGACTGCAAAAGACTAAACGGGATAAGGACATGGATTAGTGTTTTGGCTGTTGTATGTGAAAGAAACAGGCTTAGCTAAATTGTGGAGGAAGAAGCCACACGTTTTGGTAGTATTATTAATTTTATTAGAGAAGGAGAGGGACTGGTCAAAGGTGATCCCCAAGCAGCATTGAGTTAACTGGGTTAAATGTAATGCCATCAACACTAATGGTGAAAGGAAGAGTTGGGATAGCTTTGGGTGGGAAGATGAGGTTTGAGCTCAGTCTTGGCCAAGTTGAGCTTGATGTGGCATTGGTTCATCCAGGAAGAGATAGCTACTAAGCAGCCTGCGATCTGGAATGAAAATAGGAAACCGCTCAGACTCACCACAGCCCTGTAGACGAAAAGTCTGCAGCATGTCAGCAAACATAGGGTGCAGGAAACCTTGGCGTCACAAGCCGTACACAATAGGGAGAAGGTAGAGAGATGCAATTCCGCACACCAAACCATCTGATTAAAAGGTGAAATCTTTATTCATCCATTAAAATACACGCCAAATGGAACCACTGAATATGGATAACGTGTTTCCATATAACGTATACCATACCTATAAATTTATATATATATATATTTATTTTTTTTTTTTTAAATAGTTTGAAATGTTATTATTTAGAGAATGTTTGATAGGATCACAAGTTCTTAGATGAAGCTACAAAGCAAATCACATTTTAAAGCTTTGTCTCTACAAAATAATAATAATTTAGCTGCTCCCATCTTTTATACCAGTTGCCTTTTAATCAGCTCTGGGATTGCTATATGCAAATGAAATGTGACCTAACTATGCATTTGCGAATGGACAGTCAATCAGTAGGCTCCCCCTAACACCAATGCATTCCAACCTGGGCCATTCATGTTGTCTCTACTATAAATACTTTAACTAACTGGCCTTATAATACATGTTAATGTCATCATACTTCAGCAGTACTGTTCAAATCTTTGTAAACATTAGAAATCATTATTTCATTTATAAGCTTCATTGGTCTACATGTATTTGTTTAATGTCAATATAATTTCTTCTGCAGTATTCCCTCCAATTACCAATAGCAGACATTTTCAACTACATAAAAGCCCCATTCTACTGTAATGCTAGTTTAACACAGAAGATTTATGGAGCGTAACCCAATTAAAAATGTCTGGCCAGTAAATGAATAGATAACTCCCAGTAAGTGCAAACAAGGAGCTTACTAAGCGAGGAGAGTATAACTGCTCATGGCATTCTATGTTACATTATTGAGACTGCAGGATCCCGTATCTTACAAATCTAACACTAGTACAGAATCTTGCTCAGAATATTGAGAAGGCTAATTGAGAAGAATAATGAAGACATATAAATGCAGGTCTGTGAGCTTCACCTCCGCAGTGAGAAAATGATAGCTAGGTTATAATTGCTACAATGGGCTTTGGACACTGCACTCACAGGATGCATATACTAATTGCTTAAAGGAGAACTAAGCCCTAAAAATTAATAGGGCTAAAAATGCCATATTTTATATACTGAACTTATTGCACCAGCCTAAAGTTTCAGCTTGTCAATAGCAGCAATGATCCAGGACTTCAAACTTGTCACAGGGGGTCACCATCTTGGAAAGTGTCTGCGACACTCACATGCTCAGTGGGCTCTGAGCAGCTGGTGAGAAGCTAAGCTTAGGGGTTGTCACAAATTATGTAGCAGAATAGGGTGGCCTATTATATAAGCTGATGCTACAAGGCTGATTATTAAATTCTGATGCTAGTTGCACTGGTTTCTGTGCTGCCATGTAGTAATTATCTGTATTAATGACTAATCAGCCTTATATTGTGACTATATTTCTATTCTATGTGTACTGTATATTGTGAGTGGGTCCCTAAGCTCAGTAAGTGACAGCAGCACAGAGCATGTGAATCAGTGAATCAGCAGAAAAGAAGATGGGGAGCTACTGGGGCATCTTTGGAGACACAGATTTTTACTGCTTAAGGGCTGTGGTTGCCTTGGGCAGGTCACATCATTTTTAAACTGTTGCTACACAGTTTATTTTTTGGACAAGGGCCTGTGTATTAGGTGTCTTGGGAACCTAACAATACCTAACTTAAGAATTTAAAATTGATTTTACTTACCTGTTTGATCTGAAATCTGTCCTTGGGGACATTGAACACACTTTTAGCAACAATAGCTGTACTCACTTACTGAAGAAAAAGCCTGGGTGCACACTGCAGAAAAATCACATAGAATATCATGTAAAGCAAGGCACTCACATGACTTAAAATATGGTGAAAAAGAGATAAAGTTCATTTGTTATTCCAAATAAACTTTATCTCTTTTTTACCATATTTTAAGTCCTGTGAGTGCCTTGCTTTATAAGATATTCTATATATATATTCTATATATATATATATATATTTATATCATGAGTGACGGCAGCTGTGAAAAAAGCGCATCAGAACTCCTAAGCAGTGGTGTAACTAGAAATGACTGGGCCCCCAGCAAATTATTTTTCAGACCCCCAAAATGTCTAGCGATTGACCCGTTTTACCAATATTTATTGAAATTCTATATGATTTAGGGACCTCATGGAGCTTCAGTCTTCAATCAGTTGCAACACGTTGCTTCCCGAGCCCTTTGATGTTGTTTTTATTGGCCTCAAAGCAGGTGCTTAGTTTTGGATATTTGGCTTGGAGGCAAGTTTTTTTGGGCATGTGTACTGCCAAACAAATGCGCCTGTAGTTTGCCAGTCCACATGGGGCTAACGAATAACCAATTACAGCCCCTGTTTGGGCTCCCCCATTTTTCTCATGCTTTTATTGCTCCCCGCCTTTTTTTTATATTTAAATGTGGCTAACAATTAAAAAAGTTTGGGGACCCCAGACAGAAAGAAATCAAGCGCCACAGAAATGGATCCTCTGATGAAAACAATATAAAATGTTAGGGGCAGATTTACTAAATTCGTGTGAAGGATTTGAATATTCGCGCTAATAATCTCGAATAGTCTCAATTCGATCGTGCGACTATTCGAATATGCAAATTAAGTTTTTTCGAATATCGAATATTCGGGTGCATCGAAACGATCGAATAAATATATATTCGAGTGCTCGACTATTCGCCAGTCGAAGAACTTGCCCTTTAAATTTTTATTCGACTGCCTGCTTCGCCAGATTGAACCTAACGAACTGCAATAGAAGCCTATGGGAAGCCCCCATAGGTTTTTTTTCTGAGTCTTTTTTTTTCAATCGTACGATCAAACACTTCGAACGTTCGATTCGTATGATTTTGGCGAATATTCTAGCGTTTTTTTCTGCGACTTTTTGTAGATTCGTTCGATCGTACGATTCTGAATAGTTGAAAATGCGCTCACAACCGGAGAATATTTTATTCGATTTTGGCGAATATATATTCGCCAAATATTCGCCAGTCGAATTCGAGGGCTAAAATCCTTCGACAATTCGACCATTAGTAAATGTGCCCCTTAGACTCAATAATAAAAATTCCCATACATGAAATATTAAATAACAATATTAAACGTTAGTCAGTAAGTGACAGTCTGGAGACAAGTTATTAATTTCTTAAATGCCCACAGGACGGGCTTACAGGAATAATACCTTAGCCGTGCAATAAATCAAACCTTTTGCTTTTTGCAAATACAGCTGCTTGTTAAGTGCAGGGTAATGAACAAAACAGTTTATAAATCTCCCTTATCATCTCTCAAGCAGGTGCTTGGTGAACAACTTTTTAATTGCCAATAATAAACTGCATCATTAAAAAGAAAAAGATGAAAAATAGTTTCCTTTAAATGCTGCACTAACAGTTATTGTTAGGATTACACAACTTCAATGGGATATGAATTTCTAACGTGTCCAGCAGGAAGGGCTAAGCGCAAGGCTTACTCTGGGATGGAATAGCTCTGCTCTGCAGGAATTAGTATGATAATCACTAATGAGGCATTAAGCTTTAAAAATTGTAGCAAAAATGTATATTGGTATATTAACCCATAATACAGCACTGGCATGACAGTTATATTAGCCCTCCATTCACATTAAGAATTTCCCTTGCACTTGGCAGTACTGGGTGGTATTCTGCATTGGTGGGACAAAGATGTGTGACCTTTCCCTTGCCCTTTGTGCAGTAATTTGGGCATGTGTGGGTGGCATGGCACTGATCTGGGACATCAGGAGCTTGGCATAGCTACGTCTTTTACACTCACTTGAATAACTGAGGAGCATGGAGTTCTGAAAAATTGTAACATTTAATTTGTCTCTCCCTGAACTTTGATTAATTAGCTAAAGCAGCCAGAACATAAAGGTGATTAACTCAAAATTACGGCTCCCACTCTAATTCCTGTCTGTGCAACAGTATGAGGCCACTCTGTACAGGGCACTAACCTAGAAACACCCACAAGGCATCTCTTAAAGGGAAAGTTCACATTAGAGAATAAATTGCCAGCGTTCTAATTCATACTGTTTAAGCATGTTAAGATTATAAAAATATTTCACAAAGTTATGTCATTGTACAAGTATTGCACAAGCCTACTGATGTTCCTACTGATGTAAATTTTAAATATGGATTATATTTTCCCCTCTCTCTAGCTATAGTTGTGATCCTTTAGTCACATAATGCAGACACAACTCCAACACCCAAAAACTAAAGAGAGCAGCAGCAGCCTTGTCTTTGATCTGCAGCAGGAGTGGGTACATACTGTAATATTATGCTTAGGTACCATGAGTATTAGGTTTTAATTGGCATCAGTTGCAGAAAGAAGATCACTATTAACTCAAAACCCATTATCCAGAAAGCTCTATACACTTACTGCAAACAACTTAAAAGTCACAAAAAGTTTAAACTTGAACAATTAACTATTGTCTTTGAATATCACTCTCTATATTACCATTTAGAGATGTGGGGGTCCACAAAAAGTCCACCCCTCCTGACTCTAACCTGCCCACTCCCAACCTGACCCAGGAAAGCCCCTCTATTTAAAGACCCCCAACAGGCCCCCCCAACTCTGATGTCGCAAAGGGGGAAGGGCAAGCACCCTGTCTTGCCATCATCACCTTATGTTACAGAATGGAAATTTTTTTTTAAAAAATGGCATCTTTTGCTTTGTGTGTGAATGTGCTGAATAGCATTGGAGTCAATGAGAAGAGCAATTTACACGGGTTTCACTTAGTATACACACATGCCCTGCATTGTTAGTGGACTCTTATCTTTTCAAAAGAAAAAAAGGCCTCCCATTTTGCCAGCTTCTTAAAAACATCTGTGATTATTATTTAAAATAGTGAAAAATTAAAAAGGCATATTTTAATATATATTCATTTATTTTTAAAAATATTTTTCACTCCACAGATTGTGCTGTTTTGAAGTGAAGTGGCGAACTCGACGCACAAGCGGCAAACTCGACGCGCGACGAAACGAGACTCGCGGCGAAACGAAACAAATTTTTGTGAGCGTTTCGCCGCAACTTTCGCCATCGCCGATTGTCGGAAATTCACAGCAAATTCGCCTAGGCCGAATTTATTCGCCCATCACTATGAAGCACCCCTTTATATCTACTAAACATTAATTAAGCCCAATAGCATTGTTTCGTTTCCAGTATGAATTAATTATATCTTATTTGGGATCAAATACAAGGTCCTCTTTTATTATTACACAGAATTTTTACAATTTTTTTTATAGAATTAGTTAAAATTGAGTCTATGTGAGACAGCCTTCCCGTAATTCAGAGCCTACTGGATAACAGGTTTCCAGATAACAAATCCCCTACCTGTATGTTAGGGATGCACCAAATCCAGTATTTGTTTTGCGATTCTGCCTTTTTCAGCAGGATTCAGATCCTTGTGCGTAGCCGAACCGAATCCTAATTTGCATATGTAAATTAGGTATGGGAAGGGTAATCACATGACTTTTTGGTCACAAAACAAGGAAGTAAAACATTTTTTGCAGACCTTTTCCTTTCCTGACCTTAATTTGCATATGCAAATTAGGATTTGATTTGGTATTTGGTCCAATCTTTCACATGGGATTTGGCTGTATCCCAACAAGTGGATTTGGTGCATCCCTGCTGTATATGCATGCACCTACAGGGACTGTGATGGGAGGGATGTCTGCCCTTATCATAACACCACAGTAAATCAATGATCAAACAAGAAAATGAGAGGAATTGTGGGTAATTGCTACTTCACTTTTAGGAAAAGAAAACAATTTTCCCCCATACTTTCAATCATCCTGCCTTTTTTTTTCTCTGATATTAACATTGGCATGAAGCTTCATTTCTACTAGCCAGATCAGTAAAACACCAGGCAGGTGGCAACCCTGCTCGAAAAGCAGAAATGATAAAACTGGAAGCATTAGAGAAGCAAAGAAACACATCAATCCTGTCCCAAGGATATTGTATTGCATGTCGTATAAATAAAACCTGTATGAAGAAAAGTGAGACAGGCATGTTGAACAGGCAAAGAGCCAGGCTACTAGCTACTCCTAGCGAGCCACATGAGACACATTCAAAAATAGTTGGGAAACAAAAAGATAAACAAACACAACAACCTGTGCTACCAACACAAACAGAAGGAAACCATAAAGTGCATCTGCCTGCCAGGCAAAATAGTGAGGGTCCTTGATAGAGATACCATAGACTGAGATAATTATATGCTAACAGCTTGTACGTGTCCATGTGGTCACAAGAAAGCCTTCATTTGGAACACAGATTTAGTGACCCAGGCCAAGCTGGCTCGCTGAAAACCGGGAAGCCAAAATGTTGACAGTGGTGTTTTACTAATAAATGCTTCAATGTCAAACGAGTAAATACGCAAAAAAGGAAAGGTTTCCCTATTACGCACACCTGTAGCTAGGCAAATAAGTATGCCAGTGTAGAGGGCTTCATCGCAAGGAGAGATTGAAAAAACATTTATAAATACACACATAGAATAGCCACGGGTAAATAGACTTTGTAACAGCACAGCAGGACCATTGTAAAAAATTGTTTTTTTTTTTTACAACTATACATGTGATAATAAGAGACAGGTATGAAGGCTGCATTTTGGTCATGGGTCATATATGCTTTTCCAGTATGGTTAAAAAAAATATATAGTTGGCCAACCATATCTCATGGTGCATGTCAGTTTTAAAACTGCAGCTCTGATACAGTATTCACCAGTATGCTTCACTGTATTTCACAGGAATGTAATAAAAGGTTCAAGTCTAATAACCCAGGGGTCCCCAACCGCTGGGCAATGGTCAGCCCAACCGCTGGGCCATGGTCAGCCCTGAATGGGGCCGCCGAGCCTAGCCCACAATTTACATGGCACACCCGAACTGGATGCCCAATCCCCTCCCGGGGGATTTTTTTTTCATTTTTTTATAACTTTTTATTATTGGTTTTTGAGTTTTATTTAGACGCAGCCATACAGTGATTTGAATAGACTGGAATATGAATAGGAGAGAGCCTGAACAGAAATAGGAGTAATAAAAAGTAGTAATAACATTTGTAGACTTACATAACATTTGTTTTTTAGAGGGGTCAGTGACCTATATTAGAAAGCTGAAAGAGTCAGAAGAATGAGGCATATAATTAAAAAACAATAAAAAAAAAAAAAAAAAAAAAAAAAAAAAAAAAAAAAAAAAAAAAAAAAAGAAAAATGAAGACCAATTGTGAATTTGCTTAGAAATAGCTATTCTATAACACACTAAGGGGCAGATTTACTAAATTCCCATGATTAATTCGAAGTTCGATCAAATTTTTATTAAATTTAAATCTTCAAATATGCAAATTAGGCAAATTCGACCATCGCATATTGGAATTCCAATAATTTGAATATTCGAATAAAAATTTTATTCAAATATTCGACTATTCGATGGTCAAATTACTTCCCCTTTAAATTTTCATTCGACCACCTACTTCGCCAGAATCAAGCTTCCAAATTGGGAATCATTAGTTTTGAAATCGTTCGAATCCATCGATTGAACAAGTTTTTTTTATTTGATCGATCGAATTGCGGTAAAATCCTTCAAATTCGATAGTCGAATTCAAAGGATTTTACTTCCCTTTTATTCATATGGTTGAATTTCGAATTTTTTTTAATTTCGAAATTCGACCAATGATAAATCTGTCCCTAAAAGTTAACGTAGAGGTGAACCATCTCTTCATGTTGTGTAGGTATAAAATTCCTGTAATCGTTTTCAAAGGATCATTCCAGCAACTGTTTGCTTACTCCTGAAAAATAAGATGCAGAGGAATTATTCAGTGTTGTACTAAGTAATGTAATACCAACATTTATTTTTTGTGAAACTGGCCAAATCAGCATGGAAAAATAATAATGATGGGGGCTCAGGAGACACAAGGCACCTCACTGTAGATGTCCCTCTTATCAGGAGAAAGATAGTTCATATTATGCTGAAGACCCCAATGGCAAATGTCTATGATAAAATGAAGAAATGATCCTGAGGAAAAACAATATTGTAGAAACACCAAAGAAAGAATAAGATATGATGATGGTGCATGGATATAGCTGCAACCAGCTAGAGCAATATTTGCTGTTCAAATTGATGGTTGAATAAGGGATCATAGAAAGGCTTAAGGGAATGTGAGTGCAATGAAGTAGATGTGAAATGCAAGAAAGAATAATAGTTATGTAGAGATTTCATCTAGGACTGATCTTATTATTATGTATTGTCCATATTTCTCCACCATACTTACATGTGCTGGCCTTAATTAAATACTAAACCATTTGAAGTAAAACACTGCACTTTACCATTGATATTGGAAAGACCTGAGCGACAACACCAATATGGTGCACATAGGAGGGTAGAGGTTCAAGCACAAGCCAACACATTGTATTGTATAAAATATGTTTATAGATGTTGATAATATAATTATGGATAGCTGCAAGTTTTATTTAGTAGTACAGCTACTGATATATATATATATATATATATATTTATATTTAGCTAAACTAAATACTATAACATTAAACAACATTATAAATCAGACAGAAGTATTGTGACCACATAAAAGCAGGCGGTTGAAGGCCAAATGTGTTGAAATTTGCACTAACATTTTGGCCTCTCTCAAAGCTAGGGAACAGCTGAAACACTAGTGCAAAATTATAATAAATGTTCTATTTTCATAAAACAGGAGAGTGTGGCTTCTTCATGGGAATATCAAGTGAACACTTGGTGGCGCGTACCCAGGCAGTGTGGGTTTTCTAAACGTGAGTGCTGATATCTTATGGATTATATATATATATATATATATATATATATATGCACTTTATAACTTTATAAGAGCCATTATATTTCAATGGCTGTGGCTTTGCTTGCTACAGCAATTCCATTATTGCTTTTTATTTGCAAAGGCCCATTGTGCACTAATTACACTGCAGGCATAACAGTACTGAGTGATTTGAAAAGGCCTCTATTTATTTGACAGAAATCTCAGGTCATATTAATAACTTCAGAGTGGCTATTCATATTATTCTATTCTGAGAGTGTGAAGGACACCTGTTTGCTCCGTGTAGAGATCAAAAACGTTGCTGCTCTTATGGACACAAACTTCAAACAACCGTTTATTGAGCCGGCATTTTTTTTAAAAAAAACTATTTTTGCAGCAATGAAACTCTACCTAAATGATTACACAGCTTCTGTATAGGTACCTGAATGTGCATTTGAATAAACCAGATCTATTTTGGTGTGACATTTTATTGGAAAAAAGGTAAAGTTGTGCTCACCACTAAATTTTAAACCATTAGACAGTCAGCACTGTGTTGTAGCTGGGCAGCCTTCTGGAAATATTTAACCTTGAAAATAAGTAAGTTGTAGGTAAGATGATGTATATGACTGCAGATTCTCCACTGGCCTGTTGCTTCCCTTGTCTTTTGAACTGCGGGTAGATTTTGGCATAAAATGTCATGTTTTGGTACTGAAATCCACCACATCTGCCTGTACCCTGGCCGTAGCCTTATGCACGCAACTCCTTTTAGTAGCTTAATAATAAGTGTTTTAATGTATATATATGTATATATAATGGGTGAACATCTTGTCTTTGTGCCATTTATATAAGCACAGTGAGTGATACCCTAAAATTACAATGGTTGGTCATGTCTATAACTTATTGTTTTATCAGAGCTGAATACTAGAATTACTAGAATGCTTCCTGGCTGTACTGTAGCAAGATGTTCTCCTGTATAGGCTAGCCTTTAGCCTATCTATAGCCATTAAGGAATTAAGCAAAAAGAAAATTCTACAAAAGTTGTATTTGGAATATTTTGTAGACATTTCTGGAAAACCTTTTAAATTTATCCAAATGATCCATAAAAGCACCTATGTACTTTTCTCAGCTTGCAACTGGTTTTGCTGACCTAAATGGAAAATTGGTGGGATTTGACCAGGAAAAGAGTTGCTTATGGGGGGTATTTAATCACAAAGGATAAGCATGTAATGTGAACAAACAATAATAATCAATACAAGGTTCATCATTCACCAATAAAACATCTCTTGAGATTAGAAGAAAGGAGTCTTCATTTTACAGAGTGCAAAGGGATTTAACTGGGAGCAACATGGGGTTGTTTTAGTACTGTACAGCAACATTTATTCTGGTACCTGGTCTAGTTGAATCAATAAGACATTTTTCCCCAACAGATTCTATATACGGATCTGGGCAGCTGATGTGATTTGCATTACAGTCAGCATGACTGCATCAGACCAATATCTGTGGTATGCAAATTTGGGGAAATATGGGGCAAATGGTTGTCTGAAATGTAGAGCATAATGATGCCCAAATGCATAATGAGTACCATTTGAAATGCCTTTAACATATTTGAAGGGAGTGCCCACTCCTGCTAAACCCTACCTACTTCTCTTCCTCTTCTAACTCTTTCTTCTGTTCTTTACCCTTTTGTTACTTGTTGTAATATTGAAAATTCTTGCAATAAAAAAAATCTGTGGTATGAAAAAGAGCAAATGTTACCTGCAGTCCTTATTCTGGGCTTTATATAATGAGGCCTTATGAAGTTAGCGGATGTCTGTGTCATCATAACCAACTGGTGTGTATCACTAGGGCTAGAAGCCTGGCGAAAAAAATGGTTTGTTGAGTGGCAGAAATTTAGGATATATTGGATATCTTAAAATCTATAGGAGGGATACCATAGCAATCAGTGTTTTCTTCTGTATTTGGAATAATGTGTTTACAAGGCTCATTATAAAGGTCTATTTAATTTAGGTTTAATTGTCTATTTAAATCAGAAATGGGAAATATTTTAGGAATATTAATACATATATTTTGTGTGTCTTCAATGTGCTTTATCCACAGCACCTGGTAAACCAAAAGACCTGGAAAAGGTTCAAAGAAAAGTAACAAGACTAAAAAAAATGGGAATAGAAGGTTTTACTTACAAGGAAAGACTGGCACTGTTCTCCCCAGACCAGCATAAAAAGGGCAAATATCCTCCATTCTGGAGTCAGGTTAGATTTCTTCTTTTGCAGACTTGGCAGATGGCAGAGAATTTCTTAAAACTATAATTAGATCGTTATTTCGGTAAAGAAATTACATTTTCAACACTAATGCATACATTTTTAACCATTTCAATACCAGCACCTTTTGACCTGGGCAGTAAACATGCAATGCTACATAGATGAAAAGGCAAACCAGAAATGTAGTATTGGCAGGCACTAGCATAATGAAGCACCAATTCCATGTTTGCAGCCACTTAAGCTGGCCATAGACATTCAGTTATAATTGTACAAAATAAAGTTTTGTGTGATTTGTGCCATAACAATTTTCATACCATGGCAAATAGTCATTTAGTTGATTGGAAAGGTTAGAAAATTACTGTTTTAAAAGAATAAAATAATTGAAAGATATCCATGGGTTACCGTCCCTACTAATTCCAGGTCATAACTTTCACACGATTGTTGTCTGTCAATTAATGGGCAGAACATTATCCCATTTGTACATTTTCCTGCTTTAATCCCACTATTCAGAATCTGGATGGTTAGTTTAAGATCGTTGCATTGAAATGATTATGTTCATTGTACAAAGAATAAAATCTGAAACGCTATGGTCATCTTTAATCCCGGGTTTTCATGTTAAAAAAATTATTATATTAATATAAAAAAAATTATATTCAAATTTCTGTGCCTGGGGGGCGGAAACAGTCCCTAGAAGACACCATTACTTGATGTTGGTGTGTGTGTATTGCAGTGTGATATTGCAGGCTGGGCTCCCTATTAAAGGAAAACTATAGCCCCAAAATGAATACATAAGAAACAGATTATATCGTATTAAGTGGGATACTAAAGAATCTGGTATCTATATTTAAGTAAATATTGCCCTTTTACATCTCTTGCCTTGAACCACCATTTCCTGATGGTCTGTGTGCTGCCTCAGAGATCACCTGACCAGAAATACTACAGGTATGAGACCTATCATCCAGAATGCTCAGGGCCTGGGGCTTAATAATGTCATGGGAAAAAAATGTTTTTCAAAATGCATCAGTTAATAGAGCTGCTTCAGAAGAATTATGCATTGAAATCCATTTCTCAAAAGAGCAAACAGATTTTTTTATATTTCATTTTGAAATCTGACATGGGGCTAAACATATTGTCAATTTCCCAGCTGCCCCAAGTCATGTGACTTGTGCTCTGATAAACTTCAATCACTCTTTACTGCTGTACTGAAAGTTGGAGTGATATTACCCCATCCCTTTACCCACCCCTTTACCCCACCCAGGGAAGGTAACCAGATAACAGCTCCCTAACACAAGATAACAGCTGCCTGGTAGATCTAAGAACAGCACTCAGTAGTAAAAACCCATGTCCCACTGTGTTCACACACACACACATTTGCAGTTGGGGTGCTTACCCTGACATTGTGGTAGCAAAATAAAAGGGGAAGCTCACCAACTGCAAATATATGTGTGTCTGTGTGTGCATATCCGTTTCCATACGTTTACTAGACACGTCATACCTTGGGCAGACCTGCACTGGCAATCTGTGGGTTCTGGCAAATTCCAGAGGGGCTGCTACAAGGTCCCATTGAAAGTCAGTATTCAGTGGGCTGGTGGGGGCTGTTTGAACCTCTGTGTGGGCTGATTGTGCCTCTGTGTACCTGAAATGCCAGGGCATATTTTAATTCTCAGTCCGGACCTGTACCTTGGTGCGTTAGTGCCAGTATTACACACCCTGTGGTACATTAGTGTGACATATACATGAATGGAGCGTGCCTGTGTGTAGGAGGGGTGGTATTGGAAGGGCTGTGCACATTGTTGCTGCCCCCCCTCCTCTCATCGTCCTGACAGAGATAAACCCTGGCATGTGCACTGGCTGGCTACACGATAGGATGGCATGGAAGGTTACCCAGGTGCCAGACTGCCTGGGTGTGCTGTTTCCTGTCTTTTTAGGCTCATATTGTTTTGTCTCCATTCACACAGCTGAAGCCACGTGTTCCTTTCTCACAGGCGCCTCTAGTAGTGCTCTCCATGCCGCATGGAAACATGTCTGCTGCTGCTGCTGCTACTGGGACTATTTCTGTACAGCCCATACAGGCATCCACTGTGTCTTCTTTGCCATATTAATGCCCCATGTTTATATCTCTGCTTTACACACACACGTCTGAGTTTTAAAATGAAAGGGAGGGCAGAGGGGGGATTGGGATTCTACCAACCGACGCTGCTCAGATTTTATATTTAATCTGCCTCAAATTGGTCGAATTGAGCAGCCCCACATGGTGTGATAGCGGTACCACCCAGAGGTACGGCCACAGACAGACACCTGTCCTACTGGCACCACAGTCCGGCTGATGATACTAGTTCCACACAAACAAGGACGATTCTTCCTCTGTGACTACAGCAGTTACACGCTGTGTTGCCATGGCAGATTGTACGAGGGGTTCATTCAAGGTCATTGGTGGATGTTTCACCTTGATGTCCCTCCGGTACCAGTCTACCAGGCAGGTCAGTCAGCGTAAGCAATGAAATACAGACACTGGTGCAGCTAAATTAGATTCCAATTGCACCACATGATGCACCATGCTCTCTGAAGTAGTTAAAACAGGACTGGGCATTAAAGAAAATCCACATAAATAACCCAATGATTGGCAGAATATACTTGATCGTTACAGGGGGGGGGGCATCGTTCTGTGTTATAAAATGGTATTTCTGTATGACCACCCCAGGAATGGGTGGGACCTTGCATGTGTTGAGAAATACGTACTCTTTATTTCCTTATTTCAAATTGTTCCCCTTTTTACTGCATAGGGTTTAATTAAGAGCAGGGTTACAGAGATGCATTCCCCCTAATTTGTGTAAATTAATCCTCAAAAACAGAAAAGCGGTCACTCCGGAAGAAGGGCTTTGGGATATGAATCAGAAAGAGGCTCAGTTTTCACTCTACCCTTGCCTCCTGTATCCTAAATGTGGGTCTGTCCTAACATAGCCCTCCCGGCTCCCAGGCAGAAGTAGAACTCCGAACCACCTCTTGGAGATTCACATACTTTTCCCATGACATATGGGGAAGGGCTGGTTGGAAAAAAGTCCTGGTCTGGAATCCTGGTTAGAGAAAGGAGTCAGGGGATAAAAAAAAAAAAAAAACCAAGAAGGGCAGAATGAAAAATTCCACTTTGCTCTCTCGCAAACTATAGTGAAGGAAAAAGATTGTTTCCATCTTGGCGCCTTATACGTTTCACATTCAGGAATGGAATTTATACAAGCAACGACTGGGTTAATCTGATATTTGAATTCCAGATAGGTTTAATGCAAATACCAGTACGAAATTCTTCAGGAATTTTCAATGTAGAGTCGAAATGTTGTTTCAGTTCAATATTGTGACTTCAAGTTCGACATTGCCAAGAATAACACATTGCAGTGTATATCAAGCCATGTGTACATGGCAAAAGAACACCTGTGCATGCTTTCTTCTAAAAAAATCCCAATAGGGCGGCTATGTGTGTGCCAGACATATATAAAGGGGCAACCTTGTATAGGGCATAAAAAGAAATACATTTTACTCTAAGGGCTCTTTTTCACAGCTCTCTTTCGAGACATGCAAAACTCTAAAAACGGACCCATGTTTAGATTATGAATCACTTGATCTCAAAAGAACACTCGGGAGAAGTCTTGGATAAATAATCTGCATACCTCCAGATTAAATTTTGTTTATTTAAATAGTGTGCACGATTTGGAGTTGCCATCTTGCTTGCTATCTGCTGACAGTTAGGTTGCTGTCCATTATGGAGAAAAGCATGCTTTGCTAAAGCAGGCAATAAAGAAGCTTATTTCCATTTACACAATTTACAAAGGGGTGTTTTGGTTTTTTATGATTTAGTGATAATTACATTTTTAATTACATTTGTAGGCAAATGGCAGTAGTGCTGACATCAAATACTCCCAAACTGTACACTCTCTAGAGCTAGGGGACTGACAGATACACTAAGTTATCAAAAATGAGATCACAGCCTGTGTACACACACAATGTCCAGTCCTGCTGACACACTACAGAGCAGAAAGAACACTCTGCGTGACAAAGTGTCACATAGACATTAGTTTGATTAACTGTGTTTTTTTTTTTTTGTTACAAACTGCGCAGCCTAGGGCTATGTCAAGTCACATATGCAGTGCTGTTATTATTTTAGAAGTGTCCAACCTTCTGACAGCTACTTTTGCTTTGTGAAAATATTGCATTTCCTGACCTGCATAAATTACTTTGCAATGTCTTGTACATATTCAGGATTAGGCAAAGAAATGCATAAAATAACTGTATTCTGTCTGAAGGTAAAAATACCATACATAAAAGGGGTTGTTATTAATGTCTGACTCCAACAAAAAAAACATTTCAAGTTTTTTTTTTCTTTAAAATCTGAATTTTAATGGAACAAAATGCTAATTTTTTGAGATTTATTATACCATGCAGATGGAAAAATGGAAAATCTGGCATCTCAGATCTACCAAGGTTGTATTTAAGTCAATGGGAGAGGTTTCTATCCTAGTGCTGGATTTAGCTTGAAAATCCTATTTTTTTGGGCAAAATTTGGAAATATTTGGGCTTTTCAGGAAAAAGCCCAAAAAAATCAGTGATTTGGGAAAATCTCATACGATTTGGATTTTCACAAATTTTTTGGGGTTTGTCCCCCGACTCAATGAAATTGTGCTTTTTAAAATACTCAGATAAATTTGGACTTTGATAAATAAGGAGCTTAATGTATAACGGTATACAATGTGGCATTTTATAATTTTATAAAGCATACAACTTACACACTATATATATATATATATATATATATATATATATATATATTGCTGCTTGGATTGTACCTTATTGCAAATCACTAAAGGTGGCCGTAGGTTTATAGATCCACTCACTTGTAGAGCAAACACATGTACCAAATGCTGGAAAGGCCTCAATTCACACTGGTGCTCCGTCACTGGCAACCACAGGATAAATAATCAAATACAAGGTGTATGAATGAGGGAACGAGTCACAAGCAGAATACCTGCTATTTTGCCTTTATTGTGCCACCACATGACATGTTTTGGGCAACACGGGCCATTTATCAAGTGTATAGATCCACTCCCTGATATGCCCGCATTGAGGTGGGCGATATCGGGCTGATCTGATTGTGTGCCCTAGTCCTATATCAGACTCGACCTGTCGTCAGCTTTTATTGGCCTGTGTATGGGGGCCTTTAGCCGTTGCCTTTCAGATGAAGAGGAATAGGGTAACTGAAGGGGAAATATTGAAAAGATTCTAGGCTTTGTGAAGCCATGTAAAATATAATGATTATTGTTTGCTCCAACTATAAAGCTAGAGAGACAACAAAGCTGATATACAAAAAATCTACACCTGATTCCATAGAAACGAATGCCAGTGTGACTACAGATAGCTGAACAACACAAACTATGCATAATAGCGGCTTTTTGAATGTGACCTTCAAATTGTCATCAATGCTCCTTGAGGCGAGTGCTATTGTTATTCTATAAGTTATGGCCGTAATAATAATAATCTTTCACTTAATTGCTGGTTTTACATGTTGTTATTACAGTATTTGTAGACCGATGATGCCTTAAAAAGGTAAATTAGGGGACAGAGGTTGAATGGATTAGCAACTATAATCCTAGCAGAGTTGAGTGGAGAAAGCAAATGGCAAACAGTCATTAATATATTTTATATGAAATGTGAAATCCATAAATATGAAAAGCTGAAATCCACCCACCTAGGAAAAAAACAGATTTACAGGGAAAATGAAAATTCAGTTAAAATTTACAGGTATGGGACTCTTTATCCAGAAAACTCCAAATTATGGAAAGTCCATCTCCCATAGGGGGAAATTCACTAAAGCGCGAAGTGTCTAACGCTAGCGCTAATTCGCCAGTGTGACGTCAATTCGTAACTTGCAAATTTACTAACACCGACTCTGGCGAATTTTCACTAGCGAAGAAGAAAGACTAGCGCAACTTCACACCCTTACGCCAGGCGAAGTTGTGCACGGATGAAGGATCGTAATTACGCAAATTGACTAAGATCAACATTTTCCTGAACGTTACCACTTACGCTAGACGTTACTTCGTCAGGTCAGACCTGGCGAAGATCAATACAATATATAGGAGTTTGAAAAAAAAATTGGAAAAGTCCCAAAAAAACGCTGGCGTGTTTTACCATTCTAGGGTGATAGTCTGAAAAAGATTGTTTTTTTTTTTTGGTGGAGGGGGGTTACCCTCCTCCCCCCCTACATTTTCGAACATATGGCAACACAACTATACAGGGGGCACATGTAGGGCAATAGGACAACTTTATTACATTTATTAAAGGTTTCCTGGGCTTTTGTAGTGTAATGTATTGGCTGTAACATAGACCTTAGCATAACTTCGCACTTTTGTGAATTTGCCTAGTGTTGGCGAAAATTCGAACGTTAGCGAAGGCAACGCTAGCGAATTTTCACCGCTTAATGAATTTCCCCCATAGACTCAATTTTATCTAAATAATTAACATTGTTTAAAATAATTTTTTCACTGTAATAATAAAAGAGTACCTTGCACATGATCCAAATTAACACATACTTTATCCTTGTTGGAAGCAGACCCAGTCTATTGGGTTTATTTAATGATTCCATTAAATGTTTATATGTAGACTTAAGGTATGCAGATTGAAATAACGATCAGATAAAGCTCCTTTATCCGGAAAACTTCAGGTCCCGAGCATTCTGGATAACAGGTCCTGTATCTGTACATGTTTACTGAATAATTTTCTTTTGCATTCTGTCTGGTTTCATGTTTCTCAGTTATCTTAAATCAGTTGACAAGAACCAAACATAGTCCAAAGTCCTGACCTGAAATATTGTTTCTGCAACTTTTAGGCTTCCCCAAAAGAGACCAACTGCCACATATAAGTACACAAGCGTTTGTTTGTCTTTCAGTTTCCCTGCCTATGCCTAGTGACTGTGTTGTATATGTTATGACATTAGATAGTAACCCAAGATAAGCTGAGATTCCACTCCATTTCCCCTTCTCTTGCCTTGAATTCCTGCCTCCTTCTCTGTTAGTAAGAATAGAATTTGTTTATTTCACGTGCACAACTGTCAGCATTTCTGAGACCTTTTGTTCTCAAGTTGGATGCTCAGTGCACGCTGAGTGGAAAGTATTGTGGCATGCACTAATTACACACACATATACAATACATATTATTTACGATTCCTGTGCCTCTTGTGATGAGTGAGGCCAATATTTCATGCAGGGAGATGCAAGCAGCTTTTATTTTCTTTTCTAAATGGTTCACTCGGTGCTGAAAATCTTTTGTCTCATTATCCAACATAGAAATTGTTCCTAATTATATTAATATGATTCTGTCTTGTACGGATGCTAAATTGGCCCTTGCACAGTCTAGGAACAATAATAATAATATAATATCCCTGTACTTGGCTCACTTAGCTCTGGAATAATTTTTTTATAGAGGCTAATATAATAGCTTAATGGGGGAATGTAATATGTTTTGTTAGTGAAAAAAAATGTTTGTTAACATCTTTGCAAACATTAGAGACCACGTTTGCGCTATTTATGACTGATTAAAGTCCTCAACAACTTCCTCACAAAGTTTGTGACCAAATTGCTTTTGTGAATGTTCTCAGTGTAGGCAATAAAACGGAATTCATGAACAGGTGTTAAAAGGTTCCCAATGTGCAATTAAGATTTGTAATATTATAAAAGTTTTGCAAAGAACATTTTTATTCCCAAAGTTTTGCTTTTTGATTACTTTTCCCCCTTAGCCTTCAAAGGCTCTGGCTAGCTCTGAGACTACAAATATATTAAAGGGATACTGTCATGGGAAAACATGTTTTTTTACAAAATGCATCAGTTAATAGTGCTACTCCAGCAGCATTCTGCACTGAAATCTGTTTCTCAGAAGAGCAAACAGATTTTTTTATATTTCATTTTGAAATCTGACATAGAGCTAGATATATTATCAGTTTCCCAAGTGCCCCTAGTCATGTGACTTGTGCCAGGATGGAACTGCTTTCTGGCTGGCTGTTATTTCTCTTACTCAATGTAACTGAATGTGTCTCAGTGGGGCTTGGCTTTTACTATTGAGTGCTGTTCTTAGATCTACCAGGCAGCTGTTATCTTGTTTTAGGAAGCTGCTGTCTGGTTACCTTCCCATTGTTCTGTTAGGCTGCTGGGGGGGGGGTGATTTCACTCCAACTTGCAGTACAGCAGTAAAGAGTGACTGAATTTTATCAGAGCACAAGTCACATGACTTGGGGCAGCTGGGAAATTGACAATATGTCTAGCCCCATGTTAGATTTCAAAACTGAATATAAAAAAATCTGTTTGAGAAATGGATTTCAGTGCAGAAGTCTACTGGAGCAGCACTATTAACTGTGTTTTGAAAAATACATGTTTTCCCATGACAGTATCCCTTTACCAGCAGAGAACTGAATAAAGTTACACTGCATTATTACAGAAATGTTTGTCAGTAATAAACAATCATTGTCCTGCTTTAGATCAAGGTACAGAACATATACAGTAGGCATTTAGTCAAAACTGAAATCTAACTTGCCCTCAGATCCCCTCCATTCACTGCTTTGGGCCAAGGGCCACCGACTTTTACAAAGATCCAGTTGCTATAATGCTATTATTTATTTTCTATGAAAGTGATATTCACCTTCCCAGCCGCTCCTAGCCCAGACAAGAAATGATGTACACCCACAGACACCATGACGAGTTTAAGTTGCAGAAAGCTGACTGTCACTTAAACTAGACTGGGGTGGCATTATTCTTCCATGATCCTGTAGTATTGATTACATATGTCAGCCTATGGCATAATCCCCCTGCCCCTACCCAAGCATGATCCACAGAACAGTTTCGGTCTTCTCAACACCACCAAAGAGTGAGTAGGTATAAGTTAAGATGATCTGAGATTTTAGGCGCAGTTTAGAAAAAAAAAAAAGAAATAGAAATTTGAGGTCCTTCTTCTTTAATAGTGATACTGACACATTCCAATTAATTATAGTAACATGCATGTATCACTATAAGTAATTTTTGACATTGGAAAGGCACATCTATATTTCTCTAGAAATGACTGGATCAAAACATCTATTCACCTGCTGTTCATGCCATTTCCGTACTGTGTTTACAGCTCTGCTACTCATGCATGAAACCTGCTGGCCTTGAGGTGAGGTAAAGTAACTCTAAACTCAGTTTCAAGTACAAATATGAACTCAACTATCCACCTATCCAAAGGGGCCAGAGAGGGTTCATTTCAAGTAATCAATCATATTGTTGCCTGATATAATAAAGTCACTTGGTCTCCTTTGT
The DNA here is from genome assembly GCA_024363595.1 of Xenopus borealis. Taxonomy (NCBI): domain Eukaryota; kingdom Metazoa; phylum Chordata; class Amphibia; order Anura; family Pipidae; genus Xenopus; species Xenopus borealis. The sequence goes on along the minus strand of CM044436.1, from coordinate 29,909,318 downwards.
TATCTGGGTGGTAATCAGCTTTGAAAAAGGAACAAAAAAGTGCTGAAAGCTTGCTGTGAGTATCATCTTTGTTAGTCAGTAATGGCATCCCTTTTATACCACTAATGCTATTTTTTATAGCAAAAGTTTTGCACTATAACATTGTGACTTGCTAACATGGTACATTATTACCTGGAAACCGATTTGTACATTATAGCTGTACTGTTCGACTTGCAAACTTTATATACAAAGGGGGGAATGTAATTAAAGTCGCAAAGAGAAAAACATGGCGTTCCAATAAGAGTAAAAATCCACATCTCGCAATGTAATATTGTTCCTTAAACGGTTATTGCATTGCGAATCGTTATTGCGCATTGAGGATTATAATTGCGCACTCTTAAGGAGTGCTTGAAGGTGTCGTAATCTTTTGGAGCAAACATTGCGAGTTTTTCAGTAAGAAGTTTTATTACATTGACAGCGAATTAGCGTAAAGTATAAAATTTGCAAACGGCCTTCCGCTGGTGGAAGTGGTCGCTAAACAGTTTCCGGGTTCGCAAAAGGTATATTGCATTCGTGCAAAGCAAAATTTGTTTACCTACTTATGATATTGGTAGTAGTGGAACGTTCTCCATTTTGGTAGTACAGTACCAAGCCTGTTATGCAAATACTTGGGCTATGGGATTTTCCAGATAAGGGGATTTAGATTAAAAAAATTTATATCCTTTAAACATTAAATAAACCCATTTGAATTAGTTTGCCTTCAATAAGGATTTATTAAATCTTAGTTAAGATTTAGCACAAGGTACTGTTTAATTATTACAGAAAAAAAGGAAAACGTTTTTAAAGGGATACTGTCATGTGGCCTGGCGACTAATTGCTTGTTCTTCTAGGCGACAATATCCCCGAACTGCCTAGAAGAAGAGCCGATTAGTTACCCGGCGACTACCCTGAATCTGCCAGTGTGTCACTACCCTTAAGATTTTGCTAGATCTGCATCCCTTCTCTGGAATTCCCTTTCACGTTCCTTCAGACTTTCTGACAGTCCTTCAGCCTTTAAATAGTTTCTTTAGACTGATGGCATGCTGTTGTCCATGGGAAATTGCTCTCCCCGTTGACCAGAAAGCACAAAAAAATACCTTTTTAATTGCACTAAACAGGAATTACTGAGGGTAAAACATTTGACTCTCATGGGTAGCGTGATTTCCCATGTCATCACCCTAACTCGCAATTCTTTGGAATAGCTTTCCCTAATCTAGCCTAGCATTGCTTCACGATACACTATATTCCACAGCCTCTTGCTAAGCGCAATACCAATTGGTACAGTTGGGTCTGTAGATTGGCAGGTTGGAAATTGCCAAATTAAAACTTTCTTTCCCTTTGCACTGTTTTGTACGATTTACTACTGTGAAGAACAAAAACTATAAGAACTGTATATTTTCCAACCCCTCCCCATGTATTGAGTTTATGTGGAACAGAGGTGTATATTATCACTTCCAGCATGTACATACAATTATTATCTATTATATACTTCAGAGTCAATTAACAGTACAGCACCCAGAGAAAAAATAATAATATATATATATTTAATAAACCCCGAGGATGGAAAAGCCTGAATTTGAAAACCTGGCATCTCAGACCTGTTGAGGTTGAGAAGTTCCAATGATTTTTTGATGTGTTCTCGGCTTCGTGCAATACCCCAAATTTTTCAGATGAAGAATACAAAAAAGTTGTGAAAATATAATTTTTTTCCCCGCAAGGAAAATTTTCGGGAAAATGTAATATTAAATAAGCGTAAAAACCTTGAGTGGATTTGATCGAGTTTGCAGCAGAAAATGCTGAGATAAATTTGGGGTTTCATAAATAACCCCCTATATATATCTATTAGGAATGCATGCACTTTGTGCGCAGCTAAAAGTTTTTTTACTTCCTTGTTTTATGCCGAAAAATCACATGATTTTAAGGATTCGGATTCAGTTCGGCCAGGCACAAGGATTCGGCCGAATCCTGCTGAAAAAAGCAGAAACCTGGCCGAATACCGAACTCAATCCTGGATTCAGTGCATCCCTAATATATATATATATATATATATATATATATATATATATATATATATATATATATATATATATATATATATATATATATATAAACTCCATGCAGATAGTTCCCTTATCCCAGGGCTCCAGCTAGGCAGCAATGCTAAGCGCTGTCCCCGCATGCCTCTCCCCATACAGCCTGCCGTTACAGGTTAATGAAGGATAACTTGTTTTTCCAAACGCATAATCTACTGTTGCTGAATTTTCATCCTGAATAGCAATGTTTTGCTTTCCTATGGCAGAAAACAACATTAAAAAAAAAAAAAAAAAAAGGAAATTGGGTCCTTCACACAAACAGTTTTTTTATCCACTTTCCGAGAATTGTTGAATGCAGAGATAGCAATAAAAATAAAGGCTTATGTCGTCTTTTGTTTTATTTTTCCTAGTCTGGATATTGCACGCAGGCTGCTTCACTGGGTATATTGTCGGCATCAATAGTAAATTCATAAGTGATCTAATTAAAAAAAGCTACAAAGATTCCTCTAAAGTTACGTGTAACCTCGAATAAACCCCAACAGGTCAGAATCAAACTCAGGACCATATTGGTGTAAAAGAGGCAATGCTAGCCAATTAGCCAAAAGGCAGTTCCCAACTTGGAAAAGTCTACTTACTCTCTGGACTTCAGGACAGGGAATTCTAAGGCTATATACTGCAGGGAAAACAGAACACTGTGTTCTCATACAAGAGGGAATACTATTTAAAATATGTTTCAATCATTCTTGAAATGTTTTTACAAGCCTACAGTCATTTTGCATCTTGTAGGAAGCAGCAAATACACATATACAAGCCTAGAGCTAAGCAGCCAGATGCCAAGAGCCTGGATACGCCCAGAGTCAAATTTTCTGCCCTGTCACTGCACTTGTGTGCATATTGGTGTGCAAATTATGCAGCCAGTCTTCTTTGTAATAGGTGTGTGAACACAGGACTGTAGTGTACAGAACATACTGTAAGTGCCACACTCACCTCAAATCATTGGTCGCCAGTGATTAATACCTCACAAATTCCACCATAAGATCTATCTTAAGATCCACTTACCTTTCTACATGAACCCATTATGACCCATGAGCATATTCTTAGGACTTACAGGATGAAAAAAGCAAGCCAGTCCTATGACCATGTTTTTAGTAGTCAAGTGAAGCCAGCTGCTTTATAGTGATAGTTAGTCACCCCCACTGGCAATCCGTGGGTTCTGCTATAAGGTGCCATAGAAAGTCAGTATTTAGTGGGCTGGTGGGGGCTGTTTGGGCCTCTATGTGGGCTGATTGGGTCTCTGTGTACCTGAAATGCCAGGGCCTATTTTAATTCTCAGTCAGGACCTTGACCCCACATAAATATCAAACAACCACAGATACAACAACATCAGCAATTTTTTTTTTTTGCGCTGGAAAAAGAACCTTCAGTCTTTCCATTCTTTAACCTTTCAAATCTTTCTAATAGTGATTCCTACAATGGAATAACATGTTCTACATTATCTTTTCTCTTGGAGGCCTTACATGTGCTCAGAGCCGTTTTAAGGCCTTGGTGGGCCCTATGAGCAAGACAGAAAATAGTGGGAATAAGGAGGACAGCAGCAGGATATCCTGGCAGATATGCGTCAGGCAGGTTTAATTTCCCCACGTTGTCTTCATCTGATGGGTCTCTCCATATGATCCACTCCTTGGCCCCTGTGCCATCGGTTGAATCTTCCCGATTTATCCCAACATGTGAGTGGCCAAATTGTGCCCAGATTCAATTATTTTGCAACCTTGTTAAAAGAGTGGCTCCCACAGTATATGGTCAGCTTCAGGTGCCTTACTTTTCTCTTACCCTTTCTTCATTTAAGGTGGCCATAGACAGGCTGATAAAAGCTGCCGATAGACTGAGTCGGCAGCTTATCAGCCAGTGCATGGGGCCCTCCGACGTGCTTCCCCGAAAGCAGGCCAGATGTCGATTAAAAATCCCGTCAGATCACGGCCACATCTGTTCATTGATGCGGTCCCTCGATCCTGCGCCGTCCTGATCCTATCGTTGGGCCCTAGGGCCCACGATCGGATCAGCCCGATATCGCCCACCTCAAGGTGTATGGCCACCTTTAGACTGTAATTTATAAAGAGCAGAGCCTTGTTTGGTGTTTACAGATTGAGCATGCAGAATTACATGCAAAGCAGCCAATAACTGATACAAGAGGTAAATAGGGCCCTGCCCAAAAGAGCGTACAATCTGAAGTGTATATGTAATCTGTATATATTCTCTTCTACAGTACTACAAAATATTTTTTCTCTAAATATGGGGTCTTGTTTGAACAAAACTATAATTAACTCTATATTGGGGTTAATAAAACTATGATTAACTCTATAACTATATAATTAACTATATGATTTTTGTTTGAAGTTCTGCTGAGTTCAGTATATACTGTATATACAACATCATACGAGTAGGTGCATTCCTATGACCATTAGAAACCGAACACCTAGGTGAATAACCTTCAAAGGGTAATATACAGAACTGATCTCAAGTAAGTTTAATGTGGAAAATGATTACAGTATATATATAGTTAATATAATAATGCAATAGTATATATATATATATATATATATATATATATATATACTGTATATATATCATGTATTACAATTATTTATTCCCAAGACCCTTTTTATGTACATTTTGAAACAATAAATATATTTATTTTTGCAGACCAAGTTTCTTCAATGAAAAATAACCGATAACTGTATCAGGAGGGTAACAGGAAGACTTATTTCCATAAATTGTTTAGAAGCTGCATTTGAGTATTACAGTTTAGCGTTATATCTGCACTTGATTGTGATTTTTTGTTAAATTTTATTTACTACTGAAGTCAATTGTGATTGACATTAGACGAGATATAATGGAAGCAATATGGCAGCTTCCGTTCATATGTATAATTACCATTATGCCAGGAGGGTGTGTTTTGAACACACAATTAGCTATAGTTCCTTATGCCCTCATAAGTGAATATAATACCTTTAATTGCTTTTTAATTTCTGAATCTTTTATAACAGAGTAGGCTTTGAGATATTGAATGGTGCGAGCACTCACTGTTTGAAGCCAATTCCATTAAATTTCATGAATGGCCTACCCAGGGTGCAGTTTGCATGCATTGTGTGAGTGGCTTGTGTGTGAATGAGGTTAACAGCAGAGAGCAACGCTTTCTCCTCTTCACTATGAGTGGCCTGACCTTGTTCACCCGGAACTATGACAGATCTTGTTTAAAATCTGGAAGGGCTAATGTGAGTGGCGTTAGAGCACTGTTTCTATGAGAACACATAGGTCATATGGGAGGAAAAACTGTCGCATTCAACCAGATTTAGAAACTAATCTCTATTTGTGGTCATTATCCTTATTTCTTAGAACTACAGCTCTCTCTGTCTGGTTGTCTTCATCTCTTGTCCTCATCAAAAGGGTGCGTGAGCAATACAGGAAAAAACAGTGCTCAAATTGAAGTGTGTAAGCTGTGTATATGTAGTGGAGAACTAACAGAGCCCTAAAGGTGAACTAACCCCCCCCCCCCCTACAATAAGCACCCTCCCAACCTTCCAGGCATTGTCCCCCTCCCCTCTTCCTCCCTGTGATGTGCTTTAGTGTAAAAAAAAACCCTTTAAAAAATTCTGACCCTTAAATGCAGAGAAGCACAGTGGAGCTCCTGGCCGCCATCTTGCTGATCTTTGTGTAGTTTGTGTGTTGTGTTTACGAAACCCAGCAAAGGCTATACCTTCAAATTGGAAAAAGGACCTCTGCCATTGACTTCTACAGGACCTCGACAGGTTGAAGATGGAGTGTTTTCGGATTCTGACTTTTTGCATCCTTGGAGTGTAATAAATCTCGAAAAATTTGAGTTTTTTCCCCCCACTAAAAGTTTGGATTTTATAGTAAAAAAAAACTCAATTTGTTTTAGTTTTGGCATTCAAACTTATAAATAAGCCCCTAAGTACTTAAGTATTGCAGCCTCCCTTTAATTTGCAAAGTTTTGGCTGGATTGTTGGTAACTATGATGGATAAGTAATTATTTCAGTGGCAGGTTCCAACAGTAGTGTAATTGGAGATCACTGGAATTAAGGGCTGGTAAAAGGTGGGGTGGGTATGGGTGTCAGCTGTAGCTCAGTATGGGCAAGAAAAAAGCTTTGACACTTTTCTGGTGATTAAAATAACATTATTAAAAGTCCCTCAAAAATATCTATATGGCTGTTGGGTTCCACTGGATCATGCACAGGGTCTTACAGGAACAATTCAGTAAAAAAATTAAAACTGGGTAAATAGGCTGGGCAAAATAAATAATGTTTTCAATATAATTATGGCCAAAATGTAAAAAAGGCTGGAGTGACTGAATGGTTATCATAATTGCAGCTTTCTTGGTTTCCACTGATTGGTTACCAGGCAGTAACCAATCAGTGACTTGAGGGAGAGCCGCAAGGGTAATGAGCTGCATGCTAATGCTTAATTGCAAACTCACTGAACAGTTCAGTCCTTTGCGACCCCCCTAATAGTTGCTGACTAATTAAGGAACATATTTATTATGCTGTGTATGTTTTGGCTGGATTGTAGGTAACTATAATAGATGAGTAGCTCAGTATGGTCAAGAAAAAAAGCTTTGACCTTTCTGGTGATTAAAATAACATTAATAAAAGGGCTATGTCAAGTCCCTCAAAAATAGCTATATGGCTTTTGGGTTCCACTGGATCATGCCCAGGGTCTTACAGGAACAGTTCAGTGAAGAAATAAAAACTGGTTAAATAGATAGGCAGTGCAAAATAAATAATGTTTTCTATATAGTTACAAAAATGTAATGTATGTAAATGTAAATGTAAATGTAAATGTAAATGTAATGCTGGAGTGACCGAATGTCTATCATAATAGTAGCTCTCTTGGTTTCCACTTATAGTTGCTGACTAATTAAGGAGCATATTATTATGCTGTGTAAAAAAAATGGTGGGTTAAGGAGGAAAGGTAAAAACTAAGTAAGCTTTATCAGAAAGGTCCATATAAATACACCAGTAATGCTGCTGTGAGTCCTCTGTCAAAAGAAACATTCCTTCTTTTGTATACACATGGGCTTCTGTATCAAATGTCCTGTTTTCAGCATAAACCTCCAGGGCAGGGCTTGAGCATGCTCAGTTTTCTCCTCGCCCCCTCTCTCCTCCCATTCCTGCTGTAGTCTGAGCCCAGAGCTATGAGTGAGCAGGGAGAGACTCAGGCAGGAAGTGATGTCACACCAAGCTTCTATGGCAGCTGTTATCCTAAACAAACAGAAATAATTTCTAGAGCAGTTTACTCAGGCATTGGTAAGCATTCTGCAGAATAAATATAGTGTTATAGCTTGCACTATTGTGGCTAATCTATTGGCAATAAACTGCTTTGGTAGCTTTCCTTCTCCTTTAATACACCATACATCGCCAGGCTTTGGCTTGTGAAAAAACGGAGTAAAATGTTAAAAAAAAATTTAACATGACTTACACCGGAAACAATGTAAAATAATGGCATTAAATCTGGCATTCGTATGTTGTAAAATAACACTCGCCATTGCCAAATTTTTCATAAAAATTCATTTAATACAGCATAGTAAATCCATCCAGTCACTCCAGGCTTTTATATTGAAAACATTTTTGATTCTGCATAGCCTATCTAGTTACCCAGTTTTTATTTTCACACTGAACAGTTATACACATATTATTAATTACTGTTTGAGTTCAGTCAGAGGCTTGTGAGATGCTGAATAGAAATAGCAAATATTTTGAACACCACAAAAAAAATTAGAAAATTGGATTGCTAATTGAGAGTATCATTTGGTACATCATACTAAAAGTTCACTGCAATGTGATCAGCATCTTTAATGAATTCCTTAATTATAGGAATGGACACTAAGGGGCAGATTTACTAAGGGTCGGAGTGAATATTAGAATAAAATTTTAATTAAAAAAAAATTCAAATTTCAAAGTAATTTTGGGCTACTTAGCCCAAAATGCGATTCAAATTGAATTAATTGAAAAAATTTGAACATTCGACAAGTCTAATTTTTGAAGTACTTGCTCTTTAAAATCCTTCCACTTCGACACTTTGACAATTCGACATTCGACAATTCGACAAATTGATATTTTAGCCTATGAGGGACCTCTTAGAATCTGTCCTGAAAATTCCTAGGAATTTGAAAGATTTTGTTCAATTGAACGATTTGAATGATTTTTAATCAATTGAAAATGGACCTATTTGATTGATTGGTCAAATTTTGCAGTTTTTTCACTTCAAAACTTCGGCCCTTAGTAAATCTGCCTCTAAGGGGCACATTTACTAAGGGTTGAAGTGAAATTTTGAATTAAATTCGAATTTCGAAGTAATTTTGGGGTACTTCGACTATCGAATAGTCCATAATTCGATTTGAATTGAGAATCTTGAGACTTTATAATAATGATATAATATATATATATATATATATATATATATATATATATATATAGGTAGCCACAATGGCACTCACCCTTTAATTGTTTTCTCGCCGGGTGCTAACCAACATAGTCAATAGAAGTCCAGAGAAAGCACTCACGGCAGATCCATTAGTAGTGTAGCAAAGTAGTTTATTCACATGGTGTATCAATGCGTTTCGGCCCACAGGGAGCCGTCATCAGGATGAACAGAGACAGTGAAATCCAACATTAAATAGCAGTAGTGTCCAATCAAGTGTGCGTTACAATCAATTAAGATACATTATTGATAGTTTTATCTTTTGGAGGTTTGTGACACTTTTATAAAAAAATATACACAGCTTTTATGCCTTTCACTATTGGGATTGGTCTCCTACCCTGTTTTTTACACTTAATGAATTTGGTGCCTCCCCCTAATACTTTTAGGTGTTTTGTATCTTAATTGATTGTAACGCACACTTGATTGGACACTACTGCTATTTAATGTTGGATTTCACTGTCTCTGTTCATCCTGACGACGGCTCCCTGTGGGCCGAAACGCGTTGATACACCATGTGAATAAACTACTTTGCTACACTACTAATGGATCTGCCGTGAGTGCTTTCTCTGGACTTCTATATATATATATACATACATCAAAAAATAAAGAAAAACAGCACCATGGGTCTTTGCTGGAAAAATATATTGTATAAAATATATTGGCATACCATGTTATAATACAATATATTGCGGGGGCCATTTTGCTACCTGACAGTTTCATTAGAAAGCCAATCTCCACCTACATTCCACAACCGAACAACTACTAGTGACTCACACCAAGTCAAACACCTCCACCCAGATCCCAGCAGACTTTTCTGGTCCATTGACTCAACAATGTTCCCAGGTATGAGCACAAACATGCAGAAATGTAGTAAATAGGAATTCAAAAAAGGCTAAGAATGCTTAATTGAGGCAAAGTTTTAGCTTTGTGTAGGGGGTGACCATTCAGGGCTGAACTCCACAAAGCCTGACATTCTTTGAACCATTATTATTGGTTCTGTTCTGCTGCTGTTAATCAGCTGTGTGGGACTATGGATGGTACAATATATTTGTTCTTATCACCTCATGTGTTGCCCTCATTCGTAATTAATGAGGAAAAACAATACTGAAGGCAAATTAATATATATGAAGCCCTGGAATCTATGTTGAGACAAATACAGTTTTAATCTGGCATTTTATCTAAAAGTAAAGATTAAAATCAGGCAAAATGTTATGCAAAATGTTCCCTTTAAATAGACTTATTATTATATTATTATTACTAACTGGGAAATGGGCAGAGTCCCCCCTCCTGCTATATCCTTTGTGACATGATCTTTCCTCGGGAACCGAGCATTTCAAGCTGGGCCGCATTCATATCCATCCTGGGCAGCATGCGGCCCGAAGTCCGCAGTTTGGACACCCTTGGCCCATAATATATCTATAACAATCTATTTACCTCGGATCCCGAAGGAAGGTAGCTGATCCAGGAGAAATGACGGAAACAGGAACCTCTCTCTTTTGGGGCCCCGGGCTTTCTGCTGTGGAGGTAGTCGAGAAGTCAGGCGAGTTACCAGGAGCGAGGTATCAAGGGATCAGGCAAGGCATAGTCAAGTGCAGGCAAAGGTCGGTTCCAGAAGACGGGTTACAGAGAAGTGAAGTACCAAGGGGTCGGTTTCAGGCAGGGTTCGGAAGTCAGGAAAACAGGCAGAGGGTCAAAACCAGGAAACTCTGACAAACAGGGCTTTAGCAGGAACAGTAGGAACTGAAGCCAGCTTGGGCAAAGTGAGGAGGAAGAGGAAGGTATTTAAGGGAACAGGAACCAATCAGGAGCAGGCTGAGGAAGACAGACACATCAGGGACCAATAGGAAGCTAGGTGCCCAAATTAGAGGTCATTGCACCCAAGTATTTTGGTGCGAGCATCCAATTTGACGTGCGCGGACGTTTCGACACTGGCGCCTATGTTGATGTGCGTCTGCGCTTATGCTCAAAACCAGTGGCGGGTGTTACAATAGCTGTATTAAATAATATTGGCTGCCACAATGCGCTGCAATCTGAAATTGAAAGCCGGTTTGATTGCTTCCTTATATTGAGTCACTCTAGGGCCTGGAGCAATGGCAGCTTGAATGCCATTTTGGTTAAAGGGAAACTGTCATGGGAACACATGTTTTTTTCAAAACACATCATTTAATAGTGTTACTCCAGTAGACTTCTGCACTGAAATCCATTTCTCAAAAGAACAAACAGATTTTTTTATTCAGTTTTGAAATCTGACATGGGGCTAGACATATTGTCAATTTCCCAGCTGCCCCTGGTCATGTGACTTGTGCCAGCACTTTAGGAGGGAACTGCTTTCTGGCAGGCTGTTGTTTTTCCTCCTCAATGTAACTGAATAGAACGCAGTGGGACATGGGTTTTTACTATTGAGTGCTGTTCTTAGATCTGCCAGGCAGCTGTTATCTTGTGTTAGGGAGCTGTTCTCTGGTAACCTTCCCATTGCTCTTTTGTTAGGCTGCTGGGGGGGAAAGGGAGGGGGTGATATCACTCCAACTTGCAGTACAGCAGTAAAGAGTGATTGAAGTTTATCAGAGCACAAGTCGCATGACATGGGGCAGCTGGGAAATTGACAATATGTCTAGCCCCAAGTCAGTTTTCAAAATGAAATATAAAAAAATCTGTATGCTCTTTTTAGAAATGGATTTCAATGCCGAATTCTGCTGGAGTGGCACTATTAACGCATGCATTTTGAAAAAAAAATTTTTTTCCCATGACAGTATAAATTGTGGGTAAAATATCTATCAGTCATGGTGGGATTAGGGAGTAAATTTCCCTTTGCTGATATTCTTGGAATTACGGCTGACTGATACAGCAAGGGGTTTCTATACTTCTAACCTTGTGCCTTGACTAGACAAGAGTAGACTAGGTCCACAGGATGAGCTCATATGGCATGTTACCAATACAGGACTATCTGAATTTAATTTGCCCATCTATGGGCAGTTGCATAAATATATGAAAACGCATTGATGTTTAATCATTAGCTCTTTGCTGTGAGTGCTTTTTTCTAAAGACATATATATGAATTTCAGTGAGCACCTGGTCAATGCTATAACAGGAGAGGTGAGTGCCGGTACTTTATATATATATTATATATATTTACAGACTATTACATACATTTTCCTCTGCTTTCCTTTTCTACTTCTGTTGCAGTATTTGCTGGATTTTTTTTTGGTACATGGCATGTGAATATTCTCCAGCAGACAGAGGGTTAGTGTGAACCCATGGTTTATTTGCTAGGAGGTAACCTATGTAAATGTTATGCCTTGACTCACCTTGTATACTCATGAGTCAGTCCCAGTGCGAGACAAAATGCGTCAGACGGAACATCCTTCTGAGCAGCTGCTGAACCAATATCTCCATCGCTGTGTGATGTTTGCTGTGCCTTTGGGTAATTTCTGGAAATTTATAATTACAACTGTTATTCACAAAAAGAATTAGTGGTAAATATACACAAAATTAACTGAGCATTTAGCAAAGAAAAAAATATGTTCAAAAAGATGAGATCAATAAATCACTTCATTAGTCATATTGAAATGAAAGTGATTGGCAGGAGCTGATGGATTCTTAATATATATCCTGGGAGAAAAGATCATGAATACAGAGTGAACATTTCATATTTGTTAATTTACGGATGAAATATCCCTTTAATTTTTAGTTCCCAGTGAAAAAGCCTATTGAACAGAAAGACATTTTCTAGAGACATAGGGGCAAATTCACTAAGTAGCGTTATGCTAGCTAGCGACGGTTTTGCCTCAATTCGCCGCACTTTGCCAGGCGAATTTTGGCCAACCTGCCGCTAATTCACTAAAATGCAAATTTTTCGCTCAGGGAGGCGAAAAGTAGCGAAGTTTCGATCCCATTACTTCACCAAGCAAAGCGCATTTGCGCTAGTGATGCCTAATGTGCATACAGTGCGAAGTTGAAAGTATAATAGAAATATATGTTACAGCCACTACATTACACTACACAAGCCCAGGAAACCTTCAATAAATAAAATAAAGTTGTCCTATTGCCCTAAACACTTTTCCCCCCTGTATAGTTGAGTTGCCATATGTAAGGAAATGTAGGGGGGAGGAGGGTAACACCCAAAACAATTACACTATTTTTCAGACTATCACGCCAGCATTTTGTGGGACTTAGAACTTAGAAAAAATTTCATAGTGATCATGTAGATGAACATATTGATTTTTTGTTTGCTTAATTGACACAGAAGCTTAATGATGTATTTGGTGTATTTCTCATGGGGCGGATGTGAAGCTTTCTTTGCATTATTGTGTTTATGGGTTGGGCGAGACAGATACATGGGTACTATATTTTTAAAATGTAGATTTTTAGCTTTTTATCTGTCTAATAGAAACATTACCATTATAGCTGAATGAATATTTATTTTTATTAACGTACGTCCTGCGAATCGTCACTTTTTTACATACCAATAATGATTATGTGGGTGCTTGACTTGAAATGAAGGGTCCCACTTACTTAGTTTGCTGAATGACAAAAAAAAGGTTAATTATTATATCATCGATGTAGTAGCCGGCAATGTACAGTTTCCATGGTCTTGCATTAAGCTGCTATCCATCATCAGTAGAACAGTGAACATCAGTATTTCAGGATATGAGAATATGAGGGAATATCTAGACAACTAACATTTTCATCTAAAAGGCTGTCGATTTAAAGCAAAATAAAGAGGTTATTAAGAAGAAGTGATAGACAAAGGGCTTACACCTGTAGCAAGGTTACTAATATTTTATTGACTGATGAAATGAGAAATCAGAGGTAACCTCTGCTGTAGAAGACAAGTTAGAGATCAAATGTCATTAATAATAGATTACTCACTATAATCAAAGCAAGACTGTATTTTTCTGGTTCATTTTTAACCTTCAATTAATTTGTACTATGTCTCTGTTGTGCACTGACCCTAGTTTGAGAAGAAATTCTATTGGGATCATGATCTCAATACCTCAGTAATCACAGTATTTTATTTTATTTTTCAGTTAGACTGGAAAGTTAGTGAAGTTGTACTTATAAATACTAATGATAGCTAGTAGTTACACGACAGTTCTACTGTTGTGTAACTACTCACTGGTGGGCCCTGGTGCAGGATCGGCACCCGGGCCTCCCTATTGGGCTCCCCCCTATGAATTGCACATTGGAGTTCTCATAGCTTCTCCGGCAGGCCTCGAGAGTGAGCGGACCAGTGAAGGTAAGAAGTAAAAATTGCTAGTCACCAGTAACCCTTCTCCACCCATGCAAGCAGCAAAATAGTGGGGCACTCACAACCCACACAAAAACACGGGTGACTACCAAGGAAGCAGACCCCTGCTGGGCCCCCTGTACCCGAGCCCGAGTCTTATGATAATACATAATAATATGTATATATTAATCATTAATATGAATAAAGTGTGAAGATTACATTCTGTATATTTTAATTGGATCTGTTCTAAACAACTCTTATAAGGTCTACCTTTATTTTATTGTTTATGGATTTTGAATGATTTGTTTTTTATTGTGTCTCTTTTTAAAAAAATTATTTGGGTCACACATTAGCAACAAAAAAACAAGTTTAAAAATTTAGAATTCAGTTTTATTCTCATTTTCAAAAGACAACCGTTACAACAATGAACATTTAATATAAGCTTCATCATACTGAAATACCAAATTTGAATTATTTTATTATAATTGTACTAAAACTTGTAGAATCTTTAAAAATGTAATTAATTACAATTCTGTACAGTTTCTGAAATAATCTATTATTCCCCTCCCCTTCTCAGCATCTGATTTTGATGTACAGTTAGGTCTAATACCTTAGAGCCTTTGGGGGGATCTTTTAGCCTAGAAGACTTATTAGAGCTCTCTCTTTTCAAATAATCAGAAATTGTGTTTCTCTACGTGCAGGATTTGTGCCGGTTTGTTATTTTGTTAGATATTGTTTGTGCCTGAGTTAGTTAAGTGAGCTTTATTACATCAGCTAGGAAGGCACCCCCAAAAAAAGATCTGTTAGATTTGTCAATCCAGATATTTGGGCTACTGACATAATGAATAGCAGATATTGATGCATTTTCTGCTTTTTTTATTTTGCATGCAATAACACCTTATGTCAAAGATTATAGGACTGATCTAAGTTTTCCAATATACCTACATGGTCTAACTGTACTAGAGAACTATGTGGTTTGCTATGGGGTCCTGGGTTGGGGCACTTTTTTTCTGTTCAGTAAAAGTTTGGGGAAAGGCATTGTAAGCAGTATTTCTGTGTTTGCTGTTGACACAATATTTTTCAGTAGAAAAGACTGTATCCTGACTGGGTCTTCTGGTGATCTGGCAGATACTTAGGGGCAAATCTACTATTATTCACCAATTCGAGGGCTAAAAGCCCTCGAATTTGCTCCAATTCAATAAGCATTTGACTATCGAATGCTAATCGAATAGTTTTAGGCTATTTATACCTCGATATTTGATCCCTCGATAAAAAGAGGGACAGCAGCCCCGGGCCCCCCAGTCTGACCCTGGGGAGAAGGCAGTTTGGGGAGATTGTTGCCCTGAAGAAGAGGCGATTTCTTGCTGGAGCAACTAATCTCCCCAAATCTGCTTGTGTAGACTGACCCTTAAGGTGGCCATACATGGACTGATAAAAGCTGGCAACAGAAAGGGTCGGCAGCTTATCGGCCTGTGCAAGGGGCCCTCCGATGGGCTTACCTGATCGATATCTGGCTGAAAGTCAGGCAGATGTCGATCAGACGGGACTAAAAATCCCTTAGGATCATAGTCCCATCTGTTCGTTGATGTGGTCCTGCAATCCAACCTCCCGTATTTGCTCCGGTGTGATCAACCGATATCTCCCACCTCAAGGTGGGCACATCAGTGAGAGATCCGCTCGTTTGGCGATGTCTTCAACTCACCATGTATGGCCACCTTTACAGGCAAACTCATTGGTCCTAGCTCTGTAGCTTTCTCAATTTGCATTTTAGCCTTCACTGACTTCCACCTTTGTGTTCCTTTTTGCTCATGACACCCTAGCCCTTATCAAACACATTGACTAGTGTAATTCCTCTGTTTACTCTTTGGTCTTTATATAGCATGTCTAACAGAGATGGAGATGGTGAAATTCCAAAGTTAAGTCTTTTCGGAACAAGTTATCAACAGGATGTCCTTTAGGGACGGTTTGATACAGCTCAACTAGAACCATTTCAGTCTTTTCACATGACCTTAAACAGCAGCGTGTCATACGTAGTGGAACTTATGTTAAAATAACTAAGCACAAGATGAAGCAGGGTAACGAAGAATGTTTTGAAAATTTGCCCAGCAGGCATAATTTGGCTTAGAACAAGCAAATAAAATGCATATTCTAATACGTAACATTTGAGTTTCTACTTTACCTAAATACAGTATATTCCAGCAAATGGGGCTTTGCTATAAAGTCAGGATTAGTCATGAAACAGAATATTCTGTGCACCTGATAGCAAAAAACTGCGGAGTTTGACACTTGAGATTTAACTGTTCAGAAATTTTCACGAACTTGCAATGCAGCACGTCTGCACATCTGTATACAAATACATTAGCCATCACAATGAATATTCTCGCTGGATCTTGGTCCCTTAACATGGGATCTCTTATTCATTATCCAGAAAGCTCTGATTTACAGGGAGGCCATTTCCCATTATAATCAAATATTTCACATTTTTAAAAATGATTTCCTTTTTCTTTGTGATAATAAAACAGTAGTTTGCATTTGATCACAAATAAGTTATGAACGCAGAGAAGCCCAGTGGAGTTCCCAGGCACCATCTTCTGCACGTTTTTCCCGTATTCTTTTGGGTCTCTTTGCTGACACGAAGCCTATGGGAGCATTCGTAGTTGGGCCCTAGTCAGGAATCCACTTCAACTGCGCATACTCCTGTTGGTGGAATGAGAGCGTGCAGAATATGGAACTGCCCAGGAATTCCGTTACACTGCTCTGCATTTTAGGGTCAATTTTCTTTTTCAAGGGGCAATGGCAGGCAGTTAAAGGGGAATTCAACCCCGCCGGCACTAAACCCCTCCCCACTCCCACCCTGTAGGCCCCTCCTCCCCCGGCCTACCTCCCCCCGAGCTATTGCCCCTAACTTGTATATTACCCCAAAGTGCAGGTCCCTTCATGCAGAGTCACAGGCACCATCTTCCTCCACAACGTCTTCTTCCTTCTTCCGTTGGCGCTTGGCGGCGCATGTGCAGTAGGACGCATTTGCCAGTTTGTACTACTGCGCATGCACTCCAAGTTCAGGAAGTTTGCCAGTTGAACTTCCGGTGCATGCGGAGTTGTACAAACTGGCAAATGCGTCCTACTGCACATGTGCCACCAAGCGCCGACGGAAGTAAACGTTGTGGAGGACGTTGTGACCCTGCATGAAGGGACCTGCGCTTTGGGGTAATATACAAGTTAGAGGCAATAGCCCCAGGGGGGCGAGGTAGGCCGGGGGGAGAGGCCTATGGGGTGGGAGGGGGGATGGGTTTAGCGCAGGCGGGGGTGCATTCCTCTTTAAGGGGCGCTTTTATTACTGGGAGTTTAGTTCTCATTTGATCCAAATTAAGGAAAAGATTATCCAAAAAACCCCAGGTCCCAAGCATTTTGAATAACAGGTTCCATGTGTGGATATGTATATTTTTATTTCTAAAGCACTGCCTGTATACACAGCACCGGACAGTTTTAAAATGTTTAAAATGTGAAACTCTAAGCTATTTAGTCAAATAAAGAAATCTATTTTTCAAAGCTTCTGTTTCTTTTAAAGGTTTTAGCTACATGACCATAAGGAACTATGCTTACCCCTGTAATCAAATACCTTTTTTTATCTAACACCACTTTACAGATATAAAGGCTTTTGATTTTGATAATAGTATCTTTAATGCTGCCAGAGCAATCTGCGTCATACCTGTGGAAGCTAATAATAATAATAGCCTGGATCTACTAAAGGACTGGGTCTTACAATGATGACTTTATTCTCAAAATAAGTAAGAGGATCCATAACTGGTGTTTACAATCCTCTGTTTGTACTCAGAGGTGTTTGAAGCCAGGCTTAAACACCTTAATATCTTTCGCCAAGTCCTCATTTAAAACTTGTCTGGATTTCATACTCAAACTGCCAAGACTAGTTTCACAAGAATTGGATTCATTGTTGCATTAAAACAGCAGTTACGGCTCCAATCTTACAAAGATAAAATCTATTTGTGGATCTCCTCTAGAAATTGTAGTATACATACCGGGCAAAATGTCTAAAAACTGGAAACGTGGAACTATTACAAAACTGTGACAAAGTAAATTAGAGTCTGTGATTCTAAAATTGCAGCCCAATGAACCTATTTGAGGCTTGTCCTTTAATCAAAAAGGCATATTATTTATTTATATATTGCACCAGCAAGTTACCCAGCACTCTACATTATACATTGCTTTTTAACAAACAGGGGCATTCCAATAATTTAACAAAAGAGGGTCATAGACTAAAAGTCTGAAGACCCTGCTTACAATATATTAGTGTAGATATCGTGTATATGATAAAAAAAAAACACTCCAGTCGACTGATATCCCAGTCTTCTGCTAATACAGAAGACTATCCTGCTTATCGTCCCTTTGTTTTCACTAGGGATGCACTGAATCCACTATCTTGGATTCGGCCGAACCCTCCGAATCCTTCCCGAAAGATTTGGCCGAATACCAAACCTAATCCGAACCCTAATTTGCATATGCAAAGTATGGGTGGGAAGGGGAAAACATATTTTACTTCCTTGTTTTGTGCCAAAAAGTCATGTGATTTCCCTCCCTGGTCCTAATTTGCATATGCAAATAAGGATTCGGATTAGGTTCGGCCAGGCACAAGGATTCGGCCGAATCCGAATCCTGCTGAAAAAAGCCGAATCCCGAACCGAATCCTGGATAAAGGTGGCCATAGATATCAAGATTTTTTTCTAAAATCTTTTCGTTATTGTAAGACCAAGCTTATTTTGAAATGATAATTTAAATGTATGATTTGTCTATCAACTAAAGAGGCTATTTCAAGTGATATCGCGGATGAAATACCGTTCAATGCTAATTGTTCTGTGCCCACTAACTTCACGATAATTTGACAGATTTGTCGAATCACACTAAAATCGGTTGTAAAGGAGAGAAAAGTCTTAATGTCTATAATGAGCTTAATACTATATCCATACTGACAATGTTTGCCTCTCCTATCCATTAGTTGCTTATAAGCATTGTATCCTCTTCATTTATTGCATCAGGAAATCAAAGGCAACCATAAAAAGAGATCATGGTACAGTGAAACTTCAATTTTACATCCCCTGATTTTACGTTTTCCCTCATTTTACATAATTTTTTGTGGTCCCACTTATAGATCATACATTATACATTGTCCTGATTTTACATTTTTCCTAGATTTTATACAATTTTTTCTGGTCTCCCTGAAAAACATAAAATGGGGATACTACTGTATTTTATATGCATCCAAGCCTGTTGTAAATCTTATATATAACATAGGCAAAAGAAAATATGAATATAGGGAATAATGTACCATATGCTGCCATGAAACTCTTTGGTATTGTAAGGGCCCGAAGGCTCAGTGTTAGTGCGGACCAAGGAGGAAGCAGCTTGTGCAACCACAGTTCAAAGTACAAGAGGGTTTGGCAAAAGAGAGGTCAAAGTCCAGGCAAAGGGTCAATCCAGGCAGAATAGGGTCAAAACGGTATAACAGGCAGAAGTCAGTACACAGGAATCAATAACAGCCAGGAAAGTACAAGCAAAACCTATAATTGGGCAAGGCTTATAGTCCGTAGGCTCCTTAAATAGTCTTCCATTGGCACCAAAATGGACGCAGTGAGGTCATGACGCTGGCGTTCCGGCGCCCATTATGACGCCTGCGACTATTCTGACACTGGCATCCAATCGGCTGACGAAAAGGCGCTGACGTGACAGCGCTGCGCCCAGGAAGAGACACGTGGGAGGACTGGGCGCCGCCATCTTTGACAGAAGAAGGGAAGAATGGCGGGATGGGTAAGTAATTTACCTCACAGGTATATTTACAACAGGGAGTGCAATATTCCCAATATTATGTATTTCATTCTTATGTCATTTATTCAGTAGACAATTCAGTCTGTTAGACTGTTGGACTGGGACAGCAGGACACTGGGAAAAAACCTGATGGGCCCTGGCCCTTGTGGGCCCCAGTGACCCAAACCTGCTCCCGATGAAACCCTGGATGCTGCCCCCTGACCTTTCCCAGGCCCTGATTGTGGCTGTAAAAATACAAAAAAGGGACTTGCTTGCTGGGTGGGAGAGAGAGAGTGAGTAGAGGGGGGTTGTGACAACAGGTGGACCTCACGGTTGAGGCAGCAGTCCCTAGTGGGTCACAGACTCCCCAGTAAGATGCTGCTGGTGTCCATTGCGCTTTCATTGATGTGTTAATGTGCTATATTGAGGTTATATTTCAATACCACATGTTATAAAGTCATATCCATCCAGTTTAGGACTTGCTATGGTTCTCAGTACAGCTGGTCTGTTTTTTTTGCAAATTGTACATTATATTCCACACTTCCATACACAAAGTAGTAAACAAGTGCCATAGAGGCAGATGGTTTGAAAATCTTGAAATTTGTGTATTCATTTAGGAAGGTTTGGTGGGAGAGAGGTGCAAATTATTGTGCCCACAACCTACAAGCACAAACCTACTAATTCTTACCAACCCCAGGAACAGAGTGGAAGAAAAGCAGGATTCCAGTTCACATGAGGCCTCACCCGTAGGTTGGACTGGCCTTATAGTGATGATTATTTTCCCCTCTGATGCAGGTATAGGGTGGTCTGAAGATATCTCAGTTGAATTCTATTTTTGTTACCACTGCATACTGTAAAAGGAAATTACAAAACATCTACTTGATGTTCCACACACTGTGTAATAATAATTGAATCTATCTTAACCTCAGAGGATATAAGTTTCACTTATGGCAACATAATGGCTCAAATCAATTTTAACATATGCCTAGGACAGAACTGCACAGCTTTCTATTTATTAAAGAGAAAAATCTCCACTCAATCCATTGTTTAGTCTACAGTGGATTTTTTGGTGGGGTCTTAAAGCTTGACATACATCACTGTTGATTTTTCATAAAATGTAAAAAGAAAGTAAAATTAAAATATAAGCTGAAATTCTTAAGGGTCCATATTATCAAATAACAATGTGACCACCCATGGCTTCAAGCGTTTCATTCCTCAATTAAAGAGGACACATCAAACCTTTATTATCCCCTCTCCACTTGAATAGAAGCTTGTCTGGCAGACTTTGGAATGATTCTCTAAAGTTCCTCTCATCATAAAGCAGGGCCACCTACCATGAACTGTTTTGTATGACTTGATTCTTCGGTAGTGCTCAAGTGTAAATAAACTTGTTTACCAGCATCAGAATTAATTTTAAATAATGAAGCCTTATTTGTTTTGCCACAATAACAAGTGATGTTTGTGTAATGTTGGACTAGGGGAAGAAGAATGGCTTTGGAGTTTACAGTTTGGTCCTATCCAATTAATCCAATGCAGTCTCTGCGTTAAAGGGTAAACGTCATATCCATAAACATGCATTACAACTTGTAATCGAGCTTAAATCTTTGTCACAAATGTGCTTTTGTTTTTCGTTATGGGTTTCGAAATGTAAATGGTTTATTAGGGAACTCATTCCATTTGCAGCAGGAAGAAAATGTTCTGTTGGGAAGCTCAGATACAAATCATACAAAAGCATTGCTTAAAAATACATTGGATCAACTGCACCCAGGCAGGACATGTTACATGTGTGACCCTTTTTACTAATCAGCCCTTGCAAAGATGTAGAAAGGGGTCAGAAGTGGCTGAACTGTAACTCTCAAAATTATACAATGATGGTCACCAAAGGGTCTTGAACTAAATTACGACTTATTTAACAGGTTTGTAAGATATAATTAATCCTTACTGGAGGAAAAACCAATGTGGTTTATTTAATGTTTAGACTTTTTTTTAGCAGGCTTATGGTATGGAGAGCCAATTGCAGAAAGATCACTTATCCGGAAAAACCTCAGATCTCATTCTGGATAATAGGTCCCATTCCTGTACCAGCAAATACTTCTCAGCACATTCATCGATGTAGGTACAGTGGCAAAACTTACTCTAGGGTTCCCACCTTTCCCCGAATGGAATTCCAGTTTTGAAAAACTGGACAGGTGGCGACCACCTATCTCCACATTATAGCTGCGCCCACCACCCTGCCCGCACTACATTGCCGCCCCGCCCACAACATCACCACCCCTCCCCCTTTGACATAATTGGACTGCCCCCACCTGGAGTTCTTTTCTGGGGAAAAGTGGCAACCCTAGTGTAAGTTGTGCCACTGTACCTACATTTATTAACGTACTGAGAAGTATTTGCTGGTACAGGAATGGGAGTTTACACTGAGTTTTTATACTACATGTTTTGTCTACTAGTGACACAAGTTGCTCCAAGTTTGCACAGAGAATTCATACCCTCCTGGGCTCCTACACTTGATGAGTACCACCTGGAAACTCCTGCACTCTAAATCTGGTGCTCAAGACGGCTCTTTCTAGATAATCTGCCTCTCTAACGCTCCTGTGTTATGTTAAAGGATCTGCATGCATTGTCTAATCATCATTTACAGAGTTGCTTCTCCCAGCTTTACTAAGGATGGTTTCTTCACTGGGGCCTTCTGCTACAAGCATTCCAGCAGTATTCCACCCTGAGTAACACGTTGAATCTAAAGAGGAACAACCAAGTGCTCCCTCTACTCAGTACCTTAAATATTCCACCCAAAAATGTGTCAAGGGGGGGGGGGGCACAAGTGCTTTAGGAATTAATATTAAGAAGTGCGCCCTTGCACCTGCAGGGTCTTAAATTGCCCTTTATTAGTGATCTCTAAGCCAATAATGGCCCCAAAAACACTTTCTATCATCCACTCTTGCGCCATACTCTATAGTGGTCTAAAAGTCTCCTATACTTAAATCTACTAAAAATAAATAAATAGATAAACAAGCAAACCCAATAGGATTATTGTGCCTCTTAGTTAAGATCAAGCACAAGGCACAGTTTTATTACTACAGAGAAAAAGGAAACCATTTTTAAAATGTAGAATTATTTAAATAAAATGGAGTCTGTGGGAGACGGCCATCCTGTGCTTTTTGGAAACAAGTTTCTGGATAACGGATCGCATACCTGTAAATGTCTGAGAAAAACTGTAGGATTAAAAATTAATGATCTAGCATGACGCTAGCTTTATTAAGCTGTAATAATAACAAAGCATTCACTCACTGCTCTTTTATGAAACCCTCCGTTTGTATTGGTGCAGCCCACGGCTTCTCTCCATTATAACTATATATCAGAACTATTTAAATATGTTATAGCTACAGTATTTAACATATTTAGTGATTGGCACTTGCACCTCCTAAAGATGGTATTAGATGGCCAGCATAAACAGGACACATAAACCTTAAGATTTCTTTGTTGAAACTCTTCTTTGTTGAAAAGAAAAAATCTGTTTTAGAAACTAAGGGGCATACTTATTAAATATCAAATTGGGGAATTCTGAGAGATTTTAATCCAATCCTGACTTTTAGGAAAGTTTTTAACTACTTGACATATTTATCCAACCTTGTACATGTTTCAGTTTGTCATAATGAGTGCTTTGAGCAGAAGAAAGCCATTCCTGTCAATGCTCAGTGCTGAATCCTTGCTACAAAATGGGCAATTCGGACAGCTTTTTTCCAAGCTGGAACGTACCAGTAACCACACAATTATGAAAGCTATCACTCTATTAAGATTGTATAGAGCAGTAACAATTGTTACCAGGATTGGAAAATCAGTCCAGAAGTGGAACTAGACACCCATGGGCCTCGGACTAAATTTGCAACCAGGAGCCCCCTGGGAACTACCTGCTATCACCACTGTTATCATCACCACCAACATTAGGTTCTTTGGGGAAGCAGGCCTGTGTGTAGCCCCCATCCATTAGAACCAAAGCAACTTTGCATTAGGGCTCACTTTTTCCGAGTAAATAAAGTGATGACTTTACTATTGAGGTCACTTAGAAGACAAAAATCATTCCTACTGTACAACACTATAGTGAAAACCATAGAAGCGCTACTCATAACCATTGACCAGATGTGCAGAACATGTTATTAAAATACATGTTCAGTCTTATCAGCTTGTGTTTCAGTCCTTCGGTTTGTAGCTCCTTGCCAACACTGATTCATAAAAGAAGGCCAGCCTATCAAGAGTAGCTTAACTCTTCTTCTGCAGTAACCAAGCTCGAATATTTACCGCATGCACATAAAACCGCCACCACAATGTGAACAATGTGTTTAAAACTTATCCACTGTACATTCCCTGTTGATGTACATCGCTGCAGTCTGGACATTCCTGAGAAGGCCCACCCTCAAGGCGATAACTTTACCCTTTTTTATTTTTACATTGTAGTCTGTATTTTTGAACTTTTAACAGTGTATCCATGATGTTCCTCCAAACACTCACTTAAAAAAATCCCATGAGATGAAAGCATTCCTGACATTGCTCAGCAGTGGTTTCATCCTCATTTCCCCTCAGAAACCATATAGCATATGTGTTTAAACAACAGCCAGTTTAACTCAAGGGCACCAACATGTTCGGAATTAACTTGGGAGGGACATGATATAAAAGACGTGAAAGGCTGTACAAAAAGGAATCGGAAGACTTGTTACTCATACTTTGGAACTAGACAGACACAAAAAGCAGATCCATTTTTTAAGGAGAAAGAAATTAATTTTTCTTGAGAAATTCTGGAGAAACGGAAGGCTTTTGATAGGTGCCTTAGTTACAGTATATTTGCATATAAGATAGTTAATATATTTTGCATCATAAAATCCGATAATGGAAAAACACTTTGCTCTGCAGGAGCTTTAAGAACTGAAAAGCACAGTTATTAATCTAACTTACAGTCATTCAATTAAACTGTGGAAAATCTATGCTTTTGTGATTTTTATTTTTAGTTAAACTGGGCAATTGAAGCTACTCCATGTTTAGCCTTTGCGAGGCAGATCATTAGATAATACCTGTTACAAAAATCCACTTCCATAATAGAATATCTGTCAATGAAAGACATGCATTTATTTGTGAAGCGTTTATGCAGAGTTTAACTAACTAACTTTACTAGCTATATGGTAAGATAATATGATACCAAAATGATATGATAATAAATTAATTTTTTTTTTGAAGTTCTATTTATTTTGGACATGGTGACAAAAGATGTATATGGGTGTATACTGCAAATTTAACAGAACTAACTGCAATGGAAAGAGAATGAAAAGCTCAATGTGAAAGAGTCTGTTCGTCCAACATGTGTGCAATAAGGGCAAGACTAGTGTAATTAGTTGATGTAGGAAGTAATATTGTTGAGCATTCACATTCTCATTATTGAGTTTTGTGCCATCAACCTGGACTACAGGGGGATTGAACTAATCAACTAAGTGACAGGATCAGTGTAAAAACTTGGGACAGCCCTAACTAAAGCTGGCCATAGATCGTGAGACCATGATTGTCTCAAAACGATCGTTTAAATGCCTGATGTGTCCATCAACTAAAAAGACCATTTCAGGCGATATCGCCAGCAAAACTGAAGGACCGCAGCCTGCTTGTCCTGCAAACATAGATAGATTGCATGGGGACCGATAAAGATTTTCTAACCTGGCCGATCAATCATCAGACCGATGTCGGACGAAAAATCGTAAGATGAACGATCGTTTGTATCCCACTAACTGCACGATAATTTGACAGATTGGTCGGACTTCCCTAAGATTGGTCGTTCGGCAGGGAAAGATCGTTGCGTCTATGGGGAGCTTTACATGGCCAAAAAGGGAGGCTTTATCAAAGCAACAACAAAGGGCCAAACTACTATATGTGTATGGTTAAATTAGGGAATGACTTGGGTGAATCAGCAGTTGCAAAACAGGGGTTTCCAAGATTTATGGTTTAAGATCTATGGTAATATGACACCAAGTGGCAAAAGTGATGCCACAATTATTAGTAAATGATTCAGAAATGGTCAGGGTCAGACTGGGGGGCCTGGGGCCCACTGGGACTCCTGGACAGGGCCCCCGTCCCCCTACCTTGAAGCGCTGAATGGCACATGCACTAATGGTGCGGCACACGTGCGCTAACAGCGTCACACAGCGCACATGAGCTAACGGCGCCACAGCAAACTTTTTTTTTTATGAATTGGAGGGGGGGTGGGGTCTGGCCCAGTGGTGGCCCATGAGGGTCAGGGCCCACTGTGTTTTTTCCCGGTGTTCTGCTGGGCCAGTCCAACCCTGGAAATGGTCGTCTCAGTGGAGATTCTTCTACAATCGGAAAGTTCTGCAAACAGATCTGCAATCATCATATCCATTAGGACAAATAATACAAATAAAGTTCCCCATTCACATGCCAGAGGCCAGAAGCATTGGATGAGTTATTTTATCAATAATGACTCTTTAAACACTGATATGGTGTCACTTTCAGTGGACTTTAGGTAGTCTAAGTAGTACTCAGTAGTAGTACCCAGTTACTGTGATCAGAGGGATCTTGGTACACCATTAAAAACAATGATAAAACCTTCATCTACACAATTACAATAAAATCCAGATGTTGTGTTTCAAGACAGCATTAAGGGTGGTGGCACACACTGGTACTTAGGGAGATTAGTCGCCCAGCAACAATTAGCCTTTTCTTCGGGCGACTAATCTCCTCGAACTGCCTTCCTGCCAGCTAGAATCTAAATTGCCTGCGGGATGGCACTCTGATGCCTTAGTTTCTCCGAAGTTGCTTCGCGAGGAATCTTCGGGCAATGTCAGAAGCCGAAGTGAGAATGTAAATCTCCGACGGGAAGGCAGTTTAGGGAGATTAGTCGCTCGAAGAAGAGGCTATTTGTCGCTGTGTGACTAATTTCCCCAAGTAGCAGCGTGTGCCACCACCCTAAGAAAACCTTCAATCTGGAAAAGAAAATATGCAGCTTGCCTGAATGGGACTGCGACAAGACAGCATCAATTCTGGGAAAACCCTACAATCCAGGGATCTGAAATCGGGGGTTCTACTGTACATAGTTAATTCGTGTTGAAAGAAGACATATATATATATATATATATATATATATACACACAGGATAGATACAATAGAGATAGATAAAAGAGAAAAAAGATAGATACAACATTACATCTTATTAATTATCTCTTTTGCGAACCCCCAAATGCCATATAAGGTGGTATTTGGTTGTTAAAATCACTGACTTTTAAGACCAGAATCTTTTTTTTTTCACTGCTTAATTTCCTTTATGGCCTTTTGTGCTTCAATTAAAACCACAAAAAAAAGTTTTTTTAGATGAATACAGAAGCTACTAAGCAATAATGAAATCATAATAGGGTATATGAGGAACTTTAAATGAATTGCATTGCTAAACCTGTTGGAAACTTTACTTCAACAACTATGGGACAGGGTGTGGCATCAATCCTCTTGGTTACCCCCTGGGTATACTATATTATGTATACAATGCTCCTCTACACACATTTTTAAAACAGCTGGACCAGGCATCAAGTGGACACACAAGTTGCGGATGTGTTTTTGCGTTCAGTGCAGCATTGGTGGCTGCATAAAGGACATATATTTTGCTGTCTGATTAATCAGCACCTTAATAAGATTGGGAAGACTTTAGCACTCTATACAGAGAAATAAAGACTGATAATAATTACTAGAATCCCAGCCTGCTGATTTGTGAACCACGGAAGGAGTATTAACCATTCACAAATCTAAATTTTAATAACCCAGAATCCCAGCCTGCTGATTTGTGAACCATGGAAGGAGTATTAACCATTCACAAATCTAATTCTTAATAACTGTGTTCTTTTTTTAGTGGGATCTCCATATGTTCCTATATAGTAACACTTTATACAATAAAGTGTTTTTATATAACACTTTATACAATATAGGGCCGCTAACGTTTCTCTCATCCCCGTCTAGGTCCTTTCAGTTTAGCTCTGTGCAGAACAATATTTCAGGGACCTTGTGGTGTTTATACAAATGTTGCTTTAAATACATTTCACCTAATTTAACCTGTGTTACCACTTTAAGATTCCCCTGAGTAGAATACGCGCATTGTAAACCTAGTAACAGAGTTTATTTGCTTATCGACCTTCATTTCCAAACTCTCTACTATTTTATTTTTATTACGGATAAACTAATAATCCCTCAAAAGGTCTATAACCCACGCCGCTTGCTTATATATAATCACTTTGAGATAAGAGAGGCAACAAAATCTTGTTTGAGTTGTGAATTAATGAGTAAATATTGTGTATCATAAAAGCGAATAAGTCAACAGCGAGATGGATCACACCCAGAACAGTTTTTTTTCCCAGGGTGCTTGCGACTCCGAAATCCCTTACAGCAAAGCTTTTTCTTTAACCCTTTGGTGGGAAACAGACTTGCCAATAAAAGAGCCGCTTGCTTTCCTATTTAGGAAAATATAATCTGTTGCTATTTCTAAATCTGCAGAATTTCATGGGAGACTGTAAGTGAAACAGTAAACATGGTGTCTGGTTTCCCAGGCTGACATTACCACGGTCGTTCAGACATGGAGTTGTGTCCTAGGATCGGCAATAACCCCACGTTGTCTTGTTTGTCTCAGAAGGAGCATCAAATATTGAAGAATAGAAACCTATTCAGTGCTCGCCGCCAGTATTCTTTCTTCTGTGCTTAATGCTTTGTCTATACCTTTATTAAAGAGCTTGGGTCACTTCTTACTTGCACAATATGATGTTGTTCCCAGGGTTTCTTCTACAGCTTGCAATATACAGTATATGAAATACACTGGCACTCAGGTCTAAATATATTGGTGAAAAGTATATGTTTTTGCTTTTGAGCAGTCACAAGAAAACATGTATCTATATTAATCTATAATTAATCTTAATAAAATATGAATTTATCTATATTAGATTCTAAACTTAGACGTAAGACAGGACAGTCAGTATGGAAGATTCATTACAGTGTATGAAGGTAATGCACAATATTAAACAAGGACACATTTTACTGAAATTACATTTTTGCTCTATGCCCTCATGCTTCCAACCGAAGATTATCAGTGAGGTCAGAAACTTAGAAAATCAGAGAAAATAAAGCGTGTCTGTATTTATCTCCCCGGTATATCATAATGTGTTCTTGCATGTAAATTATTCCTTTAGAGCAGTGATCCCCAACCAGTAGCTCGTGAGCAACATGTTGCTGTCCAACCCCTTGGATGTTGCTCTCAGGGTCCTCAAAGCAGGTGCTTATTTTTGAATTCCAAGCTTGAAAGCAAGTTTCAATTGCATAAAAACTAAATATAGTAAAAAGAGAGCCTCTTGTAGGCTGCAAGTCAAATATCCAATCACAGCCCTTATTTGGCACCCCAAGGGACTTTTCCAGCTTGCTCCCCAACTCGTTTTACATTTGAATGTAGCTCACGGGTAAAAATAAGTTGGGGACCCCTGCTAGAAGATGGGAGGAAGACCAAAGACATAACAGGCAGGTTAGCTGGCTCAGTTGTCATGTGGCTGTAGGATGGCCCAGGAGGTATAGGGCCCCCTAATTAATGAGCAATCTCAATATATATTGGTAAAACAGGGCAACCTCTGGATATTTTGGAGGCTATAAAAAATTGCTGTGGGGCTCAGTAACGTAGTTAAGCCACAAACACAAGTGCACAAAAAGTACACTTTTGGATCTGGCTGCAGTAAATCCTTTAAAATCATCAACACAGGACACTTTGTGGCACATTCACTAGAGGGCAAAATTGTCGTAATTTCGCTAGAAATCCAATCTGCAGGGACATTGCCAATTCCCTAGCAGGAACAGGAGACAATTCACTAGCGAATGGGACTGCCGTTACCGTTCATTTGCACTCCCCAGGCGACTTTTCACCCAGGCAAATGGTCATTGATCTGCAAATTCAGTGAAATGTGGATTTTACTGAACGTTACCTCTTTCGCCAGAGTTGACTTCGCCACCTCAGACCAGGGGAACTGCTAAAATGAGGCTACATCTTCCTCAATCTTATGTCAGTTACATCATATCCTGTCTGCCAAAAAACGCTGGCGACTTTTCCTTTTGTTATGCGGGATTGGCTGCAAAAGTCCTAACAAACTTTTTTTTGGCTTAACAGTTTTTCTCCAGACAATTGAGAACATATGGAACATTACTTTTACAGTGGGCTCATGTGTAGGGCATAATATTAACTGTTTTGTCTTTATTATTCCTTGGACATTTATAATCAAAAGTGGCCACTTGAAGCATTTGCGCTAACATCTCTAATAAAGATGTTATACAACTCTAATGTATCTAAGCGTAAGATCACTAGCGAATTTTTGCTATGAAATGCTCGCACTGACACAGTAACCCTAGTGAAAAGTCGCCAGCATTCAGCTTCTAGTGGTAGTGAATTTGTGGCTGGCGAATTGGTGCGAGGTGTGCGAAGTGGTCGCTGCTACAGAAGATGTCAGCACTATATAAAGTATACTTATAATAGCTAAATGGTATAATCTGAAACTGTAGGGTGGAAGACCAAGAGGTAACTGAATAAAACCTTGCTTTACATACAACATGAGAGCTGAATGGATTAGTGTACCAGTGTACCAGTAGGCATGGTGTATCAAAAAGGAATTAAAAAATGGATTCAGGATTTTATAACATTCTGGTTGCTGTTATTCTCACTGTAAAGTTTGCTGCAGGTAACCATGCTTATCTTAGCCAACTGATAATCCCTGATGCCATGTACACAATGCAGTTTTTCAGCTACAGGGTAATTGATCTTTAGGTGACTCTTTTGTGACTCATGCTATTTTGTGCAAATATCTACAGGAGCCACAGCACAGATGTTGTTTTTCAAGGAAGTTAGTTGGCACACACGCATGTCTAGCAGAAAGTGTTTCCATTTAAAAAGAAAATATATTAAACACAATAAACAGCATTGGTTGCCTTTATTTGATATAGAGATACTGTTGGGTTTGGAGCTGGCAGTTGCAATTTGATATCTGAGTATTCTAATGATCCGACTGGCTACGTCTTGGTTCCGGGCAACATTTCGGGAGCACGAATGAAAAAGAGATTAAAATAGGAGTTCAAACTTCATGGAAAGAGCCTACAGAGATTTCCAGCTCAGCCTGGTAAAACAACATGTGGATTTCAGATCTCTTAAAGTGTCAAAACTAGGTTAATTCTATGTGATTTTAATACAAGTGATTCACAAATAGGTTTTATGTATCATTCTTGATATATTCATATGTTTGTTATTTTTCTTCAACCCAATTTTTTTACCTGTTGCAGAGAAAGTCATTAAGAGCTTTTACACATGGGGATTTTTTTCCAAGTTTTTTAATTTTTCCACAGTTAGTTTCCATCCTGAAAAAAAGAAGTGCTCATATATACACACTCTCATACCAACCTTTCTACACACTCACATACAGGTATGAAACCTGTTTTTCAGAATGACTGGGACCCGTGGTATTCTGTATCATGGATCTATTCTTTAAAGGGATACTGTCATGGGAAAAAAATTTTTTTCAAAATGCATCAGTTAATAGTGTTGCTCCAGCAGAATTCTGCACTGAAATCCATTTTTCAAAAGAGCAAACAGATTTTTTTATATTCAGTTTTGAAATCTGACATGGGACGACACATCTGATTTTCCCAGCTGCCCCCAGTCATGTGACTTGTGCTCTGATAAACTTCAGTCACATTAAAAACATTAGTCACCCCAAAGAAGCGGTGATTAGTCACCAGGTCACAAATCTCCCTGAATCTTCCTGTGTGGCCTAGCCCTTACTGCTGTACTGCAAGCTGGAGAGTGATATCACCGCCCCCCACCCTGTCTCCCCAGCAGCCTAACAACAATACCAGGCCCGGACTGGCAATCTGTGGTTTCTGGCAAATGCCTGATGGGCTGCTGTAAGTTGCCATAGAAAGTGACTGTTCAGTGGGCTGGTGGGGCCTGTTTGGACCTCTTTGTAGCAGAGATGGCAGGGCCTATTCTGAATCCCAGTCCAGTCCTGAGCAGAACAATGGGAAGGTAACCAGATAGCAGCTCGCTAACACAAGATAACAGCTTCCTGGTAAATCTAGAACAGGGATCCCGAACCTTTTGAATCTGTGAGCAACATTCAGAAGTAAAAGGAGTTGGGGAGCAACGCTAGCATGAAAAATGTTCTTGGGATGCCAAATAAGTGCTGTGATTGGCTATTTGGTAGCCCCTATGTGGATTGCTCATCTTTCTGCCGCATGGGAGAATCTATTCAGATATGAATATAAAGAGAATGTGATGTTTTTGTTGGGTGATGGAAACTGGAGGAGTTTGGCCCAGGAAATATTTTTCTGGAATTCTCTCATGGGTTGGTGGTGGGGGATGGAAGGCCATATATGGACAAAGCAAGACTTTGCAAACTGGCTTTGATTTGGTGTTTAATGGAAAAATTGCCAATGGACAGAGGGATGGACTCTGGTTGGAGGGTGTATGGGTGGGTTTGTGGGATTTTTTTGTTTTGTTGTATGATTTATGAACTGTTTATGAATTGTTGATTTTTTTTACTTTAAAGTGATTTTATAAATAAAAACATTTACTATGTGGATTGCTTACCTACATTGAGGCTCTGTTTGGCAGTGCACCTGGTTTTTATACAACCAAAACTTGCCTTCAAGCCTGGAATTCAAAAATAAGCTCCTGCTCTGAGGCCACTGGGAGCAACACCCAAGGTGTTGGATAGCAACATGTTGCTCACAAGCTATTGTTTGGGGATCACTGATCTAGAACAACACTCAATAGTAAAAGCCAAGTCCTACTGAGACTGATTCAGTAATATTAAGTAGGAGAAATAACGGCCTGCCAGAAAGTAGTTCCATCCATCACGTGACTGGGGGCATCTGAGAAACTGACAATATGTCTAGCCCCATGTCAGATTTCAAAATTGAATATAAAAAAAAATCTGTTTGCTCTTTTGAGAATTGGATTTCAATGCAGAATGCTGCTGGAGTAGCACTATTAACTGGCACATTTAAAAAAAACATGTTTTCCCATGACAGCATCCCTTTTAATCATTAGATAACCCCAGTAGGCTGATTTTGCTTCCAATAAGGATTAACTATTTCTTAGTTTAGATATAAGGTGCTGTTTTCAGTGTCGGACTAGAGGGCCCAGTGCTCACTGGGCTGCAGCTTCCGGGCCCCCTGCACCCCCTCACTTCACCTGCAAAGTTCTCTCTGGCCCTGCAAGCTCCCTCTGTCCCCCCTTTAATTAGGATATGTAATTCCAGGTTTTTGGAAAATAGATCCCATATATATATATATATATATATATATATATACAGTATACACAATATTAATACCTATATCTATACTAGTTGTCACAATAACAACAACACAATAGTGCAAGCTATAACATTATATTTATTCTGTAGAATGTGTTACCATACCTGAGTAAACGGCTCTAGAAGCTCTCTGTTTGTTCAGGATAGCAGCTGCCAAATTAGCTTGGTGTGACATCACTTCCTGCCTGAGTCTCTCCTGGCTCAATCATAGCTTTGGGCTAAGATTACAGCAGGGAGAGGAGGAGAGGGGGAAAGGGAGGGGGAGAGGGAGTATGAATAACTGAGCATGCTCAAGCCCTAGCCCTGGAGGTTTATCGGGGTTGTTCACCTTTAAATTAACTTTTAGTATGATGTAGAGATTGATATTCTGAGACAATTTTCAATTGGTTTTCATTTTTTTTTTATTATTTGTGGTTTTTGAGTTATTTCGCTTTTTATTCAGCAGCTCTATGGTTTCAGTTTCAGCAATCCGGTTGCTGGGGTGCAAATTATCCTAGCAATCATGTATTGACTTGAGTAAGACACATATGAATAGGAGAGGGCATGAAAAGAAAGAGGAGTAATTAAAAGTAGCAATAACAATACATTTGTAGTTTTACGGAGCATTTGTTCTTAGATGGCCTCAGTGACCCCCATTTGAACGCTGGAAGGAATCAGAAGAAAAAGGCAAATCATTAAAAAAGGATAAAATATAAATAATGAAGTCCAATTGATAAGTTGCTTAGAACTGGACATTCTATAACATACTAAATATTAACTGAAAGGTGTATGCTGAAAACAGGAAGTCTGATATAGAAGTCCATGTGTACACACTAGAAGGAAAGAAATTCTGTGTTTCTTTTGACAGAGGACTCAGAGCAGCATTACTTTGAGGGTTTACTGGTGTATTTATATAGGCCTTTATGATAAAGCTTACTTAATTTTAGCCTTTTCTTCTCCTTTAAAGGAAACAGTGGCGTAACTACCAGGGGTGCAGGGCAGTGTCGGACTGGCCCGCCAGAATACCAGCAAAACTCCCGGTGGGCCAAGGGGTCAGTGGGCCCTCATGCTGCTAAACTTTTGGCCTATTTCATGGCCATCCCCTATTTCTATGAGAACAAAGAGGCTAAAAAGATGTAATAATTGATTATAGCATGTAAAGAAAACAAACTAGGACAATAGAGGTTGATTGAGGAGATAATATTAGTACTGAGAGTGGGCCCCTGTTCTAAGGTTTTTGGGTGGGCCCCTGGTGTCCCAGTCCGACACTGGTGCAGGGGGTGCAATTGCACAAGGGCCCCCACCCTCTTGGGGCCCATCAGAGCCACAAAAATGGTTATGGCAGGCAGTTATCTAGGGGAAGATTTTATGGCACACATGCCATCAATACTCCAGCATGGGATTTATAGAGGTAAGGGCCTGACGGTGGGCCCAGGTGCCCACCCTGTACCGGGGCTAGGGTTGCCACCTTTTCTTTAAAAAAATACTGGCCTTCCTATATATTCAGCTTTTTTTCCCTATTAATAACATTGGGACCAGCCATCACAAATACCGGGCAGGCCGGTAAAAAAGCGGCCGGGTGGCAACCCTAACCAGGGCCCACCAGGAAGTAGTTACGCCACTGAAAGGAAAACTATACTGCCCGAACAATGTAGGTCTCTATAAAAAGATATTACATAAAATAACAACTCCTTCATGTAAATAAACCATTTTCATAATAATATACCTTTTTAGTAGCATGTGCCATTGGGTAATCATAAATAGAAAATTGCCATTTTAAAAAATAAGGACAGCCTCCTGGGATCGTATGATTGAACGGTGCACACAAACATACCAAACAAACTATAAAGTTAGGTCACATGAGCCAATTAACAGACAGAGTTGTGTCTTTTGCTTCCACACTTCTTCCTGTTACAGTTAGAGTTGAAATATTTCTGGTCAGGTGATCTCTGAGGCAGCACACAGACCATCATGAGATGGTGGTTCAAGCCAGGAGATGTAAAAGGTCAATATTTACTTAAATTTATATTCCAGTTTGGTATCTTTAATATGTCACTTAATTTGATATAAACTATATGTTGCTGAAGTATTCATTTTGGGGGTATAGTTAAACACATGTGCTTTATTGGTATCTTTGCATACCAGAGAGTCAGAAACCCATGTCCCATTTCAGCTTTACTTTCCAATTTATTTACATTCAGTCTTAGGTTGTGCCTGAGTGTAATTGTGCTGGTAAGCATCATGCTCAGGATATAACCAATCTTTATTAAATCCAGGAAATTAGTAAACCCATTGTGCAGGAAAAAGCTGCATTATATTTACACGCCTAATTATGGCTTCCTCAACCGGTAGCAGGAGGGAGACTGATAAGGCATTTCAAAGGCTTGTCTCCTGGAAAAGCAACCCAGAATTAATAGGAATTCAATGTATTTACATTCCAGCTAAATAATGTGCTATGGCACAGATCGCATCAAATGCAACTGGAATGAAAGGGAGGTTAACGCTACATATTTAAAGGAGAACTAAACCATAAAAATGAATAGGGCTAAAAATGCCATGTTTTATATACTGAATTCATTGCTCCAGCCTAAAGTTTCAGCATATCAATAGCAGCAATGATCCAGGACTTCAAACTTGTCACAGGGGGTCACCATCCTGGATAGTGTCTGTGACACTCACATGCTCAGTGGCCTCTGAGCAGCTGTTGAGAAGCTAAGCTTAGGGGTTGTCACTAATTATGAAGTTGAAGTTGGCCTGTAATATAAACTGATGCTACAGGGCTGATTATTAAATTCTGATGCTAGTTGCACTGGTTTCTGTGCTGCCATGTAGTAATTATCTGTATTAATGACTAATCAGCCTTATACTGTGACATTTCTATTCTATGTGTACTGTATATTGTGAGTGGGTCCCTAAGCTCAGTAAGTGACAGCAGCACAGAGCATGTGAATCAGTGAATCAGCAGAAAAGAAGATGGGGAGCTACTGGGGCATCTACTGGGGAGACACAGATCTTTACTGCTAAAGGGATGTGGTTACCTTGGACTGGTACAGATGCACAAATCATAATGTACATTTCTACCTACTTCTTTAGTTTATGTTTCCTTGGTAAATACATACCTCCCAACTGTCCCGTTTACAGAGGGACAATCCTCCTTTAAACTGGTCAACCCGCAGTGTCGTGTTTGTACTTGAAAGTACAGATTTTCCGCTGCACTGAACATCTAAAAAAGATACAATGTTTCTAATTTAATTGGTGTTTGGCAGAGAGCCCAGAAGAGCAGCCAGGTGCAGATAAGAAACTTTTGTAACAATTTTGAAATAAGCAGATAAGTAATTGTAACAATTTAAATAACACATCTCTTGGGAGAAGTTAGACTCAGCTTAAAGGGCAATTCATTTTCATCAGCAAAACTGTAATAACAGAAGAAAACATCACCAAAATAAGTTCAAACTTTCATAACCTGCCAAATTTTTTAAAATTAACTTGGTAATTAGGGGGGAGTCCAGAAAAATGCGCATAGTCAAAAAAATGTAGCCACGCAATGCACGCCAACTTTTTCTGTCCCTCTTTTTATTTACAAGATGTTGGGAGGTATGGTAAATAGAATATATTCTCCTTGTTTTATGACCACTAACCACTGCTGTTGACCACATTGCAGTGTATGAAGAAGCAGCATGGCAATACCAACTGTCCGATTATTGGATTTATTTAGACTAGGAGAGCTCTGTATATGTAGCCTGTTGTACTCCCATATACTTATCTATTTATATTCAAGGGGAAAATAAATGGAAGAATATCATGAATATGTTCTATTTGCCCTTAACATGCACAGCTGCCTATTACACTAAGGTTGGCTGGTATTATTTCGCAGCACTGCACAACAATTAGGGTTGCCACCTTTTCTTGGAAAAAATACCGGCCTTCCTATATATTTATCTTTTTTTCCTATTAATAACATTGGGATCAGCCATTAAAAATACCATCCAGGCCAGTAAAATACCTGCCAGGTGGCAACCCTAACAGCAATACACATATACTATACAAGCAGCTGCTAGTGCTCAGTTATCATTTAGAAAGTGCCCAGTCAGCCCTCAAAAAGCAACTGAAACATGTTGTTTTTATTGGGAATGGGGGGCTCAGTGGCATGACTATTTCTCCGGTTCTAAAACAGACGCAGCACATTTGCGCTTAACAACCAATCATTTTAGAAAAATGAAAGCAAAGACCTAACTTGTTGCTCTGGGTAACTACACTGGAGCAATTTTAGTAGATTATCCAGAAAGCAGTAAATTCCTGGCCTTTAGGATAGAACAGCACAGGCGAATTCCACGCGATCTGACGCGCTGCGCAAAAACGCAGGCATCACATCTCATGCGACGGAACTAAAGTAAGTAATAGCATTGTCGGAATGTGTCGCAGCTTTCATCCGACATGGCAAAACTGTCAGATGCAGATGCTGCACGTGGTGTCGCTGCGACTACATCCTACATTTCCATCTCTTACCTTATTTCCATTGCATCCAACGGGCCACCTGCGTTTTCACATCGGATTGCGCCGAATCCGCCCGTAGAGTTCTACCCTTAATCAAGCATGTTCTGATAAGGATACGCCAGACATCTAATTGAAAAGCTGACAGATGCTGACACCTAGTGGGAAACTGGAGGATCTTGGACCTAACTGATATTCTTTTTTTGAAAGGCACACTTCTGGCTTTCAGAAAATGATGACTGCCATTTAAAGCCATCTATGAAAATAAGGAGATTGGCCACACAGGGCTGTGGGGATAAATTAATGAGCTAAATAAAGAGAAATAAACTGAGTAGTAAACATTACATTAACATTTGGATGAAAGAAAACAGAGAGAATAACAGACAACAGCAGAATGAATGAGGTATAAGTGAGGTATTTACCCCTGTGGCTATTAATAGCTTTGTGGGTGGAGGGCAAAATGCTTAAATGTATTACTTGTAGGCCAAACATGCAAACATCTGTCCTTTACCCACTGACTTACTAGTTGTCTTGATAGAACATGCCTAGAATTGCAATTACCAAAACAATAATAGGCTTAACAAGAGTGCAATTAATTTTGGCCCTAAAGACTCCTAGAAGCTCTGCG
Source organism: Xenopus borealis (assembly GCA_024363595.1). Classification (NCBI taxonomy): domain Eukaryota; kingdom Metazoa; phylum Chordata; class Amphibia; order Anura; family Pipidae; genus Xenopus; species Xenopus borealis. The sequence goes on along the minus strand of CM044436.1, from coordinate 29,871,263 downwards.
TATATGTTATAACAGGGCTTGTGGGACAAATATTCGATTATTGAGGAGTGATAGCCCCCCTAAATGAAAAGGAAAGTGTTTTTATACTTGGTGGTGCCACAAGTGATTGTATTTACTTAACCCACCCCCTGGGCCAGTGCTTTACTGGGTAAAAACCCGGTGGGCCCCAGCCCTCATGGGCCCCTGCAGACCCAGTCCCCCTCCCCGGATCTCCTGGCCCCCCCTATCATGATCTCGGGGCCACCTACCCCTGATCTCAAGGCCCCCAAAATAAAATACATTTCTGTACCGGTAGCACATGCGCACTGGAATTCGTGCATGCATACAGAGGTGTGCGCACACATGCAGCACATGGGGGCTCGCGCATTTGCACTGGCATGTGTGCCGATGTTTGCGCATGTGCCCGGTGGGCCCCCCCTCCGACCCTGCCAGTGAGCACCATGGATCAACCGTCTTCTTTGCTCTTCAAATTTCCCAGTACAGATGCATGTGCAGTGGAATGAAATAGCCTTTTTGTTAAAGTTCAGCTTTTCACTCTATTGCGCACACTATATGTAGCCGCAGTACTTGCTGGAAGAATCCCAGGCTGGTGCAGTTTTATACTGATAGGAGGGTCAGTCGGGGTGTCAGCTAAGTAAATACAATAACTTGGGGGTGCCTAACTTTTGGCACCCCAAGTGTAAAAACACTTTCCTTTTCCTCACTGAACTTCCATAATATATATATTTAGTCCAGCACCGATGAATTATCCCTACAGATGTGTATGTATGTGTATCCTGCATGCTTTTACTCTAAACCAGAGAAAGTAGGTGCAATGAAATAGCTAAAACTTTGGGGCTCATTTATAAACACTGGACAAATTTGCACCTGAGCAGTAACCCATAGCAACCAATCAGTGATTAGATTTTTTTTTTTTCAGAACAATGAAAGCAAACATCTGGCTCCCATGTTCGCCCAGTGTTCGTAAATGAGCCCCACTCTGCACCTGGATTCACTTGCTGTGTCACGGTGTAGCATAGGGTGGTCAGGCTTTAGTGGCAATACACACGGTCATAATTACTGGAAATGTTATATCATGTGAAGGGAAAAATATCACAAAATTCAATTGCTAGACGGCACTTTGAGGAAAAGGCTTTATTGTGGCACGCTGCAGGTAAAAACACCTAATGCATTTCAGGATAGCCTCCCTTAATCATAGGTTCATAAACTATGTGGCCATACATGAGCAGATTCAAGCTGCAAACAGGGCTGGATTTATATAGCAGATACCCATAGACCCATCGCCATTCACTGGGGATTGGTGCACAGGAATTTTTAAAAAGTATAGTATGTCCTGTGGTTGAGCGGCACGCCACCCCCATAAAGTTTTGCGGCCCTAGACACTGGCTTTGTTGCCTTTCCACTAATGAAGTGGCTCCAGATTTGGGTTCTTTAAACTGATTCATCAACTTATCTACCCTTTTATGGGGCCTTCCGACAGGCCTGCCCGACCAATATCTGGCCAAAAATTGATTGATCAGACAGGTTTGCTTTTCCTGATCGATGGAGATTTCCGAGATCAATGGCTGCATCGGCTATTTGATACATTCCTCGTCCTGTCACACCTATTGCCATAGTTGTAATCCAATCAGATTAGCCCAACATCATCCTGCCGTTGGTGGTAGGATTGTCACCTTTTCTGGAAAAAATACTGGCCTTCCTGTATATCTATCCTTTTTCCCTATTAATAACATAGGGATCAACCATCGATTTTACTGGCCAGGTGGCAACCCTAGTTGGTGGACATAATGGGGGGAAAGATCTTATAGCTTATGGCCACCTTTTTTTACCTGCATCTTGCTTGCTCTCACTGCAGCATTATGCAACCTCTCCCAACACTCTGCTGACCAGGCTTGGCTCCCGCTGGTTCTGCACACAAGTTAAAAAAAAAAAACATTGATGGTCAGGACCCCCGACAAGTTTAAAAAAATCATGGGTGGTCAGGGCCCTCCTATAAGTTAAAAAGAAATTTGTTTGTACACAAAAAGGCTGGATCAAAGAACTCTGTAAATATATAATAGATGCGATAGCATGATAGAGACCTCTAGTGACCAAACAGAGGTAAAACTGCAAATTCAAAAATTCTCTAAATCCATGCTTTTTGTTAAAAAAAAAAAGTTTTATTACATCATATTAAAATCACCAAAAAAAGCCCACATAGAGCTTACGCTTTTCATGCTTAACTAGCGCTTAGTCATAGGCAATCCCCTATATTAAGTGCTAGGTAAGCATAAAATGCGTTAGGCTCCATGTTGGGTTTTTTTTTGGTGATTTTAATATGATGTATTAAAACTTTTTTTTTAACAAAAATGATGGATATAGAGAATATTTGAGGAAGAAAAAAAATTGCTGACCAGGGTCTCCCATAAAAGTTAAACAAAATTGGTGGCCAGGCCCCTCCCCCATTGGTTTAGCACCAGAGGGGTTGAGTTCCCATTTAAGAAAATGCTTGCCTTCTTTTTTTTCTTTTGTTCAGCAGCTTTCCAGTTTAGGATTTCAGAAGTTATTCCGATGCTATGGTCCAATTTACCCTAGAAACCAGGCAGCGTTATGAATGAGATACTGGGAGACGAAGAGGAGAGAGGCCTGAATAGGAAGGTACAAACTAACAATTGAGCAAAGGGTTTTGAAAGCCAGGACCAGGCCCATAGAGAAAGCAAATAATTCACAAACCACTATAAAATGAAGACCATCTGAAAAGTTGCTGATAATAGGACATTCTGTAACATATTAAACCCTTGGACCTTATCTGTAAAATGTAAAATTATTTGTAAAATTGCAAATGAAAGCAGTGTCTGTCTGGCTGCAACCATTTAAAACTTTTACTAAATGTAAGCTGCATAGTTTTACATTTTCTTTCATTAGTCAAAAAGACAGCTTTTACGCGGAGTTCCGCTTTAAAAGGCTTCCTTTAAGTTAACTTTGAGTATGTTATAGAATGACCAATTCTAGGCAACTTTTCAATTGGTCTTCATTTTTTTGAATATAGTTTTTTTTTAAATTATTTGGCTTTTGCTTCTGACTATTCCCAGCTTTCAAATGGGGATCACTGACCCCAACTAAAAACAAATGCTCCGTAAGACTACAAATGTATTTCTCGTCTTTATATGCAGGCCCTCTCCTATTCATAAGGGGGTCCTTAGCATAGTTGGGAAGTAGCTTCCCTTTCGTGGGTTAACGTACGCCCCTCGCAGTTCAGACACTTGTCAGAAGGTGTCACTGTTCTGTACATAATAAGTTGCCATGGGTTCATTTTCTGAGCAGGCAAATGGAGAGAGAATGGATCGAAGGTTTAGTGAGACCTAGTAAGTGTTATACTCTGGCATTGATGACATTAGGTGCTATACATAGAGAGTAGGACACAATCTTGGGTGCTCTACTGCCCAGACCCAATAGTAATTTCTCCTGCATAACTCTGTCAATACTCCTATGTGGATTCATTTAATAAAGCCTTTATTGATTAAGAACCAGCAGTGCCCATTTATTGAAATTTAGCTGAGATCTACAGTTCTACTACACCCTGCCTCCAATATACACAAGAACCCACACCTGCAGATTTTAAGAGTTCATTAATTAATGGTAAAGCTTATAGTCCTTGGAGAAGTGTTGTCTCCTTTTATTATTATTATTATTATTATTATTATTATTAATAATGACATGTATTTCTATAGCGCTAACTTATTTTGTAGCGCTGATTTATATAGTCATACATATATATTTATCAGCATACCTCCCAAATGTCCAGTTTTTCGCTGGACTGTCCCAATTTTGGCAGCTCAACCCACAGTCCCAGATTGTTACTGAAATGTCCAGACTTTCTCTTTGATCTCCTGCACTGAACAGCCAGTTGCTTAAACTTAATAGGCTTTTGGCAGAGAGCCCAGAATTATTGATGCACCAAATCCACTATTTGGGATTCGACTGAATCCACGAATCCTTTGTGAAAGATTCAGCCTAATACCAAACCGATTCCTAATTTGCATATGCAAACTAGGGACGGGAAAGGATAAAGTGTGAACTTTTTTCACTTCCTTGTTTTGTGATGAAAAGTCACATAATTTCCCTCCCGTCCTTAATTTATATATGCAAATTAGGATTATGATTCGGTTCGGCCAGACACAAGAATTCAGCTAAATCAGAATCCTGCTGAAAAAGGCTGAATCACGAACCGAATTTAGGATTTGGTGCATCCCTACCCAGAATACATGGTAGGTGCACTTAGATACATTTGTAACAATTTTAGATATGCAAATAAACAATTGTAACAATTTAAGATAATGAGTAGTGATGTGTGGGTCGGGATTTTTTTGACCCGCCCCCGACTGTAACCCATCCTCTCTTAATCCGTGCCTGCCCACATCCGACTTCCGGGTTCCTTTTATAGACCTGTGCCGACCCACCCCATCAATGACATCACAAAAGAGGAGGGGTGAGCAGGCATATAGTCTATAAAAGACGAGAAGAAGGGGAGAGCAGGAGAAGCGCTCAATCCACACCCGCTCGCCACCCGCGAAGAAGAGATCGAGGTCAGCCCAAGTCGGGTCCCGCAGGTGTCAGACTGGCCCTCACATAAATAAAGAGGTCTCTTGGGGAAACTGGGACTTACAGTTGAAAGGGCAAATCACATTCATTAGTAAAACTGTAATAACACATAAAAACCACACAAATGTGTTCAAGGTGAACATGGTAATGAGGGGGTGTGGTCAAAAAAATGTTGCTTGACTCCCTCTGTTTACTTCCAAAATGTCGGGAGGTATGTATCAGTAATGCAGATACGAAGCTAAAGCTCAGCCACTATTTCATACCTCCCAATTGTCCCTTTTTCAGAGGGACAGTCCCTCTTTTGACAGCTCAACTCCTCAGTCCCTCATTTGTACTGGAAAGTCCCTCTTTTCTCTACACTGAACAGCCAGAAACAGAAACTAAATTTCTAACTTAACTGGCTTTTGGCAGAGAGCCCAGAACGGCTAACAGGTGCAAATAAGATACTTTGTAAAAATTTTAAGATAAGAAACTAAGTAACTGTAACAGTTTAGATAAGGAGCAATATTTTCAAACTTTCAGAACCTGGCAAATGTTGTAGATGGAACATGGTAATTAGGGGGTGTGGTCAAAAGAATGGGCATGGTCAAAACATTCTACATCCATGTGACGAGGGCAAAATCTTTTTGTCCCTCTTTTTACTTCCAAAATGCTATTTGCACTTGTTCTCCCCCTCTGACCCCCGCCTGCTGTCTCTCCAATCCCATGCTGCTCTTTGCTGCTTTTACCCAATATGCAGCTATTGAGATTAACCTTTGTGCAGCCCCAGCAATCAGATGCAGCATGCATGACAGCCAGGGAGAAGCAACGAACACGCTGTTGAAGGGAACAATGCATAGGGCAGTCTAGAGGCAGCAGACAGGGACTGAAGTGGGAGTTGCCAAACAAGTAAAGCCAGTGGGAAAAGCTTTCTGCAGCGTTTCCTTTGGGCTTCAGCATTTTCTCCCCCTGCATTGAGAGTCGTTGGGGAGGGGGGCAAGGGGGGCACATGACACTAAAATACAGTCACTGGTAAAATGTTTTGTTAAGGATCAACAACAGTACAGCACACAACTATTCTTAACTGTGTTTCCGTAGTGTAGTGGTTATCACGTTCGCCTCACACGCGAAAGGTCCCCGGTTCGATCCCGGGCGGAAACACCATTTTCTATTTTTTTTTTCCATTTTGTTCTCTTTACACTATGTATAATAAATACAGGCACAGAATTTATATTAAACATATTGCACGAAAAAAAAGGGACACCCTTCACAGAATTTGAAGAACAGCGTGAAGGTTTATTTCAAGGTTTCTGTCCCCTGTCTGGAACGGAACAGAGAGTCCTATATGTACTTATAGCAGTATGTTAACCCTTTACTGTCTTTTACAATGCTATGTATTTGTAACTCTACTACAAGTGCATCTACTAAGTACATTGAATACAATACTAAGTTACAGTACAGAACAGATTACACAATGAAATCAAATGAACAGTAATAAACAACAACAACATAATAATAATAAATGTAACATAAACAGATGAGATGATTTTAGTGCACAGTTCAGGAGAGTACAGAACTGCCATAAGAAGGACATGAACAAGCTGTACAGAGCTGAGTATCCTGCTAGTGCTAAACTAATAAAGTTATATATATACATATATATATATATATATATATATATACA
>CM044436.1:29818597-29845170 GCA_024363595.1 Xenopus borealis | reverse complement strand
GGGGGGCAAGGTACAAAATGTGTCCAGGAGGAAGTGCACTGTCCCTGGCTAGGTAGAGTATATTTCCCCCCTGTCCCTTTCCTGGAAGTTCCCTAGGGGCAGTGGCGTAACTACCAGGGGAGCAGGGGGTGCAATTGAAGCAGGGCCCGCTCCCTCTCGGGGCCCTCCAGAGAGACTAGGAGAACTCCAATGTGCAAATCATAGGGGAGAGGTGCCAATCCTGCACCAGTTACGCCACTGAGTTCATATAAACATAGATGGGATATTCAGTGCAGACAATAATATATATATCAATGGGTAAATGACAGGACGATTACTCTTACCTATAAAAAGAGAGTTAATCAGGCAATGAATGATTTTTTTACTTTAATGGTGCGTATTGCTAGGATTGCAGGAACTTAGCATGAATGATTTGCTTTGAACTGCAGCACAGACAGTACCAATGGTAGGGCTGATTCAAGGTAACAATTATTGGGTGGATGACTTGTGAGATTTATTCATCTAGTGATGCCCCAAGTTGGAGACATAATGAGAATTCCTCTTTTCCAGTGGGCGCTCCCTTACCACATATGCATGCTGATTTCCTTCAGTGGTGTAGCTAGATGCTATTGGGCCCCAGAGCAATTTTAAGTTAGGGCCCAAAAGCACTTGTAAATTGACCAATTCTATCTCCTACCCCCCATAACTACAGGGTCTGCTTTCTCTATAGTTCAACCCTGGTCCTTATCGATTCACCATAATATCAGTTCCAGTTCTGGACTGGGAGTCAAGAGAGGCATTCCAAGTACAGAGAGGCCCAATCAGGTCCCCACCAACCCACTAAATACTGTAGTGACTTTCTATGGCATCTTATGTCGGCCCCTCTGGCATTTGCCAGAACCCACAGATTGCCAGTCCGAGCCTGATCGTGCATAGGGGTACAACATGGCTTTCCTTTTAGAAGAAATTATTTAGTTGCTAAATTTCCATGAGTCAATGCTACAACAACCTTGATGTGACCTGCCCAGTTGTGTCACCATCAACCAAACCCCAGTCCATTGATTATTCTTTGACAGGGAACACTGATAAATATCTGGTCTGACAGGGTTTTGAAGCTGACACACTCACTTATTTCCATTCAATTTCAAGAGATCTGGAGGCTTTTTCTGCATAACTGGCTAACAAAATGGGCCCCTTCCACTGTTTTGGGCCAGCCCCAATGTTAGTGAACCACTGTTCTCAATTCACTTATATGTTCTTTAATTTGCCTCCAGTTTTCTGTCTCCCTCTCTGCATTTACAGCCCAGATAGGAAAGCCCAGGGCTCATGCTAAAGCCTCATAAAATTAACACTTTCCTGGTAGATTTTTTGCAAAGCTGTACATGAAGCTACTGCATTAACACTCCGCTGCTTGACTGACATGGCCACTGCCAAGGTATGACATAACATTCTTAGGGAATGACATCACCTGGATAAATAACCAGTTATGTCATTTCCTGCTACATGCAACAGTTTACAAAGCAGGGGCCAGGGAAAATGAATAAAACAGATCACATTTCTGCAATGATTTACATTTCCCTGACACATATTTGATCTGTAACTGAGCATAAAGCAGTTTTTACACTCAGAAATAAAACATGAATTTGTGTGAGGGAGAAAAATGAAGCAATAGTATTAAACATTTGGATGTGGTGGTGAATGCAAATGCTTTTTTTTTTTTAATTGTTGGATTTAAGTAAATGTGAAAAGCATGGCTTGTTCTTTTTGAGTAGGGCCCTCATTAACTCCTACAATTAAGGGGCAGAATTTTTAACCCCAGTTTCGATGTTGATGCAGGCAGGATGGCAGGTCACTTGGAGGCAAGAAAAGTTGCCTTAAGCAGAGACATTTATCGCTGGTTTAATGGGAAGGTAGCATTCCTCATTGGCTCAAACAGTTCCTGGATTCCTTGGTGCATAAAGGAGGATTAAACTTTTTTACCATAGCAACAGAGGGATCTGCTAGAGGACCTGAGGTGGAGGTAGGCCCCCCCACCCAGTGACATCCTCCTGGGTCATTGCCCCAACAACAACCCATTCCCTCAGCTTGTACCTTGTTTTCCCCTCTCCTGGATGTGTTCAGGGCTGAGTTGGAGGTCAGGGGGCAATGCACAAGGTTTCAGACAGGAAGGGTGCGAGACAAGCACCTGTTTTTACCCCAGTGTGCTGCTGGCCCACCAAGGAGAAGTAGTAAGGTTGGTATTTCCCAGGTGACACCCACCAGTGTAGGGACTTCAGTGTGGTTGGGTTTACGGTAGTGCACTTCGTTTGGAGCATCACTAAATATCCTGTACATGTGATGAGCATAACTATTGAAGTTGTATCAGTATTGCTGAATCTATTGGCTCATACTATAAGTGTACAAAGGAAGAACCTTTCTGGTCAATCAGCTGCATCATGGTTCAAAACCACTTGCACCCATTCTTTATACTGTCAGTATAAATATACATTTCATCAAAACTCTACCCATCCCCTCTCCAGCTGGATTCTGCTACGTTTATGTAAAAAATAATGATATCTACAAAACCCTCTTCACTAGTTTGGATGCAAGGCCTTGCAGTCAATAATGGATGAAGTGAGACAACCAATCTTTGTGGGACCCCCTAAATCAGAAAGGGAAAGTAAAGAAACTATATAGCCCTCATACATGTTTCTACATATTGGAAAGTGGCTGCAGTTACAGGTCATTTTTTTAAGATGGTGAAACAATTTTTTTTAGGGCTATCCAACCAGCAGCCTTCAGTTGTTACCCTATAACATGCCGTATCTCTGGTTACATCCACAGCCGTAGTTGAACATTGGCTGAAGGCTGCATGTTGGATAACCCTGTGGGGCATGTAATTCCTGTGTGTCTGTGTTGCAGGGAACAGGCTCCAGACATCTCTCAGTACACAGTGTCTTTTTAGGTCCTTATCTACAACAAAAACCTGTCCCAGACTGTCATGTGATACACATTTGCATAAATATATTTGACTGATAATGACACCAGTGTGTGAAAGTAAATTCATAGCCCAGTTGCTGCTGTTATTCTAAACAAACTAAAAAGTCAGATACATATTACAGCACTGTGTAAGATGTTGTCTCTTTATAAACATGTTAATAATACAGCTATAGGATCCATTATCCATAAACCCGTTACCTGTAAAGCTCTGAATTCTAGGAAGGTCATCTCACATAGACTCCATTTTAATCAAAATAATTTGCATGATTTCTCATTTCTATGTAATAATAAAACAGAACCTTTTACTTGAGCCCAAATATTAATCCTAATTGGTGGCAAAACAATTCTGCACAAAAGATTTGTCAGAATACCAAACCAAATCTTAATTTGCGTATGCCAATTAGGGAAACAAGGGGCGAGAGATAACTGTGTGCTAAGAGTGTGGCTAAAAAATGATTTACTTTTTTTGTTGTGTGATGAAAAGTCACTTGATTTTTAGGATTTGGATTCCTGCTGGAAAAAGACAAATTCTGGCTGAATCCAGAACCGATCCCTGAATTTGCTGCATCCCTTTTTTTTTTAGTAAACTTAAGGTATGGATATCTGGAAAACCCCAGGTCCCAAGCTTTCTGCATACCAGGTCCCACACCTGTAATTCCATTAATAATAATAGTCCATGCAGTATAGGGACTTACCAAAAGGTACGTACCAGAAGCCATCCTGTATTTTACCGTAAAAGTTGTGTTGCTGCAGAAGTAAAACGATTAATCGTTGTGTTTTGATTTCCCTAGATCATTATAGAGGAGCTGGAGCAAGAGAAACAAACCGTAACAGTGACCATCACTGATCGACTTCAGGATTATCATGAGCTCATGCAACTAAAAACTGGCCTGAGCCTGGAAGTCGCCGCATACAGGTACATTTTACCTAACAGTCCTATGCACACTGTCATATCATCATTAAGGATTTCGGAAAACAATTTATGTTTTAGATAAGATGTTTCTTCCAATTTAAGCTTTGTTAGAATTAGGTAAAAAAAAAAAAAAGTTTTGGGCCTTATATGAGTACTCCCTGCTGGGCTTGATATAAGGAATGGTCTACCTTACAATATAGAATAATAAGCCACCAAGGAGTTCCATGACCATATAAATGCACAAGGCTGTAGGCTGATGCCAAGGAATGAAGAAACTATAAAAGTATAGGAACTCAAGCATGGTTTTAGTAGTCCAAAGGCTGAAGCATTAGCAAATTGGTCCATACTGTCACACATATGACATCAATTTATCTGTTTTTTATGCTGAATGTGTGCATTTATTATTATTATTAGTAGTATTATTATTATTATGAGGGATCACTAGGAAATGTAGTGACAGGAGGTTATCTTTTACCCAGATTTCCAAGCTGAAGTTTTAGGCAAGTGTTCTACTCATTGAAAACAATTTGCACTAAAAAGGGACGTTTGCCTAAAAAATTAATTGTTGTAAACTTTCTCAAGTCCTCCTCTGAGCATTTTTACAATTTACTTTATTTTTTACATTTATATTTTCTGAGATATTAGAAGTTTTAGGCTGCTTTTACTAGGCTTTCAGCTCTCTTTAAATGTCAGGGTGTCAGCAACCCCACCTGATTATGTACAACATAACAAGTTGGCTAACACTAGGATAGTTGGCACTCTGTCTATCAAAGAAAGGTGTTCAACAGAAAGCTTTGTATAAGCAGCCTTAAAGTTTGCTATTTGAACCCATAGCAACAAATCAGCAGGTCTGATGAATATAAATTGTGCGCGTTATATTAGACTCAGACATTTACTAAGAACCAGTACAGGAAAGCCTATTCTCACCTTTCCCAAGGGTGGGGCAAAGTATGAGCAAATTTTTATTTTGATTCCTCTGTTGCTGTGAGTTTTATTCTTAGCGTAATCATTCCTGGTTGCTCAGTACTCTCTGCTATCATTGGCTATTATATATATAACATTCTCTTTTGCTTTAGAGACAGATCATCTGCACATGGACTTAACACTTAACTGACTGTCTCATTTGCTGTTAGGGGCATCTTGCTCTATCATGATTTAAATATTTATTCTGAGGATTTACTAATATCAACAGGCAGAACCAAAAATATTATGTTGCCTTGCATCTGCATTCAAAATCAGTCTATTCACCCATCAGAACAAATTAATTTGGTTTTCAGTTGACCAGCTAAAATGCTACCTGTGAATCGATTGCTCTGGGTTACTAGACAGGGAGCAAACTGGTAATAATTTAAAATAGAGTTTTAGAATAGCAACCAAAATGTACATAATAAGGTCTGGAGGATTCAACTGGAATCTCCAACCAAACCACAGAAATGATGGGCTGTATACGCTGCTTTGCAACACCAGTATGCTTGCTGCTGCCACAATGAATTCATCATTCAACATAGAAGTGGGCACACACAGACATGTTCCATAGCCTAAATGCAAAGCAGACTTCCCATAAGAAAGAACGGTAGAACAAAGGGAAAATCAGCTCCAAGGATACTGCTCTGAGTTTTTATTAAGTAACTGGTATTGCTTAAGTTGTAAAATATAATATTGCTAGCCACTTATCTGCACCCTACTTGCTTCCAGGTAAGGTATGGAAAACTTGTTGCTGCTGTTCTATGTCTATCTGGCAACATACACAACCATATTGCTTATCATATTGTCAGGGCAGTACATGTGTCTCAGGCATGGATTGCTGATAAAGGCACAGGGTTTACTGCAAAGGGGTTAGGTTAAGTGGGTCTGGGGAATGGTCAGATGGACATATTGACCCCCTTTATTCAATAACTCTGTTGCAATATTTGACATGACTTCTTCACTGTAACTCCTTAGGCTGAGGGCCAGGGCACAAATGGCTACTGGGGGAGATTAGTCGCCCAGTGACAAATAGCCTCTTCTTCGGGCAACTAATCTCCCCTTAATGCCTTCCCACTGGTAAGAATGTAAATTGCCGGTGGGATGGAACCCTTTTCCAAAGTCGCCCGAAGTTGCCTCATGAGAAAATTTCAGGCGACTTTCGGAAAGCCAAAGGGATCCAATTGCCATCCTGCCGGCAATTTACATTCTGGCTGGCAGGAAAGCAGTTCGGGGAGATTAGTTGCCCCAAAGAAGAAGCAATTTGTCGCTGGGCAACTAATCTTCTCAAATAGCAGCGTGTGCCACCACCCTTAGACTCTTACCTGCAATCAAATTGCCTTAGTGCCGTTGTTTGGATGTCTGACTCTAAAATTTTATTTCTCTCTCCAAACAGAGCTTTGCTGGAGGCAGAAAGCCAAAAGGGAACCATTACCTGGATTGATCAGTCAGTGAAAAACAGACCTGCAGGTAGGCCTACTAAGAACCACTGTTTACCAGAATACCTGAAGTGCCTGCACTTTAATTTAACTATATTTATGCCTTTAAAGCCAACCATCCTCAATGAAAGTATATTACAGTTTTTTTGCAGTGTTTTTTTGCATGCTGAAAAAACTTGATTTGCTAATACACCATATCTGCCAGTTTATGGTGCAGTAGCAGATGAGGAAGTAAAGAGGAGTTGCAGCTGTTTCCTTTTTATTTCTGGAACAAACAGAAAAATTGAATGTTGTAATCAGTATATTAATCAGTCTATTAATTTTTGGTGGATTGAACATTTGTGAGTATTGATACTCATTAACCAGTAAAGTATATAGCTGTCTTAAGGCAATACGCTGCAAAACATTGTTGAGTTTAGCAAGGTGACATACAATGATATTTAGGTCTCATTTACAATTGTAATTACCAGGTACAAAGCACAAATATTAGATAAAATGTTGCACACATTGATGCTATCCGTCAAGGTACTGTACTTACATCCATACATGCTTATTTGCACTTCCAAGGAATTTCAATGCACCCCTTTGGCCTGTACCCTGGAATAACTAACAACAGTTGCTAAATTGTATGCACCTCACTTTTCTAGAATTCTGGTTAAAATGCTTTAAAAAAAAAAAAAAGTGCAATTGCAGGCTCTTGCACTAGGAAACACATTCTTTTAAAAACAGGAAATTGGGCTCTTAAAGTTACCAGGAGTGGCCTATTTCCAGAGACAGTAGGCAGGTCCTTACCAATGTGCAGAAGTCAACAACAGCTTCAGGATAAACTTTTGGAAAAAGGCTGGTAGGCAATGATCACTTTGCAAGGAAGTGAAGGCTGTGGCATCTATTTAAGTGCAGTGGCATTATAAAGGTGTTTATACATGTCTAAATTATATAAATTTATTATGTACATTTTTGCTATATTTTGTGAATCTGACCTTTACTTTCCTCACTTTAAATTATAAATGGTGATATTTTTATGAATTCTTTTTTCATTTTATCCCACTTTAGGGTACATTACACCTTATTTTGACCAATCACAAAAATATTCTGGCATCAAAAGGGGAGAAGAGAAAAAAGATTTACCACTAAGCAGAACTAGTAAAGATATGAGAACTATGCAGGCCTCCAATATCCCCCGATTTCAGCCACGGAAAGTACCACAAATACAGATAAATACACAGTCTATTTATACTGGGAGGACAAGCAGATTTTATACCGCCCAAGATAAAAGCAACAGGTGGGACAAAAACATTTCCCCAAGATATGAATTCACAAGGAACAAAGACTTTTCTAAAAACACAAATCCTACAGATCACTCTCCATTTATATGGTCAACATCTTCAATGCATTCTGGAAGTGTTAATCAACAGATAAGACAAGAGCAGGTAAATTATTCAAAACCCAGTATCATCGCAAAGCCACAGCCTGCAGAAATCCTCAAATACCAAGTTAACACCACATTTGACAGTAAAACAAAGGAGTTGCAAACACAGAATACTTTTGAATCCAAATTGTTGAATGAAAAGAAACTAGTAGATGAAATGAAAACAACAAAATCAACTGAAGGAGAAAAATCTGGTTTAGAATTTAATATCCCAATAGTACAGCAAAGGGAAGTAAAAAGTGTTGTTACAACTGTCAAAGAATCCACAGAAAATAAGGATACTATAGAACCTAAAATACAGGAGCCACCAGTCAAGAACGAAAGAAAGAAAAGCGGGCAAGCCCAAAAAAGAAGGGAAGAATTGGAGAGTAAAGATGATGCAGATAGAAACACAGCACACAGAGAAAATCTGTCAGCAAGCCACTCTGTACAAAAGAAGAATATTTACATATTTAGAGGAAAGCCAGAGACTGAAGAAGCTGTACTTGAGATTCCTATGCGATATGAAGTCAGCAAAAGAGAGGAAAATCAAAATGAAAACAACATGGAGGGTACAAGGGAAACTGAAATCACCATAAACACAGAACAAGCATATGAGGATGAAAAAGCCCATCATAGCAATATCAAGCTTCACACATCACTGGATGAAGGGGCGGAACAGGTTAAAACATTGGAGTCAGAAGAAGACATACCCCCAGCTGAGGACTTGAATAAGAACTCTGTTGTAGAAGATATACTCAAGCACTTTGGTCAATCATCTGGTTCAGATGATGCTAATGTTACATATGTAGAAAAGAAAGAGCAGGACCGTGATGGCTCTGTGAAAACTAAGATTTTTCTACAAACTAAAACCAAAGAGGAAGTAGACTTTTTGGACAAACCTGACCTTACAGACCTCTTGAATACAAGCTCTTATCAGAGGATACATGAGGGCATTACAAGAGCAGCCAACAATGCTGTAGAAGAAACAGAACTAAAAGAGACAGAAACTCTTATTGGAGAGGGGAAAGGAGTAGAAGATTGGATTGAAAATATCATTCAGAATGAGCTGAAAGGTCGATCAGGGGTTTCTTTTAATGTTGAGGTAATAGAAGAATCCACAGGGGCCTTTATCACTGAAAAAAGTGATTTAACACCATTTCATGTAGAAGAAGTAGAGGATAATATACAAGCATGTGTTGATGGCAAACCTCAAGATTCTGCGAAAGCAGAGGATCTGCAGAGTGAAACACAAGTTCAGCAGCATGCTGAAGAAGTCACAGAAGGCGGGGATGAAGAGACAAATAACTTTATATCTGTCCCAGATGATATCCTTTACGTACAAGATGAAGAACAGGAAACTTTGCGGGGCCAGATTCACACAGAAGACTCCCATGTAAAGTATTCCTGGCAAGATGAATTTTTACAAGGATCCCAGGGACAAAAAGCTTTAAGTGAATTAGTCAGATATGCCAGAAGCAATGAATCAGAAACAATTGTTCATGATAATTTTGGTAATGACAGGGAAAACAGGATTGATACACAACAGCCAAAGACTGAGACTTTTGTTATTGAAAAACAAATTAAAATCCCCCATGAATTTCAGTCATCAATTATAGGCCTGTTTTCAAAAGACATCGAAGATCCACAACAACAGTTGAAAGGAACCCTGGAATGTCTACAAGGGAGCCTTCCTGAAAACATTGTAGCTGAACTGTCAGCATTAACTGAAGAACAGAAAGCTCAAGACAGCAGTTTAGCAGTAGATATTAAAAAGGTAGAGCAGCCTACAGATCCTAGTATGACTACCATTGTAGCAGAAATCAACTTATCTCAAACAATTGATGCAGATAAGCTAGATACACTGATGGTATTAAGAGACAGCATGGGTGAGGAAGTTGTAGCAAACTTGCTGGAGAAAACCAAAGGGGACTATTCATTATTCATGAATGAATCTGCTACCAATGAAAAGTCTGGGCACTACTTGACCAGTGAAACAAAGAATGAGGGAGCTGCTTATATTTCTAAAGATAACATTGACAAAACTACCGCCACCACTGACGGCAGATTTATAAAACACATTCAGCTAGAAACGTCTGAGCTCATCGACCAGGCAGAATTTATATCTGATAAAAAAGAGCAAGCCACAGAAGTGAAAACATCTCCAATAAGTACAAATAGATCAATCCACCAAATAACATTTGAGCCCAGGGAAATGCTCTTTGATGAGAAAAACATATTTGAAGGGACAATGTCAGAAATACTTGACATATCTAAAGGCGCAGAAGATTCCCCAGACTACACTAGACCAATAAGGCATATTACATTAAGCCCAACAGAAACATATACAGTGGAGCAGATTGTATTTGAAGGACCAATCTTAAAAACAGTAAGCAGCAGTGGTTCTATAGAGGATTTCCCCTTTGGAGAATTACCCAAAGATAGTACCAGCCATAATAGTGTCCATGATAATATTGTAGAGACTGAAGATCCCAGGACTCTGATCAGTAATAATGAGAGCATAAATCAGACAGAGACTATTACAGGTGGTATAAAAACTGTTAAACATTATACATTAAATCCCAGGGACACAGGAATGGCTAAAGGAACCATTATTGAGGGTGCTATGCCCAAAGTTCAGCTCCACCAAGAAACAGATAACCTTGAAGAGAACATCATGTCTACCAAACATAGAATTGGTTCTCAGAAAATCCAAGTTGCTACACAAGTTAAGCATCAAGGTTTTGTTTCAGAACCATATAAGGTAGCAGATTCTGGAAAGTTGGTTGTAGAAGAAGAGAAACCAAATGTCAACACATTAGTTCATCATATCAAATTAAGTCCAAACAATGAGCAAATTGTATTTGAAGGACCAATCTCTTCAAATGTACATATAAGTAGTCAGGAAGGCAGTTCTCAAATGGAAGTGGAAAACAAATATGTCACACATATCATTCATGATGCCAAAGAAGCTCAGACCTCTGAAAGTGTAATATTTGAAGGAGCTGTTTTAGAGCCATATATATTTGAAGGTCCAATCTCTTCAAACATACACATCAGTAGTCAGGAGGGCAGTTCGCAAATGGAAGCAGAAAACAGATCTATCACACATATCATTCTTGGTGCCAAAGAAGCTCAGACTTCCGAAAAAGTATTATATGAAGGACCTCTTTCAGAGTCATATGATTTGTCACCATCAGGGGATTCTAGTGAGAGTGAGCGATCTATCAAGCACATAAAACTAGGCCCAACTGAAAAGTCTTTTACTTTTCAGATGGATATAACCGAAATTGCTACAAAACATAATGCCCAAGGAGATGTCCAGGGGAGTGAAATAGTTCTCACTTCTAGCAATTTTGAAAGACTGCCAGGGACAAGTCAGTCATGCAGTGAATTAACTGATGATCTGGAAGTGACTGAAAGTGGATATGGAGAAGAAGATACTTCTGGCGTCTCACAGTATGAAGCTGAAATCCAGTCCCACTGTCTATCATTCAAGGAAACACCAGCATTTGAAAAAACTGTGCATGTGCAGAGAATTGCCCAGCAAAGTTCATTGGTCTCAGATGACAACAAGGTGGCCATTGTTTATCTTGATGAGGAAGAAAGACCTGATCAAGATTACCTGCAGCGTTCATTTTGAAAATGATTTTTACACAAACAGGAAAGAAAATGTTGTTAAGCAACCTAATGTATTAATTCACAGAGAAAGCAGGCTAATACATTGCTTAAAATGGTATACTGTATATTGTTAGTGTAAAAGTATAGGCCATTTTTTTTTTTCAATGGCGCTCAGACAACCAGCATATTGGCCACATGTTTCTAGTTATTAACAGGCTTTGACACTGGTCTTGTTGTATATTATTTAGTTAATGCCCAATACCATCACTTATCTTTCAGCAAGCATATGTAGCTCCTGTCTTATTTCTCAATGGCTCATTTCATTTCCTGATACAGATGAAGCCACTTGGATTTGTGTGTTAAATGCGTTGTGACTCAGGGCTAATTGAAGAAACTGTGTTATCTAAAGTCATCTTAACTCATTTAATGCATTTAACCTTTTCATTAGCATACCAAAGCACCATTGTTTTCAATGGTGAACTCTTTAATTGGATGGGATGCTGTGACACAATATTCTGTGTTAAGTGAGTTAAATGGGATAGATGAGTTAAGTTATTCTGTGTCAAACACACAATCTAAAGTGGCTTCATCTGTATATATAATTTTTTTTTAATTTTGAGATGACCTTGAAAAAATGTTTCCTTTTCCAGTCCATTTTACTTATAAGTTTAAAGACATTAAAGTAATAAAAATTGTCCTAAGTGGATATTTACCAAGATGAAGACCTGATGAGATCTCTCTCCCATCTTTTGAGGACGAACCATCCAATTTTAATGCAGCCCCTAAGTACCTTTCAGCAATTATTTTCTCATACCTTCCTCACCCCCACTCCTACCTACAAATATAACTCCAGTTTTATTTGCTTGTTAGCTAGATTACCTTCAAGGAATGATGTAATATGAGATTCAAAGTATGCACCAATTATAACAACCAGTTATAATTGCAATGGTTGATATGGGATACTATACTTAGTGCAAAATAGCTGACTTTTATTTCCATCACACACAAGTGTGTTCGCTACTTATACATTTATGAGAGGTACAAGCCATGGTCATTCAGTACAAACATTTAATTTTTTTATTGCACATACTGTACTCATTTGAAAAAATTATGTAAGGTGGTGAAGATGTTTTCTTACATGTGTGGCAGTGTGATTATTGTATGCTGGATTTTTCATATCCAAGGCCAAAATTATTGGAGTGTCAAGTGTGGAACCCACAACAGGTTCTGCAGACCCGGGGCAAATGTTACCTTTGCACGTCACTAGAACTGGCCTTACTGTTATCTATTCTGTCACACATTTGAGTGTTTGGCTTTTGTTTTACACTATGCTTTCATATATCTGTATACAGTTTTGCTCTCTTGCACAAGTTGGTTTATCAATGGCAATCTTTGTAATGCCATGAAAGTATTCAGTATTTGTTATGAGCTGCTGTAGTCTTCTCCTGTAGTTTAAACTGCACACGCGATATTGATCAGTTTTTATAACATATGATCAGTGGAAAAATGTAAATATCAAGACAGGTCTAATTACAAATTAAGATTTATCATATTTTCAGGTTTTAACAAGGCATTTCTCAAATGAATCCGTTTAAGAAAATAAATAATTATTGTACTTGGGTTAAAAGAGATCCCAATTGGCCTAAAAGAAATGAGGGTCAGCCTACATTTTAATACAAGATGTGCTGAGAAAAAAGTAGTTCTAAATCAGATTTTGAACATTTTATCAAGCGTAGCTGGAGTTTGTTACAAGCAGCTAAATGTTCTGTGACATTCTCCCAATGTGCCCTCCTTGTGCCCACCCTACTGCCCACATAATGCCTAAAATATATACAGTGTAATATATATATATATATATAGTAGCAGGTAATGGTGCACACCGTTAACAAAAATCAAATACCTGGGTGCCCGCAAATGAAGAAATTTTTTTTAGAACAAAAGAAGTTGCAGCACTCACAGGGTTTCTTTGGTGAAAAAAAACTTGTAATATTTATTTGAACTCAACTCGAAACGTTGAGTTCAAATAAATATTACAAGTTTTTTTTCACCAAAGAAACCCTGTGAGTGCTGCAACTTCTTTTGTTCTAAAAAAAATATATATATATATATACACAGTGTATATATATATATACAGTGTGTGCTTTATTGCCCTCCCCATTGTGGCTTTGACAATGTATATCTGTACCCTTAAAAAAATGTATAAATCTCGTCAATGCATTCCTCTAAACAGAATGCACACTGGGAAGCATAAGATCAGAAATGCATTTCTTTTTAT
Organism: Xenopus borealis; assembly: GCA_024363595.1. NCBI lineage: Eukaryota > Metazoa > Chordata > Amphibia > Anura > Pipidae > Xenopus > Xenopus borealis. The sequence continues at coordinate 29,831,593 of CM044436.1, read as the reverse complement.
TTATTCTATGCACTTTTCCTGCTGTAATGCATAAGTCAGGCTAAATTATCTTGTCTGGATGTGTGTTAGCTTGCTTGACAACCCTCACTTCCACCACATATACACACAAAGCATAATATGCACAGTTTACACACAACAGGATATACAAAAATGCACAAGTAGAATATTGTAGTGTATCATGTACGTTGAAGTGAGAGTGTTTGTCATGTATTAGGTTGCTGTGATCTTTAATATGGAAGTTGGACACAAAAACAAGTCTCCCAAGCTGGTGCATGCTATATAAAGGGTTCTTATATAAGCAAGGCTATGAAGGCAATCAGGGGTCAGGATGTTGCTCATTATTCCCCTACTGCTTCAAAGCATAGAGCTATAGAATGCTAAAATGTATTTATTGTTAAAAAGACATTTAGGTTCTCCTGTGTACATACTATATTATTTGGCAAAGATTAGACCTCTCATGTATGCATTATCTGCTCTTCTTACTATCAGAATAAGGGATGCACCGAGTCCACTATTTGGGATTCGGCCAAATCCCAAATCCTTTGTGAAAGATTCTGCCAAATTCAAATCCTAATTTGCATGTGCAAATTAGGGTCAGGAAAGGAAAAGGTGTGAACATTTTTTTCTTGTTTTGTGATGAAAAGTCACGTTATTTCCATTCAGTTCCGCCAGACACAAGGATTTGGCCGAATCCGATACCTGCTGGAAAAGGCTAAATCCTGTCCGAATCACAAACCGAATCCTGGATTAGGTGCATCCCTAATTAGAACAAAAGCACTTTATATATTACAGATCCCCTGTAACTGACCTAGTCACGTGACTTCCCTGGCTCTCTCGCAGTATTTTCTGACCAGAAGCATGTGCAGTTGAAATCAGGACCAGATAGGCTTTAACATGCGCACGCTGCTGGTTAATTGTCACTTTAACAATTCAGATTAACAAAAATGTTTTACACATTTCAAAGATACAAAATGAGATTTAAAAAAATGAATGCTAAGATTATCTTCTAACCAAATAAACCCACATTGTTAAATCTTTATGTAGGAATGCCATATAAGACAAGACACTTTCAACAAATATATATATTAGTGTCTGCATGAAGGGGGAGAATTTTCCTATGACTGTCTTAGGGTTGCCACCCGGCCGATATTTTACCGACCTAGCCGTTAAAACACCTGCCAATGTAGCTGCCGGTAAATTTGTAATACTCTTAAAAAGACCCACCGGCCAGCCCCCAATCCCCTGTAAACTTACCTTTTGTCCTCTTCTTGAACGCTCCGCTTTGTGGCCACGCCCCCAAAATGTCACTGCCCGCCCCTTTTTGACATCACACGCCGTCACCATTTTTGTCCCACCCCTTTTTGACATCACACCCTGCCCCTTTTTGGCCCCGGCCCCCACCGGTCGGTAAAATTTTTTACAAAGGGTGGCAACCCTAGACTGTCTATACTGCAGTGCAACCTTGTAGTGCATTATGGGGTTGAAGTAAACAACATTAGCCTAAGAAATGTTTAATATTGTATAATGATTTTGAGGACTTATTAATGCAGAAATAAGTGCAACACTTAAAAAAAAAAAAAAAAACATTTTGAAATAATGTACTGGTAAAACTGGTGTGCTTGCTTCAGAAACTCTACGATAGTTTATATAAACAAGCTGCTGTGAAGCCGACCCTTACCTTTGCCACAACCCAATCCGCGACCCACTGACCATCAAGAATCAGGAAGTGCTGTCATTGTAAACTGGAAGTGACATAATCTCAAGTAGACGTGGCCAGAAATAAGGAGTAAGAATCAGGAAGTGCTGTCATTGTAAACAGGGAGTGACATCATCGGAAGTAGGTGTGATCAGAACAAAAGAGTAAAAACCACCATTGAGAAGACCCGCGACCTGCAAACCCACAGAACCGCCGACCTGCGTCTATACCCGCACCCAGAACTTCTACCCACAGGATGCCGCAGGTTTTTGCGGGTAACCCGTGGGTACCAGACACGTTGCAGAACTCTAACCTATAGTGGAGTTTCTGAAGCAAACACACCAGTTTTACCAGTGCAAGACAACAGTACATTATACTGTCATTCCATTATAACGTGTTAATTTTTTGGCGTTACAGTTCACTATATCTCCATTCATGCAAATTTTAATCTCTACCCTATACAATAGCATTTCGCAGAGTAACCTAAAAAGTAATGGCTGACAAGTCCATCAAGTTCAAACTTTTCCTTGTTCATGTGACAGACGGAGGGGCTGAAGCCTGATGAGGTTACTAGGAACCTGATGAATGGATATAGATCAGGGTTCTGCTGTATGGTCTTGTTCTGATTTAACATAGTCTAAATGCTTTCATTGGATAACCCCCTAATACTTTGAGAAAGATTCGTCCGAATACCGAACCGAATCGGAATCCTAATTTGCATATGAATATGCAAATTAGGGGTGGGAAGGGTAAAACATCTTTTACTTCCTTGTTTTGGAACAAAAAGTCATGCAATTTCCCTCCCGCCTTTAATTTGAATATGCAAATTAGGGTTACGATTCGGTTCAGCTGGGCAGAAGGATTCGGCCGAATCCGAATCCTCCTGAAAAAGGCCGAATCCCAAACCAAATCCTGGATTCGTTGCATCCCTATGGATAACACAATTTATTTTAACTGAATGTATAATGTTTTAATATCCTGTACTTTGTAAGATTTTTAAATCATTCAGTTGGTTGCTATTGACTACTGAACCAGGACTACAGAAGTCCATATAGAAGTGGCGTTCATGTGCATTGGGTATTATTTTTAATGTATTTGGATGCTTCAACGCTAAAATTTTGCTGTGGATGAATTATATCAGTGTGATCCAGTGTGATAAAATGTGTTTTTTATAACGAATGTTTTTTCTTCCCCTGTATTGGTGAAGGAATACTCAAAAAAAATGTAACATCACCGGGAGCATGTTGATCTAGTTGAATGTTGGGAAAGTGTAGATTTTAGAATGAACTTTGTATGACATTTGCAAACTTGGCGTGCTTTTCTTGTATTTCCACTTTTTCTTCCTCGCTTTTCAACAATAAAATCATTTATAAAAAAATAGCCAAGTCCTCCTTGTTATACCTGAAGTATGCCTGCTTTTGAGTGTAGCAAGAGATGAATACATGGGCTGCTTCACATACAGAGGTCATTTCACAAAAACTCCTGGTTCCTCTGGCACTTGACCATGGAGTAGGACACATGACACGCATGCTGTTCCATTTAATGGCATATATTATTCCATAAATACACACAGATGGAATGAAAGGATTCAAGTGACATTAAAGCTCTAGGTGATATACCCCCCATCAACAGTAGTGAAATGTTGTTCAAGAAGGATGCTTAGCTGACTTATAGGCGGAGGGGGGTTGCCAACTTTTTTGGTTTAGGAAACCAGGCAGGGGCGGCCCAGTGATGTAGGGGGTGAGGCCAGTGATGAAGGGGGCAGGGTGGGTGACATGTCATTCACTTCAATGTCCTGTCTAGATTTCCTAATTTTCACTCGGGCTGCCCTTCCGAAAACCAGGCTGTCCAGGTGAAATCCAGACAGGTGGCAAACATGGAGCTCTATTACACTACATATGTCAGGAAGGACTCAATTAATTATCTTAATTAGAACTGAAAATGTGTTAAAGGGATAGTTATACCCCCTTTAGTAGTTCAGTGAATAGGAGATATGCCAAAAATACTTTTTTTTTCTTGATATTTTCCCTGTTTAGTTAATCAAATACAGGGGTGTTTTGGGGGCTGCTGCCGGATGAGGCAGCAGCCCCGATACCGCCCCCCCTCCCGCTGCTATAACTTCTAGCTCCTATAACTTCTAGCGTCGGAGCGGGTGGAGGAGGGGCCGCATCGCACCGCTTAAAAAACGGAAATTCGGCTCTTAAAGTTACCAGAGGCGGCTTTTTGCCGCCCCTGGTAACAGGCCGCTCTGTGCCTCATGGCCGGAGCGGCCCTGATCAAATAACAAAAACCATAGATTTTTTTGCCCTATTCATTGAACTAGGTTGAACTAGATAACAGGTGGGTATATAGTCTTTTATTGTCTTGCTGAAGATTTAGGGGCAAATGTATGAAGTTAAAAAAACGTCAAAATTAAAAATTTCTTTTAAAGGGCATTTTCTATCGAAAATTGGCAATTCAATTCAAATGATTTATAAAAAAAATCCTTCCATTTTCCATTTTCTTAGTAAAGGTTCTAGGAGGTCTCCCATAGGCTAAAACAGAGATTCAGCAGCTTTAAAGTGGCAAAGTTTGGAATTCAAAGTTTTTTAAAGAGACAGTACGTTGAAATTCAAATTTTCAAATTTTTTTCAGTACAAAAAATTACTTCAAAATTCGAATTTTTTTACTTTAAATTTTCACTTTGACCCTTATTAAATCTGTTCCTTAATATCTATCCTTGAACGCAAGCTAGCACATGAACAAGACCATCTAAAAGGAATTGATGCAGTTAAAAAAAGTACAAGAAAGTATGCGTAAGGCTTTTTTGAGTTTTTTTCTTTAAATATATTTAAGTTTTTTGTGCCAGCCTGTGTTTCAATATAAGTGGCTATAACCTCCCCTAAGGTGTCTAAGGTCTGGGTCGTAAGCACCAGGACCCCAACTATTCTTGCTGTGTTCACCACTTTTGTTTGCCGTGATGTAATTGATACACCTTAGGAACAATTAGAAGACTGAATATGCTGTTGGGTATAATGGGAGATAGATGAGCTTTCTCATTTCGGGTTGCTTGTGTATGCCCCCCAGTAGCTGGTTGCCAGTGGCAACTGTATACAGCTGAACCACAAAGTACTGTAGCTAAAGTCCCAGCAATCTTAAACATACCTTGGCTTATACCAAGGGGTAATACAAGCAGCCTGAGTGTCAAAGGTTAGTCGTCACGGCGCTAGGTGTTTGGATAAGATTGATTCCAAACATAGGGCAGCATTATCTGCTTCACTCACATGTCCAAAATAGAATCAAACAGATTAATATTAGAAACTAGATTATAAGAAGTACACCTAGGGTATCATATATCTTTTAAAGGTTAAGCATTAGTACATCAGTTATCATTAAGCCTACTGTAGAAATGAATCACATGAATTACTGGCAGGTGCCCAGATGGTTGTTGGTAACCTCTGCAGTGCTGTAATAAACTTAAAGGTTGCAAATGGGTTATATTTCCATGCTGGAGAAGCACATGAAAGAAACTTTACCACAGATGTACATGGTGCAGAGGCCAGACTACATACCAAAAAGATACGGGCCCAAATTCACTAAAGCGCGGAGCGTGTAACGCTAGCGCTAATTCGGCAGCGTTCATGAACACCGACTCTGGCGAATTTTCGCTAGCAATGTGAATTAAATAATTATTACTACACATCACATTAAAACTGATATTAATTTAATGAACCAGAAATCCAAGTTTTCATTGATCTATAGGAATTTTTAATGATATTTATTAAAGGACAAGTTCTTTTAAAGATACACAGGTGAAGTTTGTGAGCACTAGCACTTTGAAGGGATAATTGTTTTTTATAATAATCCTTTTTATGAGGTGGGCTGTTCAAGAGGGAATTACTTTTCTTTCTAACTTGATTAACATAATTCCTACTGACTGAGTCAGTTTTCTCTTCTTGATCAGGAAAGGTACTTTGTGATAGACCAATTCCTCTTTTTACATTGGTAATCTTATCACTGTAACTACACAGAATCAACACCACTGTGAATTTCCGAAGTCCCCTCTCTGAAGAGTTACAATGTGCCGTTGTGTTTGGATTGTTGGAAGAGTCTATATGCCGAGAACTCCCCTACACCAGTCAGTTGAACTGAAGAAGCTGCTCGGATGAGCAGTGAAACATCTTCATTAAAATATCTCAGCAAGTCCAGTTGCTTTGAGTTACTTTTGATAAATATACCATGACCTGGATGAATGAGAATCTTCATAGTCATATAGAGAAGAAGTTAACCTGGGAGCATTGAATATATATAGCATAGTGGAAGTCAACTATATAATCTCTTTTCCTAGCTTTCATTAGTCCAGTATGGGTAATATAGTTGAAGCAAAGGTCTGGTGTCAAATCAAAATGCACTTACTGTATGCATGTTTTGTGGCTTGAAAGGCAGGGCCAGATATGGACTGTGAGCGCCCCTCGAAGTGCACTTGCTTGAGCACTGGGGAGCTGCACATCCCCAGTGCTCCTAAGCAAGTGATTGGGAGGCATGCCACCTTGACCCGGGCCTTTGTGGCCTCACCACAAATCCTGGCCTATTGAAAGGTTTCCCTATAGCTGCAGCTACAGAGTATGTGTGATTCTTGGAGATGCAGCCAATTTCTGTGACCCTTGCACCACCCCAAGACCATATCATTAGCCAGGGGTACATTGGTGACTTAAAGAGGACATGTCACCTTGAGACATGAGTAAAATATTTATTTTCCATCCTTAGTTAAACCCTTTAGTCAGCTGTTTTTGTCTATATCTGAAACGGATTAAAAAATATCCTACATGTAAAAAGGGCTTCATAGGCGCTGCCATGTTTAAACACCCCTTTGTTTTCCGTGTGTGGGCTGTGCCAAACTGCCAAATCTCATTCATGCTTAGTCAGAGTATACTCAGTGATAGACAAGCTCTGTATAACTTATGTCACACCAGGACTTGATATTCTATGGGAATTATTTGAAACACCTTCTGTTGTTCTATTCAGATTGTGTGGGCTACTCCAGCCACTAACAACTGCACAAACTGGTGATATCGTGAGAGGAGTCTGCAGTACTGATTCTACCCATGATGCTTTGCTCTCCTGACTTTCTGGAAAGTCAGGGCTTCAGTTAGTGTCTCATGGACATTTGAAAAGTAGTTATAAATTGAGAATTAGTGAGATTTGAGCATAATAAATAGGGATATGTGGTTTGTTTTAAAAGTTTTATTTCCTTCCTAGTGTTAACTCAATCATGACAGGTTTCCTTTAAGATGATGCTGGGGGGACCTCATCATTGTTGCAAACATATTGATTATCCTGTGCTCAGGTATACCTGTAATAAAAGTTGGTGCTGAATAAAGTGCACATAGACTTGAAAGAATTTATGGCAATCATTTGTTTTTTTGTTACAATTCACTGTTATAATGACATAGCGAAGGCTCCTGTGAGCTAGAGGACTAATAGCGAGCACCTTTTGCTTAGATCTCCCCTTCCAGTAGCACGGAGAGGTGCACAAGAATAGCTCTTCACTAAGGAATGCTCCCTCTGCCTGCTGAAAAGGTCAGAATTACTTTGAAAAGTCACATGCTCATTCCTTGCTCCAGCTTCTACATTCCAGCAATGAAATCATTAAACAAAAACAAAATGTGCCATCAGTACCAGCTTTCCTGAGGCAAAATACAGCATTAATTTTCAACTGAAAAAATCAGAAAAGTTATATCTGCAACCATGCATGATGCTTTGTGAATGTTGCATGACCAATGTGTTTGTCTCACAAATGGATGAGACAGGCATATAACTTGGCTCTGTGAAAATGTATTGTTGACTTTTAAGTTTTACTATAGCTTTTTCTGTCTCTTCAGGGCCACTTCAGGTGTCTCAGTACACAACAATTTAGTGAGTTTTGAGTCCCATATTTGTTGCAATATTTTATGTATAAAGATGAAATCGCTCTACATGGTGGGAGTTTCAGAATCTCCTTTAGCATACATAGTAATCAGTGAAATGGTTCATTTCCATCTTTATATTTTTTACCTTCACTCTGAGGTCTCTGAGTCTTTTTTTCGAAACCGTGGTTTCTCAGAACAGAACTCCCAACATTTTTCTAAATCATAGTTTCTCAGAACAGAACCTCCAGCATTCCTTTATATCTGGTCATGGTCTAGTTCAGGAGACCCATATTTTCAGGTCTGCTGTTAGAAAGCATTTGTTGATATGGGTTACTAGACCTGTAATATAATAAGACATAAAGAGGGTCTCCAAACAGTAGAATGATTACTCACCACATTAGGGAAGTGGCCCAGGTGCACTACACTGAGCCCTCAGCATAGGGAGCATACAACTGAAAGACAATAATGAGCAGGCACTCAAATGAAGGCAATCTTCCACCAACTACTCAAAGCAAAGTAAAAAGATGTATTGTGTCCTCTGCCTTACGTGTTTCATGTCATAAACACTCATTACCTTCATTTGAGTGCCTGCTCCATATTTTCTTTCAGTTCCTAGACCTGTAGCAAACTTATGCATGCTATTGCATTATTCCCTTGGTTCTTCTCCATGAGTGCTGATGCACTGAAGTCCTGCAACATTGATGCTGTCCTGCTATGAAGTGGTCTGCCGTAAGTCACTGTCCCACATGGCACACATTATTGTATGCTATTCGGTGCGTATATGGCTGGAGACTAGTTGGCCCGTGGATCAGGCAGGTCTGAAAATTTTGATAATCTTTGAAGGCACCAGAACATCAGTCACTGTTACTGTTGAATCATCAGATAGAAATATTGATCTACCTTGATGTCTGATGATGATTCAGCTCTCCTTTCTTTCCTGCAAACTGAACCTTTCAAAAACAGAACTCCTTATATTGCCTCCAAGATATTCCCTTGTTCCTCAGAAATCACTCACAGTAAACAACATTACCTTTCATTCCACCACACAGGCACGCTGCCTGGGAGTTTTACTAGATTCACATCTGTCTTTTTCACTTGCAAAATCTTGTATTCAACTACGCAACATTGCCCAGATACAACCATATCTCACTTCAGAATCAACCAAAGCACTTATTCAGTCTCTTATCATCTCCCGACTTGATTACTGCAACCTACTCCTCGCAGGTATTCCAACAAGTCACCTTTCACAACTCCAATCTGTTCTAAATGCTGCCGCAGGGATCTGCAACCTTGGCTCTCCAGCTGTTAAGGAACTAGAAGTCCCACAATGCAATGAAGGAGTCTGTCATGATTCATAAAGGCAAATGCATTGTGGGACTTGTAGTTACTTAACAGCTGGAGAGCCAAGGTTGCAGATCCCTGCTCATTCATCTATCTCACCGCTCAACAGCCACTGCTCCCATATGCATATCCTTTCAATGGATCCTAATCTCCTCTAGAATCAAATTCAAATTACTAAACCTCACATTCAAGACCCTTAACAATGAAGCCCCTCCCTATATTTCATCTCTGATCTCCAAATACACTTCTACATGCAACCTTGGCTTTGCTTCTGACCTACGCCTCGCTTCTCCTCTCATTACTTCTGCCCTTTCTCGTCTTCAAGACTTCTCTCGGGCTTCTGCTTTTCTCTGGAACTCTCTACCTCGAGCTATCCTTCTTTCCAAACTTTCAAATGCTCCTTAAAGACCCACCTGTTTAAAGGGGTGGTTCACCTTCAAGTTAACTTTTAGTATAGTGTAGAAGGGCCAATTCCAATACACTTTTCAATTGGTCTTCATTATTTATTTTTCATAGTTTTTTAATGATTTGCAATTTTCTTCTGTTTCTTTGCAGCTTTCAAATGGGGGTCACTGACACCATCTAAAAACAAATGCTCTGTAAGGCTACAAATGTATTGTTATTGCCACTTTGTATTACTTATCATTCTATTCAGTCCCTCTCCTATTCATATTCCAGTCTCTTATCAATGCAGGGTTTATAGGGTAATGTGTACCCTAGAAACCAAATTGCTGACATTGCAAAATAGAGAGCTGCTGAATAAAAAGCTAAATAACTATAAAACTACAAACAATAAAAAATTAAAACCAATTGCAAATTGTCTCAGAATATCACTCTCTACATTGTACTAAAAGTTAACTCAAAGGTGAACAACCCCTTTAAAGAAGCTTATTCAATGTATCTTAATGAATCAATCATTGCTGTATCATAAGTCACAAAATTGTATCAAAAATCCTAATGTCTAAATCCTAATGCTTGTAAACTCCAATTTTAGGGCCCTCTAATCCTATTGTATTCTGTAAACCCTTGATTGTTATCCACTATTTATTCCCTGTTTGTTATAACTAAGGTAAAACACTGTATATCTTGTCAGTGCTATATAAATAAATGATGATGATAATGACCAGGAAAGATCTCTGCATATCAGCAGCAAAGATTCAACTGGTTACTGGCAACATGCAGCTCAACTTCGAAAGGTACCTTTTTGCATGTTCACCAGATAGGGACCCCTCCATACAGTCCCCCTGACTAGAGAACCCTGCTATCTGTCTCGGAAGAGTGCATGTTGGCTCCATGACCCTTCTTTGAGTAGCAAGACATACACTGCACATTGTCTGGAGGAGCTCAACAATCATTTAAGTAATGTCACATTAACCTGTAGGGTGATATTACTTTTATAGCTGGAGTTGGCAGCTCCAAATAATTAAATTTTTTGCATGGTTTTTGTTCAGGGCAAATTCTATGCCGTATTTACTCCACTTTTTTGAGTTAACTCGTAAGACACGGGATTGTGTGTTGCTTATGAACTGCACATACACATGCATAGATGTGTTCATACAGAGCAGAGAAGTAGGGCGTAAGGGGACATGGACAGAGACCAAGCTCTATCCTAGAGTGCGAGAAATTACCAAACATGGCTGGTTCTCACAGGAGAAATGATGTCCTCTATTTTGCCTTCAGCCTTAGAAGCTGAAATGCCGCAGCTCCATGAAGGCATGCTATTTAATTATCACTTATTTTACCTCTTCAGTGCTGAGAGACAGGAAAGCATCAATATTGGATACTGCATTTCAGATCAGTATCATAAGCACAAAAAAGTTACTTAACTGATACATGCTAAACCTAAATAAATCAACTGATATACAGTATACTTACTCAGGTTACTTCTCTGTGTTCCCTCTAATGAAATTATTGCAAGGCCCCTGTTTGTTATAAATTATTGTAAAGCACTTTTCTATTTTTGCAGACGATACTAAATTGTGCAGAACTATAGGTTCCATGCAGGATGCTGCCACTTTGCAGAGTGAGTGTTGATAACTCTCTACAGTTATAGCTATGGGTATATATGGTTTGTGTGAAGGAGTGGAGGGGTGTGGGTGTGTGTGTATGCTGGATTTTAATCTGGAGAGGATGAACTTGATGGACTTTGTCTTTTTTGTCGCTATATGTATATGAATTATGATGATAACAATGATGAAAACAGCCACAATACAATTCTGCACAAAGAAACAACATTATTATTAGGTTTTAAGGTTAAGTCTCAGAAGCGGGTTTGTTATAACTTTTTTTGCATACCTTTTTGTTATGCACATAAAATTGATGTGGCATTATGGTTTATAATAAAATTGAGGAATTGGAGTGCTGGTTTCATTATTTTGCTTGTCATTACTCTGCACAGTACACTCATTGTCAAGAGAAGCTTGGGTCAGAGTAGAAGCGCCAATCAAAGTCTCCCACACCTCTTGACATTCTATCTCCATCTCTCCAATTCCTAGACATTGCCAACTCACAGCTGGACCCCGCTGTTCTTTTTCATACACGGATTATTTTTCTTGCAAAAGTGTAATTTCGGTGAGTGTTCTTGAAATCTGTGCTCAAGATGATACTAAAGTATTTTTAACTTATGAAGGACCAACGGGAATTCTGTTGTTGTATTTGTGAGTCCAGTGGTTAGTGGCAGCTGTGAGACTTGCACCCTATTAATAAGGACTGACCTGTGTGCTGACCACTTTTTGCTGTGGTTAAATAATAAAGACCTCTAATGTATAAATACAATATAAATAAAATCAATCTCCTGGGTTAATTTGGAGTACAGGTATGGGATCCATTATCCAGAAACCTGTTATCCAGAAAGCTCTGAATTATGGAAAGGTTGTCTCCCATAGACTCCATTTTATCCAAATAATCCAAATTTTAAAAAATTATTTCCTTTTTCTCTGTTATAATCATAACAGTACCTTTTATCTGATCCCATCTAAGTTATGGAAAGATCCATCATAAGGAAGACCCCAGGTCCCGAGCATTCTGGATAACAGGTCCCATACTAACCAAGAGCTTTTTACACATTAGAGATTCTGTAGAACTGCCTCTACAGGTTGGTCAAAGCAACAGAAATTGGGTCCCAGCATGAAGGACAATAAGAATAAAAATCAGGATGAGATTGGAGGTGAACATTTGCTTGCTTGCATATTCCTAAAAACGATCAAAAGAAAGGTAACGCTGTCGTGAGAGTGAATGAATCCTCAGAGAAAAACCGCCAAAGATTGGAGCAAAAACCCCTCTGCCTCTATATGTACCCCTTTGTGGTACAATCAACTCCCACACCTACAATCTATTCCAGATCCCGTGGTATGGGCTCAATATAATATTAAGTACATTTACCATATAACGGAAAATGGGGCATTATTATCCTTCGATACCCTGAAAGTCAAGCATAGTTTACCAAATAGACGAGCTAATATTTACCACTGAACTATCAAAACCAATCTCCCAATTCTACTCTCTGTTAAATACACCAGAGAGCCCAATACTACCAGCTCTCTATGCTAAATGGGCCCACGACATACCAAACCTTACTCCTGAAACTTGGTCAGAAATACTGGAAACACATAGTGCACTGTTAATCAGTACTAAAGATAAGATGATACAATTTAGATATCTACATAGGTCCTATTTAACACCACATAGGCTACACCTAATAAAGGCGTCTATACCAGATATATGTCCAAAATGCAGCCATACACCTGCTGATTAAATACATTTGGTTTGGGACTGTCAAGGTATACGGAAATTTTGGGAAAAGGTGGCCTGGGAAATAAGTCAATTATTAGCACTGATAATTCCACTCGATCCACAAATCCTTCTATTAAACCAGGTGGAGGAAACTGCCCCTAACGCGGCAGAAAGAGTTTAATGGGTTACCTTTTAATCCAAGCCAAAAGGCTTATAGCTTTCAATTGGAAGTCTAAACAACCCCCCAAGAAGAAACAATGGGTGGAAATGGTGAATGCCATGTACCAACTTACATACCTAAGCAGGGGATGCCCCAACAAGTTTGAAAAAATATGGTCC
>CM044436.1:29735494-29815832 GCA_024363595.1 Xenopus borealis | reverse complement strand
TACATACAAAAAAGAAGGGCAACGTTTCGGACTCCACTGAGTCCTTTATCAAGCCTCTGTTTATGCATGGAATATTTGGACGGAAGGGCGGGCAAAGGTCTTCCAGTTTGAGCACCGGTTACCCTAATTTGGGTGGTTTAGGCAAGGGTTTGAGCACTCCAATTTTTGTACAGCATTATATCAAATTAAGTGACATATTAAAGAATCTTACCAAACTGGTATATATATTCAAGTAAATATTGACCTTTTACAGGCCCAGACTGACAATTTGTGGGTTCTGGCAAATGGGGCTGCTATAAGGTCCCATAGAAGGTCCCATAGAAAGTCATTATTTAGTGGGTTGGTGGAGGCTGTTTGGGCCTCTTTGTGGGCTGATTGGGCCTCTGTGTACCTGAAATGCCAGGGCCTATTTTAAGTCTCAGTCCAGACCTGACCTTTTACATCTCTTGCCTTGAACCACCATTTCGTGATGGTCTGTGTGCTGCCTCAGAGATCACCTGACCAGAAATATTTCAACTCTAAATGTAACAGGAAGAATTGTGGAAGCAAAAGACACAACTCTGTCTGTTAATTGGCTCATGTGACCTAACTTTATAGTTTGTTTGGTATGTTTGTGTGCACCGTTGAATCATACGATCCCAGGAGGCTGTCCTTGTTTTTTAAAATGGCTATTTTCTAATTATGATTACCCAATGGCACATGCTACTAAAAAAGTGTATTATCATGAAAATGGTTTATTTACATGAAGCAGGTGTTGTGTTTGGTAGCCGAGGATGAGGAGAGTATAGCTTTATTATTATTATTATTTATTATCATGCAGCCATTACATAGCAGCAGTAAGTCTTACTTTCACTTTCAAACTGTACACCCACAGGCCATTTGCTCAAATACCACAGCAGGGTTTTACATATGAGCTGTTTTATGCAATATCTTTTTATAGAGACCTACATTGTTCGGGGAGTATAGATTTCCTGTAAAGCAATACTTGTTTGAACAAATATTCGGCCCTGATTATTATTCCGACTATAGCTGTATGACTCATTTAACAATAATTATTATAAAACTCGTAATCTCATTATAACATACAATAAGGGACAATGCTAGCTGGGTGTCTTCTGGATAATGTAGCTCTGTTTTAGCCGGTAGATCACTTGTAGGGCTCAGAGTAGGGTTGCTATCTTGACAATTGGTGCCAGTGTTACAATAGTAACAATAGTAAATAGTTTCTTGGGGGGGAGTAACGTTAGTTCTCAGTTGCCTATCTGAGCGCATGATATACAGCTGTATCTCTCTATCTCTTGCTATACTGTTACTTCCAGAACCCAATATGTAAATCAGCAACATCTGAATATGATATCTGAAGATACACATGTTGATTATTACAGATATGAGGTATGGAATAGGTGAAATGTGTTATGGGGTTTAGATTTAGGAAAGCTTTCTCAAATCTGCCCTACCCAAGGGCAACAAATCTCCTGAAAATATCTTTGTATTGTAGACAACCAAATCCCTGCTGGTAAAACTGATTACACAAGTTATCATATGAAATGGCCTTAAGAGGGTATTCCGGTAGGTGGTACCATCTATTACATATGGGCAAATTTTCTTCTTGATTCATAATGTCGCAGTGGAGATTTAATCTCACTGAATTTTGACAGCTTGTAAACTAAAAAATATATATATAAAAAAAATAGTTTAGCTTGAAGGATTTACATTTCTAGATCTCATATTTTCCTCTGACAATGGCCTCCTTCCAGATATGGGCATATCTTTCATTTACACCCCTGCTTCTAGTGATGATGCCAGACAGGCCTGAATCAATGAATGCATTTGTTTGCCATACACTGCTTCTCTTACATCTATCCCAAACACAGACTTGGAAAATAATAGCTCATGAGAAATCCTGGAAATCTAAAGCAGTAAGTCCCTGCAAACAAATTGAGAGCAACAGTCAAGCCATGTTGATGCCCTCTTTCCGTAGCAATTGTTTTTTTCCCATTTTGAAAAGGTTGTTAATGTTTTTATTTGACTCCTACTCTTTTGTGATATCAGGCAGCCATTTTTGTTATGTGTTAAATATCCTGCAATCTATTTATTATGATCACTATGATTGTATTCTATTTATTTAGATAGAAAGAAAATATACCCACCCAATCAACTTAATGTACAATTGCTCATAGTGCTCTTCTGAGCAGTTTTGCAACTGATATAATTCTCTCTTTTCATATTAGCAGTTTTTAAGTCTAAAATTATGAATGGGTAACAGGAGCACCCATGTTCTTTTGATGTTTCTCTGATAAATTCTATTTGCCCAGTGTCAGTGACACAACAACTTGGCGTCAGGTCCTCCTGCAAAACATCTTCGGAGGGGCCCGGTTTGGAGGGGTCTGGGAGGAATGATCTCTACAGTTATAGAGGAAGCTTCATCTATAGTTACGCCACTGCTGAGTGTGACTGAAGCTTAAAAGAAACTTGAACTTTGCTATTTCCTCCGGCCCAGAAAGAACAGCAGTTCCTTCCCCAATAGCATAATTAAGTTCCCTCTTATTCACTCAACATTCAAACTAAGAGCAAATTCATCAGGTGCGTGCTTTTAAAGTTAAGAGCATAACAAGTTTGTCTTCATGACAGTGAAGCAGTTACAGTAATGATTTAGTAAAAATCCTGAGATCCTGTTTCTGCCCTTTCGTACTGCGCAGGAATTCCCTCCCTTCATACATTATGGAACCTCCTCAGCTCTGTGCAGAGGGGAAAAAAAGATAACCAAGTGTTTAAACTTCTCTACAGTTTGTGGCTCAAAGACTGCCACTTTAGGGTTGCACATTCAACCAACTATTAAAGGGCAAGTAAAGTGTAAAATAGAATAAGGCTAGAAATGGTGTATTGTGTATACTAAACATAAACATGAACTTACTGCACCACAAGCCTAATCAAACAAATGATTTATGCTTTCAAAGTTGGCCACAGGGGGCTGTCATCTTGTAACTTTGTTATACATCTTTGTCTGACACTGGCACTGCACATGCTCAGTATGGTCTGGGCTTCTTAGGGATCGTCATAAATGATCAAAAAACAAAGCTGCTTGAGTTCTGCATGGCTGGTAAGTAAGGCAGGGGCTCCCCTTGCTGTTCATAAGTGATTGTTTCCCTGCTAAAAGTTAGGGACTGTCTGCAAATTCCTACCCACAGCACTAAATGAAGGGAGAATTTCACTGCATACAGTCAGGTTTTTAATTAAAGTATATTGGAGATAGATTTCTTTTTCATTAAAGAAAGTAAAAATGGGATTTTATTTCTTTGCCTTTCCTTGCCCTTTAAGGTGACCATACACAATATGAGCGGATCTTAACCCAATATGGCCACTAATCCAAATGTTTAGCCCTGGGGCCGACCGTTCAGATTACAACACTGAGAATGGTACCGACGAGTCACAGTACTGCATCAACTAGCCGATGTGGTATAGGACCACAGAAAAAATGAAACTTGCCTGATCAATATCTGACGGAATATTGACCTATCGATCAGGAGGACCCCCACACACAGGCAGATAAGCTGCTGAATCAGTCTAAAGGACAGCTTTAATTTGCCTGTGCATTGCCATCTTTACAGACTTTGCATGTCACACACACGCACAGTGTAACTATCTCTGCATGCTTTTACCCCATGCTCATGTTTCCACAATTCTTGTTCAGGGACACCAGGAACACATTTTAAAGCTATATATAACATTCAGGTGGGCTTGTCCGTTGCCCACCTGCCTGCTAAATGTCAGGTAGTTTATGGATGTGTTAGCACTTAAAACGTCAGACCTCCTATGTATCATTTTTATAGCTGGGCACAGAAAACAAATCCAATTACAGAGGTGATCCACTACCATTAGGTGAATTACAGAGGCAATCAGGACAAAATAAAAAAAGGATTAATATGCAGTTTATGTACACATGACGACTGTCTACATAACAACAGTAAATACCATAGTAAGTCTACCATGGCAGGGCAGGGATTTCCACCTGAGATTCTTTCTAAATGCTAATGTCAGTACATGGAATTAGAAATACATGAATGTATTGCCCACTACGTTGATTTACAAGAGCTGACACCTTTTTTTATGTAAGGTACTGTCCATTGCACATACAGGTGTGCTTCTTCACAGGTCTGTTAATCAGGTGGTTTTTAAGCTCCTAACTAAAATGACTGCAATCAATAGCAATGTAAAATAATTAATGTTAAATTAATGTATTTTGGAAAGTTCCTAAGAGTTGCATTTTCTTCCACAAGTCAATAAAATTCAGTTTTTAGCAGCTTTGGGGCAATAATATTTTCCTCTAAAACTCAGAAAAATTCAAGGCTTGTTAAAGAGGCCCCTTAAAGAGATGCTGACACATGAAATTTAACTCTTTTTTACATCTAGTATAATATTGGCTTTGAAAGCTACTTCTAACTTTGCCATAAAGTATTTGCATGATGCTTTTACATTACCTGTCTGATCCCCCATGTTCCTGTATGAGGGGGATGCCATATTTGTGCAACCTTTTCAATCTGACGCTCAAAGTTTTTTCAACTCAAATTATATTGATCACTGAATGAAAACCAGCGCTAAAAGGCCTAAACCTGACCCTGAAGCAAAAACCACGTTCCAAAGTTTAAAGAGAACATCTGCCATTGTCTTTTACATGATTTCAACAGGTTTTAGCTGGAGTATTTTTGGTTTAAAACTTGACTAGAAAAATTTAAGTTTTAATAAATAGGCCCCTAAATGTGCTTAAGCGATACATAGCTACCTCGAACTTTGTACTTGTGAATAATCTTCTACATGGAGTATTGGCCCCCCCTATAGATCGCTGAGTGGCATGATGCGTGCTTCCTCTGAGCTGTGGGCATTTGTGCCTCAGAAGTGAGGAGTTTATATTTCACAGATACCATTGGGTTTATAATATCATTAGATGGTTTCTTCTGTGGAGGCTAAGGAACAACAGGAGGGGCTGACTTTCCTAGAATCTACAAGAGAAGACATACATAGAAATGGCTTTTAATAACATTACTAGGCAGCAAACACTCAGGAATTCCATGCAAACGAACTCTGGTGGAAACTTTAAGTTTTGTTGCCAGGTTCTCAACCAGTCATGAAAAAAACAATGGGACAGATTTATCAGTAACTGGCTGGGTACAGATTAAAAAATATTTTATCATTGTTTGAGTCTTTAGGGATTTCTTATCCCAGACACCCACCCAAAATAAAGTTGGTATTGATCAAACCCACTCTTCTGGAAGCGAAAATGCACTTCCCTAGGTCATAGTAATATTTGAAATATTCTTCTGATTTAAAATTTGGCAAGATAAAAGTGCATCAATCCTTACCCAATGATGTACATTTTTAGAATACTGTATAGTTCAGGTGGGAACAAACACTATATACTATATATAGTATGTGAATACTACAAGGGAAGAACAGTGCTGAACACAGATTGCAGGTATAACCATGTTAAAATCATGCTAGAATTTTGTTCTGTGACTAAAATACAGACAGACTCAATCTGGAAATTATAAAACTTTCAAGAGAGAAACTTAAAAGGGAACTATGGCAAAATAAATATTTAATATAAACTTCCTCAAACTGAAGTAAGAAACTTTCTAATACAATCAATTAAAAATTTTGCATTGTTTTTTAAATAATCAAGTTTATGTTCACTATTCCTCTCTGCATCTTTCTCTTCATTCTGTTTTGATGAAGCTGTTGGGTGTCAGATGAATGATCCAATATATCTTATAGGGGCCTTCCTTTCATAGCAGATACAGTATATTAGAGCTCCAGTAATAAAAAAAATCTAACAAAATAACTGCCTTTTGCAGAAATCCTGCATGTAGAGAGATATGATTTCTGGTTGATGCAAAAGGAGCCCCCCCCCCCTATAAGATATATTGTTCATTCAAATGACACCCAACTGCTGCATGAATAAAGAATGAAGAGAAACAGATGCTGAGAGAGGAATAGTTAAGATAAACTTGATTATTTCAAAAACAATGCAGCATTTTTAATTGATTGTATTTAGAAAGTTTCTTATTTTAGTATGCCGATGCTAATGTTTAATTTTCACAATAGTTCCCATGTAATTTTATTATTAGAATCCAAACACAAATTTAGCTACATGCAGGTGATTGTGATAAAGTCTATGCTAGTATTGCAGCAAAAGATTGCCCTCTGCTGTTCCCTTCTCAAATTACTACACCTTTTCCTCAAGAATTCCAACATACATATACTCCGGTGCTTAACTGCAGAGGAAGCAGACCCTGTGCTTGCAGGGGTGGATAGGGGGTAAATAATGAAGACCAATTGAAAGTTGCTTAGAATTGGCCATATACTAAAGTTAACCTAGTGATGCCTAATTTGCATATGGCCCAAAGTTAAAAGTATAATAGAAGTATATGTTACAGCCACTACATTACACTACGCAAGCACAGGAAACATTTAATAAATAAAATAAAATTGTCCTATTGCCCTAAACATGTGCCCACTGTATAGCTGAGTTGCCATATGTAAGGAAATGTAGGGGCTGGAGGAGGGTAACCCCCAGAAAATAAAATTTTTCAGACTATCACCCTAAAAAAAAGTATCACCCTATCTATTGTATTGAACTTCGCCAGGTCTGACCTGGCGAAGCAAAGTCTAGCGCAAGAGGTAACGTTCAGTAAAATGGGAATCTTAGTGAATTAGCATAGTTACGTCCCTTCGTCAGTGCGAAACTTCGCCTGGCGTAAGGGTGCTTAGTTGCGCTAGTCTATCTACTTAGCTAGTGAATTTTCGCCAGGGACACTGTTAGTAAATTGGTGAAGTTGCGAAATGACGTCACGCTGACAAATTAGACTTACCGTTAGTTGCTTCGTGCTTTAGTAAATTTGCCCCTATGGGTAGTGACATACTGGCAGATTCGGGGATATTTAGTCGCCTGGCGACTAATTACCTGTTCTTCTGGGCGATAATCTACCCGAACTGCCTTTGTGTGACTACCCTTCCTCTGCAATTAAGAGTCGACTGCGCTAAGCACACACAGCGCTTTATTTTCCAAAGTCGCCCAAAAAACTTCAGGCGACTTTGGAAAACGAAGCGTCACGTGCGCTTAGCGCAGGTGACTCATTTTACAGGAAGGGAAGATACACAAAGGCAGTTCAGGCAGATTGTCGCCCAGAAGAACAGGCGATTAGTCCCCCCGAATCTGCCCATGTGTCACTACCCTAAATAAACCCAATAGGCTGGTTTTGCCACCAATAAGGATTAATTATATCTTAATTTGGATCAAGTACAAGCTACTGTTTTAATATTACAGACAAACAGGAAATTTGGATTCTTTCGATAAAATGGATCCTACAGGAATTTAGGATAACTTTCTGGATAACAGATCTCCAGATAACGGATCCCATATCTGAACCTAAACGGTGAAAAATCTGGCCCTTATGACTATGAAGATTCTAATTCATCCAGATCAAAGTATATTTAACAAAAGTAACTGGACTTTGAGAAATTTTAAAAGAAGTTTCACTGCTCATCCTAGCAGTTTCTTCAGTTCAACTGACTGGTGTAGGGGAGTTCTCGGCATATAGACTCTTCCAACAATCCAATCAAAACGGCAAATTTAACTCTTGAGAGGTGACATCTAAAATTTACAGTGGTGTTGATTCTGTGTAGTTAAAAGACAAAACATAAGCGAATTATAGGAGGGGTAACTCTACAGGGCAAGACTTGGCTGTTTTTCTACACCTAAAAGACAAGGGGTACTCATTTGAAGATGAATCTGTACCAAAAAGAAAGGAGCTGCAAAGAAGTGCTGACAAGGTCGCACAGCCTTATTAATAATATAATTAGATTGTGTGTAACTTGGAAACCATGAAAGGAATGATTAATGCCTTTAAGGATATTTTTGATAGGTGCAAATAAATTCATTCAAAACGCGTTGTGTCCACACTTTGATGTGTTGTCATGATTATATCTTGTGATGAACAATAAAGAGTTAATAAAGTGCAATAGTGTAAGAGGTGCTAGTTACATAAGTAACAGTTCACATTCCACTAGTCTTGTAGAAGAAGGAATCACTCAATAAAACATAACCTTTAATAGTTCATTTAGAACCAAAAGAGGGATTTGATGAAATATAAAAACAATTAAAAATATGATGTATCCCGATCTGGTTTCACAGTTGTAAGGATTGCAGTATATTGGAGTAATGAAAAAACTGGTCCCACCTAGATAATTACATCAGCCTATATGCCCTCTGATAGTAGCATAAGTTGGGGTGGGGAGCAGGAGGGTGTGTATATAGTAAAATAAATTAGGTGGCTCCCATTGTGGGAAAAATAACGGACAAACCAACACCTTGTATGCTGGACCTTGAAGTATCACACAAGGGTTAATTCCAAAATGGTGTGCAAGAAGAGTAAACTGACACTTTGTTCTCTCTAAGGCACCCAAGTAGGTATGGCCTATTCCCTATGTCTTATATAAAAGCAACACCAAAAGTTTGGACATGAACACAATGGGTTAAATAATCAAAAGTAATGCATACAAACTGAGGACAGACCCAGTGTACTGTACCTTGCAATATTATACAGACATATGTTTCCAATACGGTGTGCATAGAGTAACTGGCACTTTGTCCTCTCAGAGGCACCTAAGTAAGTGTGGCCTATTCCCTATCGCTAGTGCAAATGCAACACCAAAAATTGGAAATGGGCTAAGCCCAAAATTAAGTCTGTGAGTGCTGGTAACAACATAGCCAGTCTGTCCAACGTTACCTCCATTGTTAGAGGGAAACTGCTGCCACCATTCAACCCGCCCTCCAAAGTGCCTCCTCCCCACCCAAAACCACTCGATAGCGCAAGCACCTGCCATACGTTTCACCTGTATAGACTTTCACAAAGGCAAAATGGCGCCAAAGTCTTGCGATATTTACATCCTCTCGGTTGCGCCAATTGGTTGTCAGTAGTCACGTTATCATTGGGTAAATCTCCAGTTTCTTCAGGGTCCTAGTGCCGAATTCTGCTGCAATTTAAGTGGTGAGGAATAACTGCAATTCCACTATGCATCCACTGGATCAGAGTATCATGCACAAAAAAACAAATGCATTATCAATCCAAAGTTATACATTTATTTGTGTATTTATTTTATAATGTCTTGTAATACCAAAAAAGTTAATCAAAACTTGGGATGCACCGAATCCACTATTTTGGATTCGGGCGAACCCCTGAATCCTTCCTGAAAGATTCGGCCAAATACCGAACCGAATCTGAACCCTAATTTGCATATGCAAATTAGGATTCGGATTCATCCGAATCCTGCTTAAAAAGGCTGAATCCCAAACCAAATCCTGGATTTGGTGCATCCCTAATCAAAACATAATACTAAACTAACCATTGTGTTATTGTGTATTTAGCATATGGAGAGATGTGTTAATTCATACAGATAAGGGGGATAACTTATCATGTTCTATTGTATTATGATTTTAGATCAAATATATCAGTGACCAATGAAAGTGTGTAGTGACATGCTTTCATTCAATCCGCAAGGGGACAAGGTGTTAAGTTTATATATCCATCTACACTCATTAGATAATAGTTTCCAATCCAAATGACCATTTCTGATGACCAAAGACACTTTTTCTAAGACAGTCACTTCTATTCCCTCCAGTTTTCCATTATGATGTAAGTAGAAGTGTTTTCCAAGTGGGCTCACCGGTGGACTGGTGATGTTGTTACCAGCACTCACACAGACTTAATTTTGGGCTTTGCCCGTTTCCAATTTTCGATGTTGCATTTGCACTAGCGATAGGGAATAGGCCACACTTACTTAGGTGCCTCTGAGAGGACAAAGTGCCAGTTACTCTATGCACACCGTATTGGAAATATAAATGTCTGTATAATACTGCAAGGTTCAGTACACTGGGTCTGTCCTCAGTTTGTATGCATTACCTTTGGTTATTTAACCCATTGTGTTCATGTCCAAACTTTTGGTGTTGCTATAATACAAGACATAGGGAATAGGCCATACATACTTAGGTGCCTTAGAGAGAACAAAGTGTCAGTTTACTCTTCTTGCACACCATTTTGAAATTAACACTTGTGTGATACTTCAAGATCCAACATACAAGGTGTTGGTTTGTCTGTTATTTTTCCCACAATGGGAGCCACCTAATTTCTTTTACTATAGACACCCTCCTTCTCCCCACCCCAACTCATGCTACTATCAGAGGGCATATAGGCTGATGTAATGATCTAACTGTGAAACCAGATTGGGATACATCATATTTTTAATTGCTTTTATATTTCATCAAATCCCTCTTTTGATTTTAAATGAACTATTAAATGTTATGTTTTATTGAGTGATTCCTTCTTCTACAAGACTAGTGGAATGTGAACTGTTACTTACGTAACTAGCACCCCTTACACTATTGCACTTTATTGACTCTTTATTGTTCATCACAAGATATAATAATGACAACACATCAAAGTGTGGACACAATGCATTTTGAATTAATTTATTTGCACCTATCAAAAATATCCTTAAAGGCATTAATCATTCCTTTCATGGTTTCCAAGTTACACACAATCTAATTATATTATTAATAAGGCTGTGCAACCTTGTTAGCTCTTCTTTGCAGCTCCTTTCTTTTTGGTACAAATTCATGTTCATTTTTAAGAGCTGTCTGCACGTCTAAGATTAAAGGACTTCTAAACAGTTGTGATGGGTGGTTAGAAGGTGCGGAAAAACCAAGAAACCCATTTTATAGCACTCATTTGAAGATAGCAATGTCCAAATTTTGGATAAAAAAGACCGCTGGTGTGAAAGAGGCGATTCATGTTAAGGTGGAGAAACCCCCCGTGAATAGTGGCAGGGGGCCTTCAACACCACCTGTCTGCTACATACAATGCTGTTCTAGCATCTGTTCCCCGGTAGTTTCAGAATGCTTCACACATCCATTGATGCAACTCTCACAAGTAACATCTGTTTTCTAGGAGTTGCATGACACATTGGTAATCCTATCACTGTAACTACACAGAATCAACACCTCTGTGAATTTCAGATATCATCTGAAGAGTTACAATGCGCTGTTGTGACTGGATTGTTGGAAGAGTCTGTATGCCGAGAACTCCCCTACACCAGTCAGTTGAACTGAAGAAGCTCATACCTCCCAACATTTTGGAAGTAAAAAGAGGGACAATTTTTTTTTTGCAAGTAGTGCGGCTAAATTTTTGACCATAAGCATTTTTGTGGCCACACCCCCAAATTACCACATACATGTTACAAAATTTGGCAGATTATGAAAGTTTGAAAATATGTCTCCTGTTACAATTACTTATTATGAAAGTATGAAAAAGAGAGGAGAGACTGAGAGGGGGGGAGGAGAGCTTCTTTCTACTGCATTTGAGAGGTAGTTTTCCTTGATTTGGGCATGGACGTTGAGAAGAGAGAGGGAGGAGGCGAGTCCTTCTTTTGCATTTTGTTTTTCCTGAGTTGCTAGGGAAGTTCACTCAGAAGAGAGGCTTCTGCCCACCATTATATATAGTATATCTGAAGGGGGCTAATAGTTTTTTCTGTCCTTCTAATGTGTGTAAATATTTGCTCCAAATTTCAAAGAAATGCAAGCCTTTTGATTCTTTGTCTTGTAATGCCAAGACCCATTGGTGTTGCATCGTATATAATAATTTGCGTTCCCATAGTTGTTTTGGGGGTGGTTGTGTCTTAATCCAATATTCCAAAATGGTCTTAACTGTGGTCAGTATTATTATATCCGCCAGTCTGATGTTACCTTTAATGGCATTATCAGTAGGCCTGGGATATAATCCCAGTAGTATTTGTGGATTTGTCCGGGTTATTGTGATATTGCACCAACTTGCGATATGCGATATGACTGTATTCCATAAAGTGTTTAATTTAGCACATAACCACAGTGCATGTTCTAGTGTAGCATCTGGGTGATTGCATCTTGCACAATTAGGCATCTGTATTAGGCCAATTTTATGTGCTATTTTGGGTGTCACATATGCTCTATGGAGGAGTCTAAGGGCCACGTCTTGGAAGTATACTGTATGAGTACAAGCTACTGTTTTATTACATACAAACAGGAAATTTGGATTCTTTTGATAAAATGCATCCTACGGGAATTTGGAATAACAGGTTTCCAGTTAACGGATACCATATCTGAACCTGTGAAAAATCTGGCCCATGTTTTCACATAAACACTGCATAAAAAAACCTCTAAAAATAACTTACAGGTAAGTTATTCCTTTTGTCTCCAATAAAAAATAATCACCCTTTTCGGTGAAATTTGGAGACGAAACTTTAATGGTGGCTATTACCACGAAGCAAAAAAAAATATGCCTATGAATCTCTGTCACAAAGTAAGGAAATATTAACTAACTCCCTTCAAACAACCCGCGCTGAGCCACTACTACTAGAATCTATTAGCATCTTTTCGCTCTGCCCCTGAGGCGGCTACGTGCTGCGTCAAAGCGCACATATGCGTGTGATGTCATCCTCTCGCGAGATGAGAGTAAAGATGCTTGGGGTGACAATCCGAGAGGAGACAAGGATCTAAGACAGCTCTGTGGGATGTTTAATGAGCGAGCTGCGGTCTGTAGTAAGAAAAGTGAGACTGTTGTGCGGTATGTACGTGAGGGTTATAAGCTGCTGCTGTTTATCTCCGGCTGCTAATCTCTGTGTGGTAATTAGTTGCGCTGATACTTGTTATATGGGGGCCGGGGACTGTGCACGAATGTTACTTCATTGCACGCTTACCCCAAAACAGGAAGGAAAATGAATCCTGTCAACACATTCATCGGAAAAGACCTGTTACCTTTTAATGCCCTGCTCTTAGACGCTTCTCTTCTTCTTTTCTGCATTATCATTTTAGTTCTTGTAGTTTTAGAACTGTTGGTCTTGGTTGGCAGCTGTCAATTGAGGTTCGCCGACCCCAGTTAGGGTTGCCACTTTTTCTTTAAAAAAATACCGGTCTTCCTATATATTTATCTTTTTTTTCCTATTAAAGGGCACCTATTGGGGCAAAATTATACCCCCAACCAAAAGTGCAGGCTGATATAGCCCGCATTCCGGTTGGGGGGTTTCACTATTTTATTTTTTTTAAATATGCCCCTCGCAAGCGCTAGCGGCCTCACTCCGGGAGGGAGCTCCCGGAGTGAGCAGCCGTCTCCCCATAGGCGCGCATGCGCAGAATGAAAAAGCGGTCACAGTTCTGGCAGCTTTTCATTCAGCGCTTGCGCATGACGTCATTAAGACGCGTGCCTGTGGGGAGACGGCTGCTCGCTCCGGGAGCTCCCTCCCGGAGCAAGGCTGCTAGTGCTTGCGAGGGGCATATTTTTTTTAAAAAAATAGTGAAACCCCCAACCGGAATGCGGGCTCTATCAGCCTGCACTTTTGGTTGGGGGTATAATTTTGCCCCAATAGGTGCCCTTTAATAACATTGGGATCAACCATCAAACGTACTGGCCAGGTGGCAACTCTAACCCCAGTAGCCAAAAAAAAGAAATTGTTTTTTAATTCAAACAGCTCTGGTTGCCAGGGAAAGTGGACCACATACCACCCAAAATTTTGGAAATAAAAAGGACAAAAAAAAAGTTGGCGGGTGTAGTGCAGCAAATTCTTTTTTGACCATGTTCATTTTAGAAAATTTGGCAGGTTATGAAAGTTTGAGCATATTTCTGTTTTTTTTCTGTTTGTTACAGTTTTGCCCTTTATTACAGTAATTGCCCTTGAAAGGGATCCTGTTTCAAAACCCATAAGTTAATAGTGCTGCTCCAGTAGAATTCTGCACTGAAATCCATTTCTCAAAAGAGCATTTTTTTTATATTTCATTTTGAAATCTGACATGGGGCTAAGACACATTGTCAGTTTCCCAGCTGCCCCCAGTCATGTGACTTGTGCCTGCACTTTAGGATGGAACTGCTTTCTGGCAGGCTGTTGTTTCTCCAACTTTATTTAACTGAATCAGTCTCCGTGGGACTTGGTTTTTACTATTGAGTGCTGTTCTTAAAGTGGCCATACATGGGCAGATAAAGCTTGCAATATCTGTCGTTTAGACCAATTTGACAGCTTATATGCCCATGTATGGGGCCTTCTGACGGGTCTTCCCGGTCGATATCTGGCCAGGATATTGATTGGGAAGGTTTGATTTTCTTCCAACTGACCAGTCGGAGCCCATTGGCGTCATCGTAATCCGATCGTTCGACCATATGGCCAAACGTTCAGATTACCCCGATATAGCTATGCTGTGTTAGTGGCATATCAGGGAAAGATCTGCTTGTTTGACGATCTATGGCCAGCTTTAGATCTACCAGGCAGCTGTTATCTTGTGTTAGGGATTTGCTTTCCAGTTACCTTCCCATTGTTCTGTTGTTAGGTTGCTGGGTGGGGGAAAGCAGTAAAGAGTGATTGAAGTTTATCAGAGTACGTCACATGACTGGATGCAGCTGGGAAACTGTCATTATGTTTAGCCCCATGTCAGATTTCAAAATGACATATTAAAAAAATCTGTTTGCTCTTTTGGAAGATGGATTTCAGTGCAAAATTCTGCTGGAGCAGCACTATTAACTGATGCGTTTTGAAAAACACAGGTTTTCCCATGACCGTATCCCTTTAAGCTGTGAGTGTAACTTCTCCCAAGAGACCTGCCTATCTAAATTGTTAAATTACTTATTTGCTTATCTCAAACCTGTTACAAAAGTATCTTAATGCAACTGATGGCTGTTCTGGGCTCTCTGCCAAAAGCCAATTAAAGGACCAGTAACATAAAAAAATTTAAAAAAATGTAATTAGTATACATTGAAAAAAAAAAACACCAAGACAAATGAAACTTTAAAATTGCAGTCTTTATTAAGAAATAACTTAACGAAACTCTGCTTGCACTCCTCTTCAGAAAAGGCGATCTATCATATTGTGCTGCACTAGATTTCTCCTCCCTGCTTTCTTATAGAAGATTGCCAGGGAGGAGAAATTGAGCACCGCACGATGGATTGTCTCGCTGGAGTTTTGGTAAGTTATTTCTTAAAGACTTTGTGATTAAAGTTTCATTTGTCTCGGTGGTTTTTTTTCAATGTATACTAACAAATTTAAAAAAAAAATGTTTTCGATGTTACTGGTCCTTTGAGTTAGAAACTTTGTATCTTTTTCTGGCTGTTCATTGCAGAAAAAGTTGTGACTTTTCAGCACAAATGTGTGGCTTGAGCTGTCAAAAGCGGGACTGTTCCGCTGAAGACGGAACCCTTGGGAGGTTTGGGACCATAGCAAGTAGCTGCAAAAATTGCAAACTGGAGAGCTGCTGAACAAAATGGTAAATACTTTCAAAACCACCAAACAAAAAAAATTAAGACCAGTTGCAAACTGACTGTCTCCATCATACTAAACATTTGTTTAAAGATGGCCCACCCGCAACACCACTAAGTGTCCCTAATCCTTTACTCATCTATAGGTGCAGAGTAAGTCCAGCAGAGCTCATGTGCACCATCTTCTAGCACTTTTCCATCACTTTTGGCTCATGCACAGTTGCTGCAAACCGGAAGACTGCTCCAACTGCTCCAATGTGCCAATAGGGAGCTAAGAAATCCAAAGAGGCTGAAGTTGGCACCCATGAGTTTCGCTTCACTTACTCTGCACCTATAGGTGAGTAAAGGATTAGGGGCACTTATAGATGTTATCACCTATGCAGGGAGAGGGGCTAGGTAGGGTACTAGGTAGGGTTTTTTTTATTAGTGGGAGGGTTAAGTTCTCCTTTAAAATGCCACACTTGGTAGCCACCATTGCACTTGCATTGCAGTCAGTACTCTTGAGTAATGAATGGCATTTTTTAACCAGTGAAAATTGTGCACTATTATGTTTTTTTTTTTGTTTTACTCCCATCAGAAAACTTATTTCCTTTTCATACTACACGGTAACGTGAAATAAGGTCTCAAAAATTAAGGATCTTTATCTTCTTATGACATGAAGTTGAGCTGACGTGTCTGGCTGTGCCCATGAGAGTGTATTTATCAGGGTGTAACTGCAACAAATGGAATACTTTGTGGGAACACATTGCACATAATTCTGTAGGAAGTTTACAATAGGGAACCCCTTTTGCAATGTAAATGTATGCTGCACTTGTAAGTAAAGCCTCTGTGTCCAGTCTAATGTCATTTCCATTTGTTTTGTAAGGAAAATTTGTCTTAAAGCTATTTGACCTTGCAATGTGTTTATATATAATACACAAAAGCCATGATTATCTTGTAAATTATATCCTTATAAACAGTGACTTGTGATGTCATCAGTTATAAACAGTGAGCAGTGATGTCATTTTGTCACATGACTCACTAAAACTTGTGTATTATAATAAATAAATTACCCCTTGCCGAGGATATTCGAAGTAACCTCAGAGTTCCATGTTCTGTATAAAAGCACAAGGCCAAATGGTCATGGAACTCCTCGGTGACTTATAATATCCTTATATTTTACAATAGGGGGTATTTTATTCCCTAGGTATACTAGGGGGCAGATTTACTAAATTCACGTGAATAGATCGAATTTGATCGAATTCCGATCATACGATTTTATCGGATATTCGAATATGCAAATTTGGCCACTTCGATCATCGAATATGCAAAATTTGAGTGATCGAAATGATCGGATATTCGATAATTCGACCATTCGATGATCGAAGTAGTTTGACTTTAAAATTTGACTGCCTACTTCGCCAGATTGAACCTACCGAATTGCAATAGAAGCCTATGGGAAGGCTGCTCGAATACCATTCGTACAATTGAACGCCTCCGTCGTTCGAATCGTACAAATTTTTCGAGCGTTCAAAGGAATTTTACGAATTTTTTTTCGTGAAATCGAACGATCGGTATTCGATCATACGATTTTATTGAGAAATCGAAGTAAAAATAGCCTAAAACTCTTTAATAAGCATTCGATAG
The DNA here is from genome assembly GCA_024363595.1 of Xenopus borealis. Lineage (NCBI taxonomy): Eukaryota > Metazoa > Chordata > Amphibia > Anura > Pipidae > Xenopus > Xenopus borealis. The sequence continues at coordinate 29,798,883 of CM044436.1, read as the reverse complement.
CTTTTAGCCCTCGAATTAGGGAATAATAAAAAATTTGCCCCTAGGTGTGAGTGCTCGTACAACTTACAGTATTCCTAGTTAAAGAGGTTGTTACCTTTAAATTAACATCTAGTATGATTTTGAGATGTCTGCAGTTGGTCTTTATTTTGTATTACGTGTGTTTTTTTGTATTAGTTCAGCAGCTGTTTGGTTGCTAGGGTCCAAATGACCACAGCAACCAGTCAGCGGTGTGAAGCGAGACTGGATTATGAATCAGAGAGGTGTGTATTGGAAGATAAGTCATAAAAAGTAACACAATAAAATTGTATTAGGGTTAGGGTTAGTAACCTCACAAATCAATAGTCTATACAAATGAAGACTGCATTTGTTTGTTAATAATTCAATAACTTCTTAAAAGATAATTCTAAGGTGAACCACCCTGTTAAAAAGGTGTAGGGATGGCCACCATTTTTTTCTTTAATGTGAATTATTATCAGTACAGATGCTTGGGACATGGGGTTTTTTGGATAAGGGATCTGCCTGTAATTTGGATCTTCATAGTGTAAGCGCTAAATAAACCCAGTAGGCTGGTTTTGCCTCCAAAAAAGGATTAATTTATATCTTAGTTGTGATCATGTACAATGTACTGTTTTATTATTATTATAGAGAAAAAGGAACTCGTTTATAAAAATGTAGATTATTTGGATATAATGGAGTCTATAGTAGAGTCCTGCGCGGAACCAATTTGTTGAACCCGACCTGCAACTCAGACCCACATACTTACCCGCAACTCGATCCGCGACCCGCTGACCATCAAGAAACAGGAACTGCTGTGCTGTAAGTGACGACTTGCTATTGAGAAGACCCACGACCCGCAAAAAGCAAACCCAGAGAACCAACGGCCGCGTCTATACCCACTCCTGAAACTTCTACCTGCAACCCGCAGGACTCTAGTCTATGGGCAACGGCGTTTCGGTAATTCCGAGCTTTCTGGATAACTGGTTTCCGGATAATGGATCCCATAACTGTACTTACATTCATATGTTTTACTATAAAAGTAATTGTAATTTTATCTTGTTGGGGTTACTTTTGCCAATGCTGTGTATGGGCATCTGGTCATTATTCGTGGTACACATCTGATGAGTGTGGTCTGCACTGATGACAAGCTATGACCTTACTTGTGAGAGGTTTAGGCATTTCATAGGGTGAGACCATACGGCTATAAATCTTCCTTTTGCTGATTGACATTGACTTTCAGACATAAATAGCGCAGAAGTATATAGGACATACAGCAAGCCAAACCCCTATCACATGTCCCATGGCCCAACTTGAAATATTCTTGGAAGTGAAAGAGCTTGATGGGAAGGTCAAAGTGCAACACATTCAGACTAAAACATTAGGAACCTTAAGCAGGAACTACTATCATTTGTGTGTGTGTGTGAAGGCTTGCTTCCCTTGTGATAGGCAAATGTCTTATGTTTAATTCTCAAAACTCTGCAATGGGATGTCCTCTCTAGTTCCACCAGTTTGACCTTCAGCCTGCACTTATTACTTGATTACTTAACAACCACAGACCTGTCCTGTTATATGAGATCCTGATGTCTTCCAAAACTTCTATGTTCTTTTCATGATGCTAAAGAATATACAACAACAACTGAATGTCCTCTAATACCCCCCCCCCCCACACACACACACACACACACGCTATACATAGGTCAGTTCTTTGGATGTACATATGGTTGGCCAAATATCATGGATCCAATCTGGCTATAGGCTTTAAATCACATGCTATGGCAGGTGCAACCCTTGCCCATTTTAGTTAGGGTATGACCTCCCCTATTTGTAATAAAGAGTCTTAAATTGACAGTTTCTTCATTTTTGAGTGATTCCCCATTCTACTGAGCAGAATGGTTGGCTGGGGTTTATGGTTGTCCAGATTGGTTTAAAAAAAAAAAAATAATACTAAACTGTGTTGGTCGAACATCTTTGCTAGTGTGTTTACAGTATTTTCTAGTGCTTGTATCTAAAAATTTTAATTTATAACATGAGAAAAATATGGTTTTATGAATAGTAGATGCAGTTCAGGTTCTTTGGCATATAAGAGGTTCATTTAGTCTAGACAGTAGCTATAGAAATATGATGCTGCAAATTGTAGTGGAGGTTATGTGAGATTGGCAAGTGTCTGGTTACCACGGTGATCCAGTGTAGTTATATAATTAGCTTCAACCAAAATCCCTTCTCTCTTGAGCTCAGTGCAGTTTTGCCATCTGTTTACTCTGAGACATTTTAATCAGTTCCATGAGGGGGGGGCATGGGTTTTTGGGGTGCCAGGTGACGCCAGTTCCCAGTGGGCCAATAATTAACTTTATACAAACAATTATATATGTGCTGATAGTAAACTGGCGATGTTTAAAAGCAAAATGACTGCATCACCTCATTTTATATTACACACACACAGAGGAATGGGAGCTGTTATTCAGAATGCTTTTGACCTGGGGTTTACCATATAATACAACCAATCTTTCCATAATTTGGATCTTCATACCTTAATTCTACTAGAAAATCTTGTAAACAAATAAACCAAACCAGTAGGCTGATTTTGCTTCAATTACACACGCACGTACAGTTGTGCTCATAAGTTTACATACCCCGGCAGAATTTATGATTTCTTAACCATTTTTCAGAGAATATGAATGATAATACAAAAACTTTTCTTTCACTCATGGTTAGTGGTTGGCTGAAGCCATTTATTGTCAAACAACTGTGTTTACTCTTTTTAAATCATAATCACTACACATATAAATATACTTGGGACCTGGGGTTTTCCAGAAAATGGATCTTTCCATAATTTGGATCTTCATACCTTAATTCTACCCTTAATTGTACTAGAAAATCAGGTAAACAATAAATAAACCCAATAGGCTGATTTTGCGATTAATGAATAATTATATCTTATTTGGGATCAAGTACAAGCTACCATTTTATTATTACAGAGAAAAAGGAAATCATTTTTAAACATTTGGATTAAATGGAGTTTATGGGAGCTGGCCCATAATTCAGAGCTTTTCTGTATATATAATTTTTTTCTCAGTTCAGTGTCTGCACTCTTACCTGGTTGAAGACAATTCCGGGGTGCAAGGGTCAACATTTCATTATACAGTCTGTTAGAAGGACCCGCACTCCAATTTATCGTGAATCAAATGTGCTTTATTTTAATGAATATCCAACATTTCCTCCCACATTAGGGCCATTCTCAAGAATCCTTGAGAAAGGCCCAAATGTGGGCTGAAACTTTGAATATGCATTAAAATAAAGCACATCCTTCTAATAGAAGGCCACAGGCCAAGTGCTTTTAGACAGGTCCCGTAACTCCGAGGTGACTTCTCATATCTTTATAAATTTCAGTAGGGGGGTACATTATGCATTATGATCTATATTTAGCAGTGGGGGAACCCTGTAACTCTGACGTCAGAACGTGCCGTTTATAAGGATATAATTTACAGTCTGGTCCCATAGGAACCAGACTTCAGCATTGGCATGTACAGTGCTTGCATGTGCATGTATGGGATCAGTTATCCAGAAACCCATAATCCATATGATTATAATGGAGTCTCCCATAGACTCCATTATAATCAAATAATCTAATTTTTTACAAATGATTACCTTTTTCTCTGCAATAATAAAACAGTACCTTGTACCTGATCCCAACTAAGATATAATTCATCCTTTTCGGAAGCAAAACCAGCCTATTGGGTTTATTTAATGTTTACAGGATTTTCTAGTAGACTTAAGGTATGAAGATTCAAAATAGATAAAGCTTCCTTATCCAGAAAATTCCAGGTCCAGAGCATTCTAGATAACAGGTCACATACCTGTATAAATGCCTTATGTCTTTTTTTCTATGATACAGCAGCTCTGCCATGCTTTGTCTGACATTCAGGGTTTGTTTATAAAAGAACCTTCAGACCACACTGGTGAGAGATCCAAATGGTCTTTTATAAATGCAGTGCAGTGTGCATCAGCATCAAATTAGCATATTTTGTGCCCACAATGCATCCTGTGCAACACAGAAAACATTTCTAATATAGTTAGCCAAGTACGTAATGTATAAAGACTGGAGACTGGATGAGAACAGTAGCCAGAACACTACTTCCTGCTTTGAGGCTCTCTTTGTTTCCACTGATTGGTTACCAGGCAGTAGCCAATCAGTGACAACAGGTTGCTACATGGGCCGTAACTGTTGCTTTTGAATCTGAGCTGAATGCTGAGGATCAATTGCAAACTCACTGAGCAGTTCTGTCCCATGTGGCCCCCCTTAAAGTCGCTGACTAACTAAGAGTTAGAGAGCTGAAAAGCAGGAAGTAGTGTTCTGTTCTATTCTGTTAGACATCCAGTCACTCCACCCTTTATACATTTTTGGCTAACTAACTATAGTAGAATTAGCCTATCCATTTACCCAGTTTTTATTTTTATACTGAACTGTTCCTTCAAGCCCTAAACTTACATTTTCACCTTTCCCTTTGTATTGTGTCCACCACAGTTGCATCTGATGCATCAAAATGATGCAGTTACATATTCATATGTTCACAAATTCATTAGCATGTTCTTTTGAAACAAGCCTGCTCTGTTTATTGACACAGCCTGCTGTGAGAAGCTCAGAATCAGTGCCACCTTTAGGGCTCCCCAGCAGAAGAGGCAGGATAGATGGTGCTCAGCCTGTGGCAGAACTAGATGCTGCTGGGCCCCACAGCTAATTAAATTTAGGGCCCCCGCTAAATAGCCAGAGGTTTTCGGTTTTACCTGTATATTTTGAAATGGCACATTAATTAGGGTCTCATCAGGCCCCTATACCTGCTGGGTCTGCTTCCTCTGTAGTTACACCCCTGTGTTCATCGCTATACAGAAAATGCAAAATGAATGTTTTTAACAAATTGCATCAATAGGAGCATCATTTGTGTCCATTTTTAACATTTGCAGTGTGGTTGTAAATGACCCTTCCTGTCTGAAACCAAGTGCATAGGATAAGGAAACTACACCACGGAAACGTTAAAATATGTTATTGCAATGTGAAAACTGTCTGTATTTAGTAAAAGTAAACCAGCCTGCCTTAATTAGAAGTGCATAAAATTAAATGTAAATATTTAAAAAGGGAAATTTGGGGATAATAATATCACTTTATCAGGAGCTAGAGTACATCATGTCATCATCAGGTTAGGAAGGGTGAGCTTATGAGATTCAACAGTTTCTTTTTGACAGCGAGTGCTAATCTTCCATACATATAGCCCCACCAATTGTTTTAACCCTTTCTTATCTCATTGTGTTGCAGAGATATGAAATGTTTCTGGCGTTCATGTTCAGTTGGATGGCCCCATTCGAAACATGGCATCTGAACTCTGCCATACTATTTCTGTGGCCAGGTTGGAAAAACATAAGAATCTTTTCTTAAATTATCGGAACCTCAACCATTTCCCTCTGGAACTGCTTAAAGATGAGGGGCTACAATATCTGGAGAGGCTGTACATGAAGCGGAACTCTTTAAGAACCTTGGTAAGTAAACTAATCATGAGAACAGTAAGGCTTAGTCGCATAGTATGCTTGCAATGGTTTGTTCCTCGGTAGAGCTAACATTAATAGGCAGTCTCCTTCCAAAAGCAGTTATTATAAATAGTACAGGTATGGGATCCGTTATCCAATTTTTTTTAAATGATTTCCTTTTTCTCTGCAATAATAAGGCAGTACCTTGTACCTGATCCCAGTTAAGATATAATTAATCCTCATTGGATGCAAAACCAGCCTACAGAACAGCACCAGGGCTATGTTTGTTCTATATGTATGTATGTATTTACATATCAACAATGTTCCATTGAAAGGCTGCTCTCCTTCCTAAATGAACTTTCCAGGCTGTACAGTGAGATTTAATACGGAAGTGCTGACAAGGCACACAAGGTACAGTTTTACTGCTCTGTGCTGTTCTGAGGTCAGGAGGTGTCATTTTATTCAACTGGATAGTGAGATCAAAACTGTTTAGATGTTCATGTCAGTGATTTCAGCATTTACTGACAGTATGTCCCTTCTTGCAGAATAAGCTTTTTTTATTTGCTTCACAATTTGGAGTGCCAGTCTTAAAATTGGATCGTGTTTTTACTGACAGTATGTCAAGTTCTTCACTGAAAAAACCCACAATTGCATATTCTTCATGTTCTGCAGTTTATATCTTTTACTTTCTCCCATGTACTGTAAGTCCCACAAGTCTCATAATAGTGGTAAACAGCTGTTGGCTGTACTAGACATTTAGTTCTCGCCCCCGAAAATCCCCGAATAGCTAGGCACCGCTGCGCACCGGCGAAGCTTAAAGTCGCCGGCGCTTGTTCACACGGAGCGGCGCAATTTTTTAAATTGCTCAAAATTGCCTGGCGAGCAATTTCACACGGCGCGCCGCTCCGTGTGAACAAGCGCAGGCGTTTTTAAGCCTCGCAGCGGTGCCTATCTATTCGCGCAGCGGTGCCTATCTATTCGGGGCGAGAACTCGCGGCGAGAAGTCTCCAGGCGACAGATCTCCCCCGAATCTCCCCGTCTGGCCTTAGCCTAAGGGTAAGGTCACACAGACAGATTCAGGAAGATTGCCTGGCAACCAATCGCCTCTTCTTCTGGACGACAATCTCCTCGAACTGCCTTCCGCCCGCTACAATGAAAAGTCTCCAGAGCTAAAGCACATGCGTTGCTTCATTTCAAATCTGCCCATGTGACCTTACCCTTAGGTTGGCTTGATGTTGACCTCCAAGTAAATAATGCCTTTGTAATGCTATTGGGTTAGTGAACCCATAAGCTCACTGTGCACACTGAAAGGCTAGTGATCTTGCCATGAGGTTCAAGACGGTTAGTATCTTTAGTCTATGGACACACAGTCGGTTTTCAGGTGCTGTTGTCAGCTTGTGTATTTTCATAGACTGAGAGAAGCTGATCTGCTCGGTGCCCCTACTCCATTGATTTGATCAGCCTGTGTGCAGTCACACATAGCAGAGCTGAAGTGGAGATCAGTGTGTGAACGCACACAGGATTATCTGATTTAAATCAATGGAGTAGGGGCACCAAGCTTCTCTGTCTATAAAAATACACAGGCTGACATCAGCCACTTATACCACCCTGTGTGCCAACAGAACTAGTCAGTTGCCTAGAGTCACGCTAGTCTAATTTAGTGATACTTTTTCTTAGGATGGGGACCCAAAATTAAGTCCTGATAATACCATATAGTCTATCGCAAATCTTGGGTCTCAAGGTGTAATCTCAGAAGTAGTACATGTCCCACTGAAAAGAAGTTCAGAAACTTTGGCCTTTGCCTGCAAGAGTTTCTGTACTCTTTATATGATAGTAACTCCTTTATTAACACACTTACCAATGGAAAGGAAAATCACAATATAGTAAGTTTGGTTGACAAAGCCGCACGCCCATCAAGTTCAACCTCTATTTTAACCTGATCACTTTCTAGTTGATCCAGAGGAAGGGAAACAATCCATTTTTAGCCTCTCCAATTTGCCTCAGAGGGGTAGGACTTCCTGACTCCAAAATGGCAAGCCATCCAACCTCTTCTTAAAGCTATCTAATTTATCAGCCTGTACAACTGATTCAGGGAGAGAATTCAACATCTTCACAGCTCTCTGTAAAAAAAAAAAACCCCTTCCGAATATCTAGCCAGAACCTCCTTTTTTTCCAGAAAATGTTGATCTCCAATACTTTTGCCTTTAAAGACAAACGTATTTTATATGCATTGATCTTCCGGTAATCCCTTTTATTCCAATTTCCTCAGGCACTGCTTGTTTAAGACACATTTCATGTTGTTATTTGTGTACCACCGCTAAATTCAGCAATTTCTCCTTTATAAATGTATGTTTTTCTTCTGTAATTTACAGCCTGAAAATCTTGCCCAGAAGCTTCCAAACCTTGTTGAACTGTAAGTTGTCTGAACTGTTGTACATGCTTTGACCACTTGAGGGAGCAGTGCAATTAATTATGGCAAAATCATAGTATTTTAGATAACAGATCTTTGGGAGTTTGTGAAAGGAGGCAGTCATGGAATAAGTGATCTGAACACAAAAAGGAGAAAGCGTAGATTTCACAGTCACAGTCCAATTTAAATGAATAGTAACATAAAAAAATGAAGTTTTAAAGTAATACAAGTATAATGTAGTGTTGCCCTGCACTGGAAAAACTACTGTTTGCTTCAGAAACACTACTATTGTTTATACAGGTATAGAACCAGTTATCCAGAAACTCATTATCCAGAAAGCTCTAAATTATGGAAAAAGGTTGTCTCCCATAGCTTCAGCTTAATCCAAATTTTAAAAAAATATTTCCTTTTTCTCTGTAGTAATAAAACCGTATATTGTTCTTGATCCAAACGAAGCAAAACCAGCCCATTTGATATATTTAATGTTTAAATGATTTGCTATTAGGCTTAAGGTATGAATATCCAAATTACAGAAAGATCCGTTATCTAGAAAGCCCCAGGTCCCAAGCATTCTGGATAACAGATTCCATACCTGTATAAATAAGCTGCTGTGTTGCAATGGGGGCAGCCATTCAAAGGAGAAAAGGCTCAGGTTACACAGCTGAAAAGCTATGTAGAACATAATGGTGTTGTACACTATTTAACCTGTGCCATATAGTTTCTTTTTCAATTTCCGCCATTGCTACACAGCAGCTTGTTTATATGAATTATAGTAGTGTTTATGAAGCAAACAGATTAGTTTTACCATTGCAGGGTAACAGTACATGATATTTTCATTACTTTAAAGCACTTTAATTTGTTTGGTGTTACTGTTCCTTTAAGAGAGAACCTGCAGTGCTGCATTATTCTAATTTATAGCTGATTTACACAATTCTTTGATTTGTACCACACATTCTCCTTAAAGAGGTAGTCCAACTGTTTTTGAACTACCCTACTATGAAGCAGAACCGGAAATGTCTACTTGCTGGAATCCGTGACCCTAGGATTGTAAGGCAAACTTTTTATTTATTTATTTATTTTTGCCATTGCCTGATAGCTGTAACTAGGGACCCTAGTAACCCAACTACAGTTACTTCCACAGAGGCAATAGACCAGCTGCAGAAAAAATAAGAAATTACAGACCAACAGCAGTGCAAAAAAAATATTCGGAAATAATTGCAACCAATGGAAAACTGTCTTTAAATGGTCACATATGCCTGGGTGCTGTGTTCCAGGGAGATATCTAATTTTGCAAAAATGAAGCCGCACTCGCAGGTCTTACGAAGAAGAAATCACATTTATTTGGCACGACTGATGTTTCGGCTGGAACACCAGCCTTTTTCAAAGTGAACCAGAATTACAAACACCGGTTTCAAAAACAACAGGGAAGTGACGTGTATACCGGAGGGTATGCTTACGTGTAAAAACATTCACGAAGATTAAATAAACGTAACATTGTAAGTGTTCGGTAAAATGAACAGTAACCTAGTAATGATCAACAATGATATAAAAGTCAAAGAACCCATAATAATGTAAAACATTAAAATAGAAAGCAGACCGAATTTAAATATGCTTTTATATGCTTTTGTTTCTGTGGCACCCAAGTATAGATGTAGTATATGGTGTGCAAGGAAGGACAGGAAATAACATTGCTTCCCCTAAATTTTTACAAGAAGCAGTGTGTGAAATATTAAATACTTTTTATTTTCTCTACATCTATATAAAGCCTGACATACACGCAGCACAGTCACGCACAGCACACTATAAGTTTAAAATATAATACTGCATTTACAGGACTTGTATAGTGAACAAAAGTAGTAATTTATTGATCCAATGTTTGTCTCAGCCAAGACCTTAAAGGGCTTGGGCATAAAAAGCTATATAATAAAAATTCCTTTTCAAATTGAACATGAAACCTGAAACTTTTTTTTTTTTATTAAAACATCTATTGCTGTTTTAAAGACTTTTAAAAATCTCAGCTGTCAATAGTTTATTGCCGGACACACTTCTGTGCCTTAGTGATAGAGGCAGGCCAGGCAATTACTTTCATTTTCTATTCTGCATCTCCTAGATCAGGGGTCCCCAACTGCTGGGCTGCTTGCCAGAACCGGGCCACAGACAGTCCTAAACTGGGCCTCTGATTGGACACCAGTGCCGAATTGGACACTGGTGCGGCCAAATTGGATTGCTCTGCATCGTATACTGACCGGCGTTTTTGGGTGCATGCACAGTACGAGGAATCTGCCAGTGCGGAGCTACTGCGCATGTGCCGAAAGTCACAAACTTTGCGATTTGCATTCTCCTTTGAGAAAGGTATCTGCTGGTTCAGTAATCTTTGCTGAGATCAAAATCTATGTTCTGTAATCTCTGCTGAGATCAAAATCCTGGTTCAGTAAATTATTACTTTTGTTCACTATACAAGTCCTGTTAGTGCAGTGTTATATGATTATATATATTATATACATTTTTTAATGATCTGGTGATAACCATAAGTGACTAACCATTATCTAGTGACTATGGCTACCAGATGTTGCAGTTTTAATGAAGCCCTTAGCCTGAAAGAGGTGTGAAAGAGGCGATTTATGTTAAGGTGGAGAAACCATCCCTGAACAGAGGTGGGGGCCTTCGACACCACCTGTCTGCTACATACAGTTCTGTTCTACCATCTGTTCCCCGGCGGTTTCAGAACTCTTCACACATCCATTCATGCAACTCTCACAAATAACACCTATTTTCTATGAGTTGCATGACAAATTGGTTGTCCTATCACAGTAACTACACAGAATCAACACCACTGTGAATTTCAGAAACCACCTTTCTGAAAAGTTACAATATGCCGTTGTGATTGGATTGTTGGAAGAGTCTATATGCCGAGAACTCCCCTACACCAGTCAGTTGAACTGAAGAAGCTGCTTGAATGAGCAGTGAAACAACGTCTTCATTAAAATATATATATATATATATCAGCAAGTCCAGTTGTTTTGAGTTCCTTGTGTTAGAAGCCCTTAGCTGCAATATAACTGTGTGCACCTGTCAGGCATATAAATAAATAAGAATATAGCAGAACCTTAATTTTATATACTTTAGATTTTAAGTTTTCCCCTCATTTTACACCATATTTTGTGGTCCCACCAACATATAATACACAGTGCATTGCCTTGAAAAATGTAAAATGTTGGTTCAACTGGATTTAGATAAAGAGAGCTCTTCAGCAAAAAGATAACTGCATTGAAATATAAAGATTTTACTATATTTGCCTTTAAAGTTAATTATCTACTTGGGATTACCCAGGACTCTCTGGCAGAAATTACGCTGATGATAGGGTCCCTTTAATATTTAACTTGTTGCACAAGGGCCTTACCAAGCACACAAGGAGTTAAATATAATAAGTGACTGTTAATGAGTGACCTTATTGTGATTGGCCCTGGGGCCTACTGTACCTATTCACTGCCCTTCATTCTCCTAATGTTCTCACGTGCTTGTAAAACTGATGTTCTGGCGCCAACTTGTTAATGGTAACATCTGCTCTTATTTTTCCCTCCTCAGGTATCTTCACTCAAATAACATTGTATTTGTCCCAGAAGGTGAGTTCTGCATTGCCATAACATTTACTGGACTTCCTATACCATGGGGTAGTTTATGTATAGCAGTGGTGGGGTTACCCCTTTCTAAAGGGCGACCAATGCTTTCTATCAGTGTTACATTATCAGAAAGAGTATGTAGAGAATTTAACTAACAATTAGGGCTCATAATCACTTGAGTTTATTCCTGCACATGATGCGTTCCACATGTGTTCAGCTCTTATATGCGTTCAGCTCTTGCATGCATCATCGTTAGGACAGCCCAGTAAAGAAGAATAAGCCGAGCCTGCATTCCCTGCGGCTGACCACATTTAACCAGAACGCAGGGGAGCACAGGAATAAACACCAGTGAGAATGAGCCCCTCAGTTGTTTCTATTTTGCAAGTATGGTTCCCATTCACAGACCTTCATAGAGGTGTGGCTTATTTGACAGTAAAATTATTCTTCTTTATTAGCAGTTGGGAGGAGCTTATGTAAATGCATGACTTTTTTTAACACAGCCCTATGATAAGCGAGGCTGCATTTACATTTGACTGAAAGGACAATTGAGGCCTGCATCTCAGCCAGGCAAACCCCTGTCATATCCAGGAGTACAAACATTTCAAAATATGTAATTTGTGGCTTAATGGAAAGTAATGGCATATTCTACTTTTGTTTCTGAAAAGCAAAATCAAAATAGTCCGCTAAGAAGCCCCTTCATTCCCTCATCTGAAGCCTTTTTTTTTAGGGATTCACTGAATCTACTATTTTGGATTCCGCTGAACCCCCGAATCCTTCACAAAAGATTCATCCGAATACCGAACCTAATCCAAATCCTAATTTGCATATGCAAATTAGGGATGGGGAGGGGAAAACATTTTTTTTTTTTTTTACTTCCTTGGTTTGTGACGGAAAACAGCCAAATCCCGAACTGAATCCTGGATTCGGTGCATCCCTACTTTTTTGTGATACAGAGTAGCTCATTGGACAGAGGTTTCTCAGTGGACTGCTGATTTGTTTTTGTTGTGGTCATAGCATCGAAAAAACGAATATTCTACTTTCAATGTAAGATTATTTTTTTTTCCCTCTTGTGTAACAAATATCAAAACATGCTTATTTCTTTATTAAAACAGAAAATAATACTTATTTTTTGCATTTACTACTTTACATTTTTATTTACTATTATATTCTTCTAATAGATTTTTTTTTTCTTTTATTGGTCCATTGCAGCTTAAGGGTAACAGCACACAGAGTAATTGAAGGGTTTACTATCTAAACATTTTGTAACTCTGTGGATAGGGCAAAACCTTAAAAATCCCTATATACTCTACTTCGGGTAATTAAAGGGAAACTATTGCGAAAATTAAAATTTAACATGAGCTTCAGCATAGCATACTGAAGAAACTTTCTAAATATAAACAACAAAAGATTTTGCATCATTTCTGAAATAATCAATGTATGTTTTAGGAATGCACCAGTATTTGGGATTTGGCCAGGATTCAGCCTTTTTCAACAGGATTCAGATTCGGTCTAATCCTTCTGCCTGGCCGAACCGAATCCAAATCCTAATTTGCATATGCAAATTAGGGCCAGGGAGGGAAATCAGATGACTTTTTGGCACAAAACAAGGAAGTACAAAATGTTTTCCCCTTCCCACCCATAATTTGAATATGCAAATTAGGGGTTGGATTCGGGTTGGTATTCGGCCGAATCTTTCGGCTTCGGTGCATCCCTAGTTTGTTCACTGTGCCACTCTCCGCATCGGTTTCTCTTAATTCTGTCTTTATGCAGCAGTTGGGTGTCAGATAGCATGTTAGCTCCAATATATCTTGTAGGGGGCTCCCATTCCTAGCAGATGTATTCAAGCTCACTCAAATAACTGATTCCAGTACAGGTATGGGGTCCTATATTCGGAAACCCGTTATCCAGAAAGTTCCGAATTACGGAAAGGCTGTCTCCCATAGACTCCATTATAATCAAATAAAACAAAATTTTAAAAATGATTTCCTTTTTCCCTGTAATAATAAAACAGTAGCTTGTACTTGATCCCAACTAAGATATAATGAATCCTTATTGGAAGTAAAACCAACCTATTGGGTTTATTTAATGTTTACATGATTTTATAGTAGTCTTAAGCTGTTAAGATCCAAATTACGGAAATACCCATTATCCGGAAAGCCCCAGATCCCGATGACTGGAAAATAGGTCCCATACCTGTATAAACAAACTCTAACAAAATAACTGCCTTTTGCCCAAATTCTGCATGTAGAGAGACATGATGTCTGGTGATTTTAATAGTGAGCTCTAATACATCTTCTAGGCAAAAGGAACTCCCCTGTAAGATATATTGGATATAACTGTTCATGAATATCTGACACCCAGCTTCTGCATGAAGAGACAATGAAGAGAAACAGATGCCTTAGAGAAACAGTGAAGATAAACTTGATTATTTCAGAAAAGGTGGAGAATTTTTAATTGATTGCATTTAGAAAGTTTCTTATTTCGGTATGCTGAAGCATATATAACATTTTCATTTTTGCGATAGTTACACTTTAATAAAAGGACTAAGTGTGCTGGGAGCATTGACCCATTGCAGCCAACCATCAAGTAGAATTTACTGGTCCGTTGTTTAAATGCAGTCATTGTATTGGCTGCTATGGGATACTGCTCCTGGGCAAACTTAGTGCCTTTTATTCCATCTGGTGGTAAAGCTTCTGCAAACACCCAGTGACAAGTGGCCTGCTGCAACAAACTGCTGAAAATGACCCTGCAAGCTATCACTTTATCCCTTCCCTAAGTTGCGACTGTCTGCAGGACTGATATCCCAGAGCATTTTTTTGTCTCGCTATGTTCTGTGATAATGCCTTTTTTAATCCCCTGAAAGGAGACATGACCTGGCAGCGCATAGGGCTTGATTTTAGGGGTTCGAGGACATGTTCAGCTGAATGGGCCATAAATGAAATATTGTAAAGAGAACATTCTTAGGTTTTATTCATAGCATGTACAAGAAGATGCCATAAATCCGTAAGGGCATGTTGTCCCCTTTATAAAGTAAAATTCTGCAAGAATATGTCAGGATAGATGAGGCTAATTAAAAGCAATGGGTACCTTCACATGTATGGTCGGATTAATTTCTCTTCTGTTTTTCATGAAATGATCATTACATAAGACCACGTTTAGAAACATGTTTTAATTGACCATCTTTATATATGCAGCTATTGGTTCTCTGGTCAAGCTGCAGTCTTTAGACCTAAGTAACAATGCTCTGGAAATACTGTGCCCGGACATTGGGAGACTTAAATCCCTGCGACATTTACGCCTGACCAACAACCGGCTGAAATTCCTACCTCCAGGTAAAAGGGTTCATCTGCTGCTTCAACATCTATTGTATGCCACAGCTGTAATATTCATTTCTGCCTTTTATTTCCCATATCCCTTTCTCCTTGAGCATTTCTTGTAATAATGGTGCTTACATGAAAGCACGTCACAAGAAAGGTATTTTAAGGAAATGCTTTGTGAATAATAGAGTAACTGGACAGTTAGAATCTGACTTCCTGGCAGTTGCTAAAGCTCAGCTGCGTCTTGTGAGACAAGAGAATGGAAGAGAGGTCTTTTCATAGTGTTACTTTGCTCTTCATCAGAAATTTACATCCAAGTTTTCTTTTTTTTTTTTTAACCGCAAAACAGGTGCATCTCATAAAGAACACTGGCAAAATCCCCAGTGTTTCCTGTGCTATGTGGGAGGGGGTTGAACATACCACCGTGTACACATACTTTAAACTAATATGTTTTTTTGTTAGTGAGCATGGAAATTATCCATACCCTGAAAATGCTTTCTCCAGTTACCAGCCCTATGTTTTTCGTGCACCTTGCTGCTTTTTCACACCAGCCCTCCAACATGTACTTTTCTAATATAGGTTTAAACATTCCATATATTGAAGTTCTTGGCTTCCCACACTGTAATGTTCAACACTGTTTCTACTAATGTAACAATTAATGAACAATGTACTGAAGTGACAAACAGTCAACACTTCATCCATTGTAAAACTCCCAACTCCTCCTGTATCACCTGTGTCTCTGGTATGCTGCAAGTTGCATTTCTGCAGCAGCTTGAGTACCCATGAATGCCAGTACATATTCTAGTTCATAATGCATCATAATTAGATTTCATCATAAAGAAATCTAGGCCACTCTATGGTAGGAATGTATTTATATTATTGCGTGGTGCAAAGCACCTATTCTCTCTGCATACTTACTGTCCATTATTAATCGTACAGCTGAGAGTCCATTACCAGTGTACAGATACACTACATAATTAAAGCACAAAATGATTATTAGTTACACATGTGAAAATCCTAATTACAGAAAGTACATTATTCCAATGGAGACATTCATTGCACAGCAGGCTATTATCTTGGAATAGATAATGAACATGGATAGTTATGCCCTGCAGTATATTCATCCTGAGGGTATAGAGACTTAGGATAATTATGCAAATCAGCACGCTGACTGTAACTGTAATATAATCGTTGTCACTCTATGGCCATTATCAGCGTGAGGGTGCTTATTGCTTATTAATATTTAAACAGTGAAAAGCAAAATGATCCATTATTTGTTTACTAATCCTTTACCAGTAGCTAGTTAGGGTGGTGGCACATTTAGAATATCTGTAGGGAAGAGGAAAACACGCATGTAACTTCCCTCCTGACACAGCATAGGCGGAGGGTGATTTTTTATTTTGTTTGGAGAGGCGGATCTCTCCCAATATGCCCACTTTGTGGTGGGCGATATATGGCTGATCTGATTGTGGGTCCTAGGGCCCAATGATTGGATCACAATGGAGGAAATACGGGCGGTTGGATTGCAGGACCACATCAACGAACAGATATTTAGTCCCGTATGATAGACATCTGGGCCCTATACATGGGCCAAAAGCTGCAGACTTAGTCTGTCAGCAGCTTTTATAGGGCCATGTATGGCCTCCTTAATGATGGCCATACACATATTCTGTACCACCCCATTCTGCCCCCTGTACCTCCTACTGACTTCAATGGGAATCACCAGTGGTGTAATTGACTGGGCCACTTGCAGGATGTGCGCAGGGCCCAAACATCTCTGAATACATGTGTGCAAACATCTCTGCAGTTGTACCCTTGTTAGTTCTACAACTGGAAACCTTGCAGACTGTAGCTGGGGTGGTTTTTTTCATACTTAAAATGCTCATGGTGGAAAAATTCCCATACTGGGCCATTAAATTAAATAATTGGCACTGCCACAATTTATAAAGTGGGAGACTGGACAAACACACCAGGCACATTATATGAAATAAGAAGCATAATAATAACCCCTTTAAAAAGACAGGATAAATGCAGTATCAGTTTTATTAATACCATCAGAACATACATGATGATAAATGAAGGGCTAATCTGACATATAATAGCCTCAGGGAAAATGGTAGGTCATACACAAAACCAATGTCATGTACAAAACTCTTGGCACATATCTCAGGATAATGCACTTTTATGAGGCTCCACCTGAATTGCCACAAAACAATAACAAATTAACAAAAAAAACCACAATAAATTAATAAAAAACATGAAATTAATGGGTTAAGGGATGTGCAGTGGTGACAAGGCTGAGACTAATTCTGGCTAGCAAAATAACAATTTATATTCCAGTATGTTACCCTCTGCCCCCCAGAATGTTTGTAGTACTTCTCCTGAGTGCATTGGATTTTGCTGCAAATACTCTCTGATAGCTTGGAGTAAATATTTCAGCTCCTTCTTCTAGCATCACTTCTGCCTTCAGTCTGTAGTTTACCCAGCCCCTCCTGTTTCTGCCCCTGATTGGTACATTTTACTGTTTGCCAAGACAGCGGTGTTCTGATTGGCTAGTTATGCCTGCATATTATCCAATCAGAGTGCAGCTGATCTCTACAGCATGGAGTCTGAAGGAAGAACCTGTTTAAAGGACCCATGCAGTCATCAAGGGAGCAGTTTTTTTTTTTTTTACAATTTATTTTAGGTTCTATATAGGTTTGGTGAGACTTAGCTTCCCTTATTAGGACACCAGCAATGTATATAATATGGTCTCTGACATAGTCTCTCCTTGTATATCCTTCTGAAGACATGTTTTCATAATCCATAATGAGAAGGAGATATTTAAGAAAAGTGCAAGAATTATTAAAGGTCTTGTAACCTAGAGCAACCAATCAGCAGGTAGCCGCTACTGGTCTCTAACCTCTTATTGGTTGCTATGGTTTAATATATCTAGCAAGCACTGTGCTTTGTATTATAAATGAGGGTATTGTGCTTTTTCAGAGTTTTGAGTTCTACCTAAAAACAGGCAGCAGGTCAAACAATTATCTAAGATTCAAGTGGTTGATACAAGTTACTATACTTGTTATCTGGGCTAATTTTTTTCTATTACATTTCTACAAGAATCTAATATTGTAATAAAAACAGTATACGACCTACTCCAGGTTTCCTTATAAAGGAAAGTCTTCATACAAACAGTTGGATTAGGACAAATTAAAAGTAATAATGACTGTTCTTGTTTTGTTTGTATTGCAAATACTTCAGCCAAGATAGAAAAACCATTCCATAGTAGAGAGAGAGAGAGATATTTTTGATAGTATACAGTAGTGAGAGTAGATATAGATGAAAGGCAGTGGCTGGCTAAGGAATGTAGGGAATGCACAAGAAGATGTAGGGAACACAAGAGAAGTCATGTAGTTAGAAAAGCACAGGAACATTTATTAAAGGTAAAATAGTGAATTAAAATGCCTTCTTTTAAAGTGAGGCAGTGTGAAAGAATTGAAGTACTCATTGCTTCCTCACAACACAACAGGTTGTCGGGGTCAGCCAGGAGGTTGTGGTGCAGGAACAGCTGTTTGCTACATACAGCACCATAAACTATATACAATAAAAAGTGTGCTGCTCATTGTAAGTCAGGGGGCTATTTCTTAGCATTGTGTAGGTAAAGGGTAGAACACAATACAAGGTGAAAAAATTCAAATTTTCACTTCAAAATAAACACAGTACAGCTGAAATATTTTTAAATTGTTTGCAAGCTTACTTTACATTAGACATCTTTTTGGTCTGTTTATTACAGCTACATTCTTTAAAGTAATCCGCAGGGAGACCTAGGGAATTTAAAGGGGAGGTTCATGTTCACCTTTAATATGGAAAATCTGTTAATAGGAATGATTCCAAATACAGTAGAACCTTAATTTTACATCCCCTGACTGTAAGTTTCCTCTCATTGTACACTGTTGTTTTGTGGCCCCAGCTACGTATATATTATTCATTATACATTTCCCTGATTTTACACCATTTTTTCTTGTCCCCTGAAAAACGTAAAATGGGGGGTTCTACTGTATGGAGAAAAGACACTACAAATCATAAGCCACTTTCATTTCATATATGCCTTGTATCATAGATATTTATGCCAATGTGAATTAGCTAAAGGTGCATTGTTTGCCACACTTTTTTTATTCTGAGCTGAATTTTTGCAGAGATTGGAAAGCTAAAGGAACTGCAAACCTTGGATTTGTCAACAAACCACTTGGTCAGTTTACCAGAGAAGTTATACCAGTGTCAGTCCCTGCAGTTCCTGACAGTAGACCGAAACCTGCTTTGCAGTGTCCCTCGGCAGCTCTGTCAGCTGGCTAGCCTCAATGAGCTCTCCATGGCTGGAAATCGCCTAGCATCTCTACCATTAGGTGAGTGAGTTCATCAAGCGTGAAAGCAGTGCATCACTTCTAAAGCACCACACTTGTAAAGTATCCTTAAAGGAGATGTATAGGCTAAAATTAAGTAGGCTTTACCAGAAAGGTCCATATAAATACACAAGTAAGCCCTCAAAGTA
Source organism: Xenopus borealis (assembly GCA_024363595.1). Lineage (NCBI taxonomy): Eukaryota > Metazoa > Chordata > Amphibia > Anura > Pipidae > Xenopus > Xenopus borealis. The sequence goes on along the minus strand of CM044436.1, from coordinate 29,779,491 downwards.
ATGCTGCTCTTAGTCCTCTGGCAAAAGTAACACCACATTTCTGTCCTTCTATTGTGTACACATGGACTTCCTGTTTTCAGCATAGACTTCCAGGGCTAGTGCTTGTGCATGCTCCGTTTGCTCCTCTCTCCCCCTCCCTTTCCCCTCCCTGCTATAATCTGAGCCCAGAGCAATGAGTGAACAGAAAGTTATTTCACACCAAACTTATATGGCAGCTCCTATCCTAAACAAGCAGAGAGAGCTTCTAGCGATTTTTACTCAAGTTTGGTAAAGCATTCTGCAGAATAAATCTATTGTTATAGTTTGCACTATTGTGGCTAATCTATAGGCAATAAACCAGCTTCAATAGCTTTCCTTCTCCTTTAAACAGGTGGGTTTTTAAAGGTATACTGTTATGGGAAAACATGTTTTTTTTCCAAAACGCATCGGTTAATAGTGCTGCTCGAGTAGACTTCTGCACTGAAATCCTTTTCTCAAAAGAACAAACAGATTTTTTTATATTCAGTTTTTAAATCTGACATGGGGCTAGACATTTTGTCAATTTCCCAGCTGCCCCTGGTCATGTGACTTGTGCCAGCACTTTAGGAGGAATTTGCTTTCTGGCAGGCTGTTGTTTTTCCTTCTCAATGTAACTGAATGGAACGCAGTGGGACATGGGTTTTTACTATTGAGTGCTGTTCTTGGATCTACCAAGCAGCTGTTATCTTGTTACCTTCCAGTTGCTCTGTTGTTAGGCTGCTGTGGGGGAAAGGGGAGTGGTGTGATATCACTCCAACTTGAAGTACAGCAGTAAAGAGTGACTGAAGTTTATCAGAGCACAAGTCACATGACTTGGTGCAGCTGGGAAATTGACAATATGTCTAGCCCCATGTCAGATTTCAAAATGAAATATAAAATGAAATATAAAAAGATCTGTTTGCTCTTTTGAGAAATGGATTTCAATGCAGAAGTCTGCTGGAGCAGCACTATTAACTGATGCATTTTGAAAAAAACAGGAAAGGGGAACAGACCATAGCATAGCCTCTTTGTTGTAAAATTTGCAGCTATCCAAAAGGAGGCATAGGTTAAAATTAGAGCATTGATTACTTGAGGGAATATGAGGACAGATAGCTCAATACAATCATTACTATTTCAGTCTCACACTGAGGTCAATCTTACACTGAATCAGCACACACTACATGTACTTCTTGGTCAAGACATGGTTGCCCTCAAAAGTTTAGAATGGGAACACTTTATTGTACAAAATAAGCCCTCAAAAGTTTAGGAAATAACCATAATGAGAAGACATCAACATAAATATTAGCAGCACTCCAGTATAGTGAAAATATAATTTATTTGTGCAAGTGAAGCAACTGTTCGGGCTTGATAAAGTGCTGGTCAAGCCCGTAATTGTTGCTTCACTTGTTGCACAAATAAATGATATTTTCACTGTACTGGAGTGCTGCTGATATGTGTAGGAGGATGGACCTGACCTGAGCAGACAAAGTCACAGTCGGCAATCAACACTACAAATAGCGGTGAGTGATTGTGTAGAACTTGCGTGTTCGTGAACAGTTACAAGAAGACATGATATCATTTGTTCTCAGAAGGTTTTATTGATAATAGAAATGTTAACGATTTACAGGAGAGTACATTAAGCTTACCAACTGAAATATTTTATTCATCACTGTTTATTCTTCTTGTATAAAACAGACAGAGCTAATACAGAAACAAAAGTAAATGTAATTCATCTTAAAGAAAATGAAGCTGAATTACAAATATTGATTTCTTTTACAGTAACTTTATTTTATTATGTAAAGTATATCTCCCCCCCTCCCATCTTTGTCCCCTTTCCACTCACATCTGTTGTGCACTTTTTTTTTTCTGATTTACAATCCAGATTCTGCCATGTTTTTGTAGAGGTATTTGTAATGCTTGCAATCTCGTAACGTTTTACTTACCCCTCGCTGCAGATTCAGCCATCACAGTTCACGGGCACCATCTTCAGTTGCATCAGTAATCTTTGATATGAGACAGACGCATCGTTTTGGCGCATGCACAGTTGTCACGAAACTGAAAAATGCTCCAATTGCGCATACACTGAAACACAGTTTGAGACTGGCACATCTTTGCAATTAGAGCAGGCAGCTTTTTATTATTTTATGCTTTTAATGAGATTACATATACAGGTATGGGATCTATTATCCAGGAACCTGTTACCCAGAAAGCTCAGAATTACAGGAAGGCCAACCTGCATAGGCTCAATTTTAGCCAAATAGTCCAATTTTTTAAAATTAATTTCCTTTTTATTGTAATAATAAAACAGTAGCTTGTTCTTAATCCCAACTAAAATATAATTAATCCTTATTGGAGGCAAAACCAGTCTATTGGGTTTATTTAATATTTACATAATTTTCTAGTAGACTAAAGGTGATGTTGCCAAACGAGCAGATCTCTCCCTGATATTCCCATCTTGAGATGGGTTGTATCAGGCTCATCCAAACGTGGGCCCTAGGGCCCAACGATCGGATCATGATGAAACGGTAACGGGCGGTTGGATCTCAGGACCGCATCAATGAAGAGATGCGGCCACGATCCGACTGGATTTTTAGTCCCGTCCAATCAACATCTGGCCGACTTTCAGCCAGAAATCGATCAGGGAAGCCCGTTGGAGGGCCCCTTAACGGGCCAATAAGCTGGAGACTTGGTCTGTCAGCAGCTTTTATTGGCCGTGTACGGCCACCTTTAGGGCACAGACAAGAAGATTTGGGGAGATTAGTCACTCAGCGAAAAATCTCCTCTTTGTTGGCTGACTAATCTCCACAAGCTACCTTCCCGCTAGCTAGAATGTAAATCGCCGGCGGGATGGCACCCAGCTTTGTTTTCCTAAGTTGCCTTATGAGGAAACTTCGGGCAACTTTGCAAAAGTAAGCGCTGCAAGTGCCGTCCCACCATTGATGTACATTCTAGCTGGAAGAGAAGATTTGTCACTGGGCAACTAATCTCCCCAAATCTGAGCGTATGTCTCTGCCCTAAATGTATGAAGATCCCTTATCTGGGAAAACCCCAGGTCCCAAACATTCTGAATACCAGGTCCCATACCTGCATGGCCTGTACTCATTACATGAAATGCTAGTTTTTTCTTTAGGTAAATACATGTAGACCAGCTGAATGTGTCTGTTAAAGTAAATAACTGCTGGCACTCGTGTCTCTTTCTACAAATAGCACTGGTTCAGGTCCTTATATATAGCAAGTGACCCTGTTGGGGATTTAATTTGTTCATTGCCTGTGTCAATAAAGGTAACTTCAAATAAATGAAGGTAATGCTGTATAAAGGAACAATGCTTCAGTGTAATGGCCCAGTTTTCAGCAGATGTGACTGAACTCACTGGGTAATGATGGTCTGTGTATATACTACAGAAAATACATTGCTCTTATTATTGTTCTTTTCCTCTTTGCTAAAGTTTTCCTCTTACTTTAAGAGCCACTTGGAATAGTCCTGTCTGCAAAAGATTGTCTTCCCTTTCATTTTCTTTTGGCAAGCGTTTCTGTACCACAGTCTAGTTCCATCCCTTCTGAGTAGCTAAGAGAAGTTCCCATATTTGGGCTTGTGCGAGTTTGGCCATTGGCACTAGTCCAGCCTGTGTCTCCATGTAAATCACACATGCTGCTCTCCAGACAATGGAACTGCAGCTGCCAACATCTGCTCCAGTGATAAAAAATCATGAATTGGGCACCAGCCAGGGAGTCAGCAGGGCGGTAATGTGATGAGAGAACTAGGATTGTTTTCCATGAGCAGAGGGATAATGTACTGTGATATCTCTGCGTTTAATCTTGCTGTCAGGAAATTTCAGCCCTGTGTTTACTGGATATGTCTGGGGGGGAAAGTAAAACCCTTTGTCTGTATTTCTTAGGGCAGGGACAGACGAGAAGATTCAGGCAGATTTAGTCTCCAGGTGACAAATCACCTCTTCTTCAGGTGACATCTCCCCAGAAAAACCTTCCCGCTGGCTAGAATCTAAATCGCCTGTGGAATTTCATTTGGAGCGATTGGTTTTCTGAAGTCGCCCAAAGTTTCCTTGTGATGCAACTTCAGAAAACAAAGCGCACCAAGTATATATATATATCGATATCTATATATATATATCGATATATATATATATATATATATCTCGATATATATCGATAGATAGATATATATAGATATATGTATAGATATATAGTAGACGGCTTACCAGCATTGCCTGGGTGCTGTCCACAAAAAAGGCAAAGTGTTATCTGTAGGTAGAAGTAGCACTCACAGGTCTTAGCAAAAAACAAAAAACTTTTTATTAACAATGCCCACAAAGGCACAACTAACGTTTCGGCTGTTCCACAGCCTTTTTCAAAGTGAAAAAGCCAAAACGTTTTTTTCTAAGATATATATATATATATATATGTAATATACATACATACACACATATACACAAATACATACATACACACACACACACACATATATATATATATATATATATATATATATACACATATATACACACCAGTAAACCCTCAAAGTAATGTTCCTCTGAGTTCTCTGTCAAAACACAGCATTTCTTTCCTTCTATTGTGTACACATGGACTTGTGTATCAGACTTCCTTTTTAAAGCTTAAGGGTTAGTTCACACCTGGCGATTCTGGGAGATTAGTCGCCTGGTGGAAGGCGATTTGAGCGATTTCGGAAATCGCACCGCCGCGTGTGAATTGGCGCAGGTGACTTTTCATTTTAGCCAGCGCAAGAAAAGGGTTAGCGATTCAGGGAGATTAGATGCCCAAAACAAGAGGCAATTGGTTGCCAATTTGGCACCCCCTTCAAGTCACGGATTGACTCTGAGTTAGAGAGCTGAAAAGCAGTGCAAGGCAGGCTGGCAGTGTTCTGGCTATTCTGTTAGACATCCAGTCACTCCAGCCTTTATACATTACATTTTTGCCTAACTAACAATATTAGAAACATTTTTATTTTTCACATGCAATCTATTTACCCAGTTTTTATTTTTTATTTGTTCCTTTAAAACGCTATGGCTTGAGCATGCTCAGTTTGCACCCTTCTCACTCTCCCCTTTCCTCTCCTCCCCTCCCTGCTGTAATCTGAGCCCAGAGCTATGAGTGACAGGGAGAGACTCAGGCAGGAAGTGATGTTACACCAAGATAATATGGCAGCTGCTATAGTAAACAGAGAGAGCTGCTAGGGCTGTTTATTCTGCAGAATGCTTTACCATACCCGAGTAAATAGTGTTCTAGCTTCAAATCTATTGGCATTAAACTGCTTTGGTAGCTTTCCTTCTCCTTTAAAGTTTTTAATTTTTTGACTGCTTCTGATAAACTGCTTTTCAGGAAGCCTGCTAAGCCAGTGGCCTATGGTTTGATCAAATATGCAAATTGTTAGATGTGCTGAGTAGAGTAGCAAAGCCCTTACTTGGTCCTTTTTATTTTGTTTTTCAGATCTGGGAAGATCTCGGGAACTGCAGTATGTATATGTGGATAATAATGTTCAGCTAAAAGGCCTTCCCTCCTACCTCTACAATAAAGTGATTGGCTGCAGCGGGTAAGCTGAACCCACATCAGACTTAGTTGTGACTTTGATGTAGCCACACTCATTCAATCAGATCAGTACATTAGCTGCAGGTAGTCAATTGTAAGAAAATGACTCCCGTAGCAGTTTACTCCTACCTTTGTCTGTAATATTTGTCTACAGCTTATTCCATGCCACACAAAATGATCGTGTTGTAAAAAATAGCAATAAAATGTACTGTTGGCCTGCTCTGCTCTGTGTGTATCTGCTTTAGAACGACTACTATAGTTTATATAAACAAGCTGCTGTGTAGCCATGGGGGCAGCCATTCAAGCACAGGATACACTGTAGATAACATATAAGTTCTGAAGAACCCCATTGTATGCTACATAGCTTATCTGTTATCTGCTGTGTATCCTGTGCCTTTTCTCGATTTTCATCTTTGAATAGCTGCCCCCTGTGGCTACACTGCAGCTTGTTTATATAAACCACAATAGAGTTTCTGAAGCAAACACACCAGCTGTAGAAGTGCAGCACAACCGTATATTATGTTTTCCTTACTTTAAAACATTTTCATTTTTTGGTGTTACCGTTCCTTTAACTTGCCACTTTCCCTTTAATCTTTAGCCCTACAGAGACTTCAAATGATATCATCCTCTGCAGTAAATTGTAATTTCACTATTGTAAAATAATAATATTATTTTGTGCTCTGCTTTGCAGTCCTTTGCATTTCTCCAGTCATTTATATGTTTTAATCGGTGACAGGTGCGGTTCACCAGTGCCTCTTACAGAGAACAGGCTGCTATCTTTCACCTCTGGGCAGCTCAGCATCCATGTCCCAGCAGAGGTAAAGTCTATTGGTTCTGCAACAGATTTTGTGCTTCCCCTCCAGGAGCTTGCATTGCGTTCCCTCCATGCTGCCTTCTGCTCGTTTTTACAAGGTGAGTATAATCCCTGAGTAGAATTCCTTTTTCCCCCCATGAGCCACAAAGAGCCAGCAAGAGAAGCAGTTCTCTATATGTTGCTTATTTGGGAAAGGTAGATTATAAAAATTATACCCTTTTTGCACAGAAACAATCAACACACAAAAATACCTTTTTTTAAGAATGAGATTTCATTTAATACTCCGTGGATTTTTTATTCTACTGCAGCCCGATCTTCAGCTTCGTTGAACACGCCATGGATAGCATTGTCTTAAATATAGATGTCCTTTCCAGATCGATAATTGTGTCATATACTCTGATAATGAGTCTGTATCTGTAATATCAGCGAAAAAGCAAGGCAGAGTTGGTGCAACATAAGGCTAAAGCACCGCATAACAATCACCAGTAAATACATTTCCAAATCCACTTTTTATTTTACCAAAAGTTTCACCAAATTCACATATTTCATATTGATTTCTAGAATAGGTAAACACTTGTGCCCGCTTCTCTGCTTCTATATTTGTTTGAGTTTACCACAGTTAATTCTCCCATGTAATAGTTTGACAGTTGGCAAGTAATTTACTGGCCTGACAGGTGGAAATTGTGCTTGATATCAAAGTTATTAAAGGGTTATTGTCATGATTATCACTTTTAGACTAGTCCTATTTCATTCTTTATACAAGCTGCAATAGTATTGTTTTTAGTGATGGGTGATTCTGCCGAAAATTCGCCAAGTGCATTGAAGTATATGGGCAACAAATCTTTTTTGACAAGCAACAAGTAGAGTATAATGGGAAAGAACAGACCTGGTAGTTACACAGTACATCTCCTGCTGCTCCAGCATCCATCTTAAAGGAGAATTTAACCCTAAAGTAAAAAACCCCAACCCCCCCACCCTACATAGATCCCCCCAGCCTAGCTTCTACCATGGGCAAATGCCCCTTAGTCTTTACTTACCCCTCTGTGCAGATTCAGAGCTCGGAGGTCACGGCAGCCATCCTTCTGTAATCTGATAACATATGGCAACTCAACTATATAGGGGGCACATGTAGGGCAATAGGACAACTTTATTTTATTTATTAAAGGTTTCCTGGGCTTGTTTAGTGTAATGTAGTGGCTGTAACATATACTTCTATTATACTTCATGCGTCATGTGCAAATTAGGCATCGCTAGCATAAATGCGCTTTGCCTGGCAAAGTAACGGTAGTGCAACTTCACTAAGGTTAGCTGACCTGAGCACCAATTGGCATTTTAGTGAATTAGTGGCAGGCTGGTGAAAATAAGTAAAATACTTAGGGGCATTTGCACGGGGCAGCAACTAGACTGGTGGGGGGGAGGGAGGGGGGGTCTATGTAGGGTCGGGTTTAGTTCTCCTTTAAATACGATATTGTCATTTAATTTTGCAGTTCACCACTTGATTTGCATAGATCACAAGCCACTAATAAAGATTTTTTTCATCACAAATCTGGGTAATGCAGTATATAATGTAGCATGCTTTATAATCCTGACATACTTTGATTCTCATTTTCTAACCTATCTGGAAACAGACAGGTGATCTTGAAAGCTTGAAATGTGACTGCTAAGTCACCAGAGACCTGTAGCCCAGTTGTTTAGTTTTGGGTTCAATAGTCATGAATCCTCCCAAGGAATCTCCCAGGATTGACTCTTACTGACACTGCTCTAAACAATAAAGGTGTTCCAAGGTGACCACAGAACTTCTAGATTTTATGAAACTAAGGTTGATAAAGCCCTTTCATAAAGTAATATAAACTTAACTAAAAGAATAATTATGCAAATGAAAGGGTAACCATGATGTGTTATGTCCTGTGTTGCTGTCGTCTTGTGAAAGCTTAAAAGTAGTTTAAATGTGTTTTTTCAGCAGAAAAAAGGAGACATTAATTGAGTCTGTGGTGTAGGACAAGTGGCTCAATTGAAAACATGTCTGGGTCTTAATTTGAATGTTAATTCTTACTTATACTAAACTGACCTCTGCTAGTACACTATTCCTTGAATCCATAATTACAAATTCAGTTTTAAAAAGTACATTTTATTTCCTTGTTCAGAACATCGGCAATTATCATTTTGTGTAATCAAAATGTGAAAAGTTAAGCTAGAAGTGAATTGCTGCTGCAGCATCAGTTTGTTTAATTTTACACTAAAAAGAGTTTTTTCCCCCCTTTCCTCTTTTGTTCTTAGATTTAAGTTGCACAACTCCTATCTCGTTACCCAAAAGTCTACTGGAACTATTGCAGTGCCCTCTAGGACACTGCCACCGATGCAGTCAATCCATGTTTACCATTGTCTATCCAAAGCTCTTTCCACTAAGAGAGACACCTATGGCTGGACTTCATCAGGGGTAATAATATCAGGGAGAGGGGCTTGTAGACCTAAAAGCAAAGTAGATGTATTGCATATAGAGTGAGGCTGTTAACACTAGTAACAATTCTGGGTTAAATCTGATGAAGCTGTAGAGAATAGCAATAAAGGCGTTATAGAGTAATATGATGAAATATATAGAATTCTAATAAAAATTTGAAATAATGGACCTTCAGCAAAGGTGGGAGGGCTAGTACTTGTTGCAGACCAGATGCATTATCAAATGCTATTCTTTGTTTATTGTCACAGGAGGACCACTGTTAGCTTTGTGGCTTATTGCTGCTCAACCCAGTGTCTGCAAACGTTTGACTTGCTAAGTTGATATGCATTGTGGTTGCTGCCCTTGTTTCTTCATCTACTTTCTTATGGGCTCCTCCTTTCCATGAAGTGATCTGCTCCCCAGAAGATCCACCACTAATACTTTCTGACTTTGTGGAATTCAAGGACTCTTTATTGGTTCAGATATGGGCATCTCGGAGTTACCTTACTATCTCCTTCCCGGTGGGTCATCCAATTAAGTCTGTTAATCCCTCTGGGTCTTTCAAGATTAACCAAGAAAAGCCACAGGGAAGTGAAAAATCAAAATTATCTTTATATAAGATTTTAGCCGGGATCTTGTTTTTTAATGTATTTGATTTCAAGTAGGCTGCAGCATTGATGCATCATGGGTGAGTATGCCAAATCACAAGGGATGTAATGGAGATGTTAAAAGTAGAGTCCTGCGCTGGTCAATTTTTCAGCACCCGTATCCGCAACCCGCATTCTGACCCGCTTGGACCCGCTACCCGACCCAACCCGCAAGTACCTTATCCGTGCCCCGTTGACCATCAAGAATCAGGACATGCTGTAGTTGGAACCTGGAAGTGACATCATCAGAAGTGGGCGGAAGTAGGCATGCTGAGGGAAAAATGGAGGCTGCCGTAAACCCGGAAGTGACATCATCAGGAAAAAAAAAAGAGTAAAATTTGAGAAGATCCGCAACCCAATCCGCCACCTGCAAAATTGGAGAACCACCAACCCGCTTCCATACCCGCTCCGGAAACTCCTACCTGCAAGCCGCAGGGTACCTCCAGTTTTTACCCGACCCGATGCAGGACTCTAGTTAAAAGCTCCCTAATCTATAAGTCTCAATGGTCAACAGTTTCAGCAATGACAAAATTTTATCAGGACAGCCACACAATTTAGCAGCAATTAATACAATTGAAAAGATTGTTCTGCCCTTTTAAAGACCTGTTTTTAACCAGCCTGAATACTGTCAGAATACATGTAAATGATGGTGCTTATATAGTGTTTTAATCAACTAATGCTGTTCCCCAGTTGTCATAACTCCCCGCAGTCCCAGAAGCAATTTGCAGCTGATTATCCCATCTGTCCCATTGCTTATTTAACCTTTTGTGTGCCAGCATGGGGTGGTGACATATACTGTGCCAGTGCAATTGATTCTGGATTGTCTGGCAGCACTCCAGAAGGCTCTGGCATGAAAAAGGGTTAAAGGGTGTACAATAAATAATGAACTCATGTATATATTGCCATAATTTGCTAAATCTTAATTAGCAATCTTGACCTGTTTTTCGGAGCAGGCTGCAATTTACAGACAATTAGTGTATTGTAAACAATAGTGATCCAGTTTGAAGCAACTTGAAGAAGATTGTTTTAATCAGGATGCAACATATTCGTCATTTTTGTATTTAAGATTATTACGATTATTAAGGTTTGAGAAAAAAATGTAAATGATTTAATAATCTGTTAATACAGATCGAACGCTTACTGTTCTTCGGGGTTCTCAAATTACCTGGACGTTTAAGGACCAGTAACATCAAAAAGTGAAGTTTTACATTTGACATTTGTATGTGTTGATCTAGCACCTACAAGTAAACTTTCTTCAAATTACCGATTTTGGTTATCATCCTATAGAGAGCTGCGATTAACATTTGACCCGTTTATCTTATTGAGTAGGAACAAAACCCATTGTATTCTACACAGCTCATCTGTTATGTAAACCCGTGCCTTTTCTCCTTTTTCAGCTTGATTGGCTGCCACCATGGCTACACCACCGATTGTTTTATATAAATTGTAGTAGTGTTTCTAAAGCAAAATTACACAGTAGATTATATTTTTATTACTATAGACCACTTTAATTTTTTTTTTTTGGTGTTACTATTCCTTTACGGGCTCAGGTTGAAGGAGAATGCGACCCTGTAATAAAAAAAAAACCTGTAAGAGCCAATTACACATTTTTGGGAAGTTCAAAATAATACTGCTGAAGTTCTGCATCAGTTGATATTATGAGGCAAAATATTGATTTTTAGGTTGTCTTAAAGAATTGCTATTTTACGCAGAACAATTCATTTGCAATTGTTATGTTAATATTTGTTAATACCCCTGGATTATATCATTAAAATGATTGTGTTGGTAAAGAGTGCAATAATGGTGACTCCCTGTGTTTTATTAATTTGTTTTACCACTTGAGAAGTTTACTGTTAGAATTTAGGTAGTGAAGTTTTTTTTCTAAGTGATACCGACGCTAAAAAACTACATTTTAAAATATGAATGTACATTAAAGTTACATATAGGTCATGTGTTTTTTGCTGAGAGGTTTATTTTTGTAATTGTTAGTTGAAGTTTCTAAACCTGGCTCTTTTGCCAACCTGACTGTCCCATCTCAGCCTGTCAGTTAGAGTTTCTAATACTAACGGACTCCTGCTGCACAAATATGGCAGCCCCCTCATACAGGAACATGGGGCATCAGACAGGTAATGTAAAAGCATCATGCAAATACTTTATGGCAAAGTTAGAAGTAGCTTTCAGAGGCAATATTATGATAGATGTAAAAAAAAAAGTTTAATTTCTGTTGTCAGTATCTCTTTAAATCAAAGCATTTTTACCAATGTATTATACTGTAGTTTAGAAAAAAAAATAGTTTAGCGCCTTGTTATTGGAGCTGCAAAGTAGAACTGGACTAGCTACCGGAGTTCAGTCCTGACCGCTACCTGCAAGGTGTTTTTATGTTCTTGTGTAGGTTCCCTCCAGGTAATCCTGTTTCCTCTGCACTCCAAAAACCTACAGGTGGATTAATTGGGTCCTTCTAAAACTGACCACATCATGTGTGAGTGATAGAGACCTCAGACTGTAAGTTCCACTAGGGCAGAAACCAATGTGAATGATCTAAAGAAATGTGTCGGTGCTATGTAAATAACGAGTAATTTAGAAGAAAAAATATTTTGCAAGGTAAAGTATCCCATCAGATGCAAGTGTTCTAAGAAACTTGTATAGTTTTCTGATAAAGGGTATAAAAAGTCCCCGCTATGTTGAAAGACTGTGCAATTTAGGTTTGTTTTATGCTGGAGGAAAGGCACTATACAGCTGATTTCTTAACCATTTTTCAAAGAATATGAATGATAACAAAAAAACTTTTGTCACTCATGGTTAGTGGTTGGCTGAAGCCATTTATGGTCAAACAACTGTGTTTACTCTTTTTAAATCATAATCACTGACAATCCTCAGAACACCTAAAATATGTGCCCTGGCCATAATTCAAGACACTAAACTAGATCAATACCAGTCACTGTTTCTCCTGGAGGGACTATTACTAGCTAAAAGACTAATTACTCAAAACTGGAGGGCAGAAACTCCCTCCTACTTTTGCTACCTGGAAAGCAATAATGCAAGATACCTAAGTACCTAATATACAGATGCAGTCACTGGGATTTGTAAGCTAAATGCGTCGTGACTCAGTGCTAATTGAAGAAACTGTGTTATCTAAAGTTATCTTAACTCATTTAATGCATTTAACCTTTTCATTAGCATACCAAAGCACCATTGTTTTCAATGGTGAACTCTTTAATTGGATGGGATGCTGTGACACAATATTCTGTGCTAAGTGGGATAAATGGATTAGATGAATTAAGTCACGACGCATTTAATTTACAAATCCAAGTGACTGCATCTGTACATTAAAAGGGGAGTCCCCACTAAGTTTCATAGAATATGGTGTCCATGGTCCGACATTTACCCCCAACGCTCAATGCAACATACAGCAGTGTAAGTCATAAAATGTCCAGGAAAGAAAATTGAATCTTTATTAAGGATAAACATTTCGGTTCTCAGTCTGGAATTTATGTTGCATGATATGTCTACTGTTATAAGCTATGTATTGACATGTAACATAATGTCTTACTTGTTTTCATCAACACTGTTGTAAAATACATGCTTTTACTCACTCAATAAACTACCCGAATTTTAAAAAAAATCCTAATCACTACACAAACTACTCAAATGACCCTGATCAAAAGTTTACATACCCCAGTTCTTAATACTGTGTATTGCCCCCTTTAACATCAATGACAGCTTGAAGTCTTTTGTGATCTTTGTGGATGAGGCTCTTTATCTTCTCAGACAAAGGTAAAGCTGCCCATTCTTCCTGGCAAAAAGCCTCCAGTTCCCTGTCTTGCATAAACTGCACGTTTGAGATCTCCCCAGAGTGGCTCAATGATATTGAGATCAGGAGACTGAGATGGCCACTCCAGAACCTTCACTTTATTTTGCTGTAGCCAATGACAGGTCGACTTGGCCTTGTGTTTTGGATCATTGTCATGTTGGAATGTCCAAGTACGTCCCATGTGCAGCTTCCAGGATGATGAGTGCAAATTTTCCTCCAGTATTTTTTGTATTTCACCTGAAGTTATTTGTGGGTTTTTCCTTGAACCCCGAACAATTTTTCTGGCAGTTGTGGCTGATATTTTAGTTGGTCAACCTGACCGTGGTCTGGTTTCAATAGAACCCCTATTTTTCCACTTCTTAATTAGAGTTTGAACACTTCTGATTGGCATTCTCAATTCCTTTGATATTTTCTTATATCCCTTTCCTGTTTTATAGAGTTTAATTACCCTTTCCCGCAGATCTTTTGCTTTCCCCATGACTTAAGGTGGCCATACACGAAGAGATCCGCTCGTTTGGCGATGTTGCCAAACGAGCGGATCTCTCCCCGATATGCCCACCTTGTGGTGGGCGATATCGGGCTGATCCGATCGTGGGCCCTAGGGCCCAACGTTCGGATCAGTATGGGCGGTCGGATCGCGGGACCGCATCAACGAACAGATGCGGCCGCGATCCGACTGGATTTTTAATCCTGCCCGATCGACATCTGGCCGACTTTCGGCCAGATATAGATCGGGAAAGCCCGTCGGAGGGCCCCCCACACGGGCAGATAAGCTGCCGACACAGTCTGTCGGCAGCTTTTATCTGCCCGTGTATGGCCACCTTTAGAATACAAAAAACATCAGTGCAGCACTAGATGAAAGATGCAAGGGTCTGTCAGGAGTCCAGAAAGTCATTGACCTTTTATACACACCCACTAATTACAAGCAAACCGATCACAGGTGAAGATGGTTACCTTTAATAGCCATTCTAATCCTTTTGTGTCAAGTTGTGTGCATGTTATCAGGCCAAATCACCAGGGTGTGTAAACGTTTGATCAGGGTCATTTGGGTAGTTTGTGAAGTGTAAACACAAGTTGTTTGACAATAAATGGCTTCAGCCAACCACTAACCATGATTGAAAGGAAAGTTTTTGTGTTATCATTCATATTCTCTGAAAAATGGTTAAGAAATTATAAATTCTGCTGGGGTATGTAAACTTATGAGCACATCTGTATATAGGGCTATATAATAACTGTGTGTGTTTATTAGGGATTCATTGAAAGCCAGGATTTTGTTTTTATTTGTATTGTACATATACAGGCTGTGGAATTCAAAGGTGACCTCTTTTTGTTTTACAAGAGGCCACATGGATCATCAGGGTAGGACTGGCCCAGATCCCCTTTCACGATATTCTGATTTACCGTTTACGCATGCGCCGCCAAGCAGCACCATATTACATCGAAGTTGGGGAGCCCTGGACTGTAGGCAGTCCAGTCTGACCCTGTGGATCATTAATTGTTATCAAAGGCACTGGCTGCATTGGGCGCAACTGCCATCTTTGACCTTGTCAGTTACCAGGAACAAATTTACTTGAAGCCAGTACCAGATTAGTTTCTAGTGTGCATGCTACTGCTTAGTTTCAATTGCCATGGATATGACATAGCCAAACATTAGGGTTGCCACCTGGCCGATATTTTACCGGCCTGTCTTGTAAAAATGATGGCTGATCCCAATGTTCTAGGTAAAAAAGATAAATATAAAGAAATGCCGGTATTTTTTCCCAGAAAAGGTGGCAACCCTACGATGGAAGCCACCAACAGATCCAGGAGGATTTTTTTCTCAAATTAGTTTTTTAAAGAATATATGTTATGTGGACATGGGCAATGTATGAACTTTTTATAGAGGCATATATAATAAAAATCTGGGGTGAGGGGTGTCAAGGCACATCATAAGCTTGTGCTCTGTTGCTGGGGGGAGGGTTTTGGTTGCCTGCCTTGGAGATAACACTGTTTGGCGTCATTCTCTTTTCCTATCCGTTCCATGCGAACTTATCACTCTAACATCAAACCAGTTTTACCAGTGCTTTTACCTTTACATCTTAGGGCTAGACCACACCAGGTCCGGACTGAGAATTAAAATAGGCCCTGGCATTTCAGGTACACAGAGGCCCAATCATCGCACACAGGGGCCCAAACAGCCCCCACCAGCCCACTAAATACTGATTTTCTATGGCACCTTATAGCAGCCCCTCTGGCATTTGCCAGAACCCACAGATTGCCAGTCCGGGCCTGGACCACACGGTAAGATTTCAGGGAGATTTCTCGCCTGGGATTTCCCTGAATTGCTTGCCCGTGTCTCTCGCCCACTAAACTGTAAGTCGTCTTCGCCTATTCACACGCGGCAATGCATTTTCCTAAGTTGTTCGAAAGACGCACCAAAAAAGGGGCCAGGCGACTAATCTCCTTGAAATCTTCCCGTGTGGTCTAGCCCTTACATTGCCTTCGTACAGGAAAAGACTGCAATATAATAGACTATTGGGCAACTGACAAAATGAAAAAGAAATATTGTAGTTAAAAGAACTTGATTTTCACAAAAGGCTTAATCTGTTTCATGAATGCAGCAGTTTTATATACTTCAGATTTAAATTGTATGTCGAGAATGCCACTTCAGTTAATTAGTTCGTTCAAGTAAAAACCTTTTTGGAGTTATTATTCCAATTTTGTTGGAGTTAACGATGTCAAATTTAGTAAGATGATTTTCTGGGACAAACCAACATTTAAACTAAAATGACGCCATATTCAGTTTAAAGTTCAGCTACAAATCTTTTTTTAGTTCCTGACCAGAACCCTATCAAAGGGATCTTAATAAATAATTTGGAACACATAACATGTTAAAGTACATGGAAAGGCAAAAAAATATAATCCCATTTTCACTTTTTAATTGAAAAAGAAACCTATCTCCAATATACTTTAATTAAAAAATGTGTACCGTTTTTATAAGAAACCTGACTGTATGCAGTGAAATACTCCATTTATTTCTGTGGATAGGAATTGTCAGACGGTCCTGATCTTCTCCTCAGGGAAACAATCATACTTATGAACAGCAGTGAAGCCCCCCTCACTTTACTTCCCAGTCATGCAGAACTCCAGCAGCTCTGTTTCCCTGTAGAGCTGTCGGCGACTGTGTGCAGATTTGTATTGTATTTTAATTTTGCCTTTACATCCCCTTTACTGTTTCCAACTCCAGCTGCAAGAACAAAGATCATGGAGCCAGATTTAAACAGATAAACAGGGACTCTATTTGGAGGATTATTTTGCTGCAGTCACTGGTTCTGCAGAGTTGGAGAAAGTTTGTATTAAACAATACAACTATAAAATCCACATTAGATTACATGACAACACAGGACCCATAGCTCGCAACCCGCATTCTTACCCACCTGGACCCGCTACCCGAGTCGCCAATACCTTATACGCATCCCTGACCTGCGACCTGCTACCCATCCAGAATCAGGAAGTGCTGTAATTTTAACCGGAAGTGACCTCTTCGGAAGTAGGTGTGATCCTAAAAAATTAGTAAAAATCGCTATTGAGAACGGGCACGACCCGCAGAACCGGCGACTTGCGTCAATACCCAGAACTGCAACCCGCAGGGTACCGCAGGTTTTTGCAGGTAACCCACTGGTACCCAACCCGCTGCAGGACTCTAGTCTGTATATTCTGATTATTAATCAGTCTTGCTGTATCTGCTTCTGGCAGATATTATTTGGCTTGTGCTGTTTTGATCAATTATGAATATCCCTTAGCAGCCCAGATCACACTGAGCATGTGCACAGTCTTGGTCTTGCAAAGATGTTTAACAAAGTTACAAGATGACAGGCCTCTGTGGTCAACTTTGAAAGCATAAATCATTTGTTTGATTAGGCTTGTGGTGCAGTAAGTTCATGTTTATGTTTAGTATACAAAATACAGCATTTCTAGCATTATTCTATTTTAGCCTTTCCTTGTCCTTTAAACCACAAAGCAGGGGTTGAAATCAAAAAGTCACAGAACTATTTCTTAGCAACACATTTTCCTTACTCTAAAACACCCAGCACTTTATCTCCAATCTTTACATACTAGAAGCCTCCAAACATTAAGGTACACATTTATAAGCAGTCAAATCTGAGTTTAACATTTCATCTGGAATTTTACCCCCTCCTAATATACAGTATTTTTGATAAACCAGCGGGGTTGTTTGCATTTAGATCGATCTGCAATTGACTACTTCAGCAGCTATCTAGTTTGTCTAGTTCAGCAGCTATTGCTTGCTAGGGTACAAATAATTCTAGCCAGGTCCGGACTGAGAATTAAAATAGGCCTGGGCATTTCATCTAACCAGAGGCCCAATCAGCCCCCACCAGCCCAATAAATACTGATTTTCTCTGGCACATTATAGTAGCCCCTCTGGCATTTGCCAGAACCCACAGATTGCCAGTCCGGGCCTGATTCTAGCCATGCATCCCAAATGTCCTGTTTTTAGAGGGACAGTCCCTCTTGACAGCTCGACCTGCAGTCCCTCATTTGTTCTGTAAAGTCCAGTTTTTAATCTGCACTGGCCAGAAAAAGAAACAATGTTTCTAACTTAATTGGCAGAGAGCCCAGAACTGCCAGGAAGTTCATATAAAATATTTTGTAACAATTTCGAGATAAGCAAATAAGTAATTGTAACAAGATAAGATAGCAGGTCCCTTGGGCAATTCACCTTCATTAGCAAAACTGTAATAACTGGAAAAAAAATCATAAACTTTCATAACCTGCCAAATTTTGTAATATGAACATGGTAATTAGGGGGTGTGGCCACAAAAATGGGCACAGTCAAAAAAATTGCTGTGCTATGTGGGCAACTTTTTTGTCCCTCTTTGTTTCCAAAATGTTGGGAGCTATGTCCTAACAACCAGGTACCAGTGGCTTGAATGACTGATTGGAATATGAATAGAAAGATAAGTGATAAAAATTAACCATAGCAATACAAACATTGTTGCAGAGTAATTGTTTTTGGCTGCCAGGGTCAGTGACCCCCATTTGTGAGCTACAAAGTCAGAAGAATACATCTAATAATCCAAAAACTGTTTAAAAAAAAAATGAGCAATAACAATGAATTATCTCGTGTTAATCATCTTTAACTCGCTTTTAAAACCCTTTTACCAAACACTATCTGGTAAATACTTCAAGCAAAACTACCTGCTGTCAGGAGGAACATCCCCTTTGGTTACAAATACGTCTCTCCTTCCTTGAAACAGTAAAAAAACCAACTTACCTTCAGGTATGTGTCATTGTCTTCTACATTCCTACTTGACCCCATTTCTTTACCTCTTGAATTCTGTATATATTCTCTCACTGGCAATTTTAATTCAGTACTGGCTCACTTCTCCATTATATCCTTCTCTTTTGTCCTCTTCTCTGCAGCCACAATATAATAATGCCTGTTCTTGAAATAACCTGAACACCACAATCGATTTGTATTTTTTTTTTTTTTAAATCGATATTTATAATAATAATACTTCATAATCTGTTGGGTTCTAGCCTTATCACAAGGCCTATACTCGTTGCTAATTCTCATGGACTTCTCTCTAGCATTTGATTCTGTGGATGATATTAAGACTAGGTAGTCAGAATGCTTTCATTGTCTGTCTCTTGAACTGGTTTATTTGTTTCATCAGGTTGTATTATTTTTTCCCCATATTCATGTGTATTCATTTTATTACACAATTGCTAATTACTGGCACCCTCTGCAGAGATGCTGTGCTTCCGATGCAAATCTTATAGGGGTATGTCCGGGTGCTCAAGCCACGAACCTCTCGCTTAAAATCATCTTTCGATAAATGAACTGTAAATTTTGAGTCACTCACCACTCGGGATTGGTTGTTCGGGTGCGATGCCCCAAAACCATAGCAAAGGGAGACCAGTCAATTCTCAAAAGAGGAGCAAGGAATTCATGAACTCCCAGACAGCGATGTAGGGTGAAATAGCTATTATTTCTTAAATACATTACCTGGCACATTTCATGTGTCCTCACATGTAGTTATAGGTATAATACAAAGTATAGGTTAAAAAGCATACAGACCTAACGTCTCAAGCTACATGTTTCCTTCTAATTCCATTAACTCTGCCCATGGTTAAAAACATTATAAAATATACAAAGCTGATTCCTTTCTACCACTGTCTAGTCTGCATTCATTTCGAAGCTTATGTAACATTTCTTATAGCCTTAAGTACTATTTCAAATCTTGAACAAACTAATTACAATGTTTTGTCTCCAAAACAGACACATTGACTTTGCCGCTTCTTATCCTCTAAATCCATTATGTCACCTACACCTTTTGAGTTCATTGTTCTTCAAACTTCCTTATATGTATTTAAAAATTCATGTTAACTCTTCTGCAGTGTCGGACTGGGATGCCAAGGGCCCAACAGAACACCTTAGACTGGGGCCCACCAGAACACCTTAGACTGGGGCCCACCAGAAAACCTTAGACCAGGGGCCCAACTTTCCAAACGATTATTCCTTCTCTCCTCAATCTCTTTATTCTTCTATTCTTTTAGATCTACTTACTATACTCTGTTCTTCCATACTCAATTCTTCCATTATTAAGCCTCTTGTTCCACATAAAGAAATAGGGAATGAACATGAAATAGGCCAAATTGTTAGAAGCAAGAGGCCCACTGACACCTGGGCCCACCGGTAGTTTTCCTGGTATCCCTGTGGACCAGTCCAACACTGCTGTTTAGCGTAATTTCATTTAAATGTTGTTTAATTGATATTTCTTTAAAAATATTGTATAATTCATATTTCTTAAATTAGACTTTTTTTTTTAAACATTTTTCAGTACAATTATCACATATTCATATTTGTCACACATAGGAGGAAGGTAGTCCAGCAAGATATACATTAAAGAAGTTCCACAGTATGATAATACCCAGTCTGGATTATCTGTTCCGATTGTACATATAATGCGGGAACCAGAAAGAAATAAAATTATACATAAGAAAAATGAAAGAAAAAGAAAGTAGTAATAATACAAATACAAGTAAGTCCTCTCCCACTATTTTTGACCAACCTATATTTTAACATTAGAATCAGTTAACGGAGCATAAAGTGCAATGGTTCAATGCCCTTCCATCTGGGAATAGACTTTCCAAGGGTGCCATATATCATAAAATTGTTTATGCTTCCCCAGGGATTGTGCTGTTAATTTTTTCGTAGAGGCATACCCTTGCCAACCTTTCTTTGACTTTATTACATATGGGGTCTTCCGAGCTGCTGCGATCGTTTCTTTCGTTGAATTGAATATGTATGTAATTAAACGTAGCTCAGTTTTTGCTATACCTTCAATTTTTTTTATGTAATAGCACTTCCCATTAGTTTTTAGGGGGAGTTACACCCAGTATACTCTCCAACATGGCAAATACTCTGCACCAAAGACGCCTAACCTTAGGGCAATTCCACCAAAAATGGGCCATGGTACCCATGTCTTTGCACCACAGAAAGCAATTGGCAATATACGTTGGAACCCATTTTGCAATTCATGCAGGGACTAAGTACCATCTGGTTAGAATTTTTATAAAGGTATATTTTATTGTTTTAACAACACAAAACAATTAACAAGACATATCCATATTACAGTTATGATTGATTGTAATGGCTAGGGTATGAATAAAATAATGTTGTAATGGCTAAGTTGGTGCAGAAACAGCGTCTTTCCTATAGTTGTTATTATAAGCAGCTTGTGTAGCGACTGTGGAAGTAGGGAGATAAGGTAGAGGATATAGATCAAGCGAATGTCAGCGAGTCTGGGTCACACCAGGCCCCCCATACTTTGTCAAATTTACCTGGTATCCCCCTTGTTTCATACGTTAATTTGATTAATGGAAGAGCTCCATCTATCAGTCGTCTCCAGAAGGAAGAGCTCCATCTATCAGTCGTCTCCAGATGTTCCCCATCCAGTGCATAATGACTGCTTTTTTAGCGTAAAACATAAGGGAGCGTAGCCGAGTTCTGGCTACATTGTTTGGTATTAAGTCATCAATCACTCCCAGTAAGCATACCACTGGGTCCACTATCTGCGGTGTGCCCAGTTCAGTGGCTAGAATGTCCATTACCTTGGTCCAGAATAACTTCACTGATGGGCAGAACCAGATCATGTGAATAAAATTGGCACCTGGGAGTTTGCATCGAGGGCACAGATCGTTTTGTCTTTTCCCAATTTTTTTTTAGTTTAAGTGGGGTTGTATAAATTTGATGAAGAAACTTGTATTGTATTAATCTGTCCCTTATCGAGATTAGGAAGCTATAGGCCGTTTCTGTTGCTCCTTCCACTGCTCTTGGTTGAGGCCAGGGATGGCTTGTGTCCATAGGAGGTTGGCTCTAGCAAATGGGGGTTTGACCGTTTCCATGATGTTCTGGTATGTTTTGGACAGTAATTTACTAGGGGAGGGATAATAGAGAGTGTTTTCTATGTTAACCATGGATATTGTTGGAGCAAGTGTGTGGAACTGTGCCTGAAAGGCATGCCTGAGCTGGAAGTACCTATAAAGTTGAATTTGTTGACCAGGACATCTCTCTTGTAGGTCCTGGATTGTGGGGAACTGTTCATTTAGAACTAAGTCTGACATTTTTTTTATGCCTAACCTTATCCAGTACCTAAAATCAGGGAGGTCATGCAGGTGAGGGAGTAGTGAGTTTCCCCATAGGGGAAGGTTGGGCGACAGATGTGGTAGTGGGTGGCCCAAAAGTTTTCATGCCAATGACCATGCTTTGTGTGGAGTGGCGAGAGTGCTTGGTACAGTCGCCATATCGGAGTGATGCCTATAGGGGTAGGTACCAAGGCCCTCAATAGTGTGGAGGATAGAAGCCTGGAGAATCGTTTTGGGATTATATGGGTTGGGAGAGAAACACCACTGCAGGTAGTAGATCTGGGAGGCCAGATAGTAATGATAAAAGTGTGGGAAGGCCAGACCCCCTTTACCAATGGGGGCCGTCAGTCTTTCCCAAGAGATACATGGGTTTTTTTTGGCCCAAATAAATGGGAGTATAATTTTAAATTTCTTAAAAAAAGAGCGGGGAATGATGAATGGAGTGTTATGGAAGATGTATAGCAGTTTAGGTAGGTATATCATTTTGATAATATTAACGCGCCCCCATAGCATCAGTGGGAGATTGGCCCAGTATTTAAGGGTACCAGAGAGAGAGTCAATAATTGGGTCTAGATTATGTTGAATAAAAGAGTGTGGGCTGGTTAGAATTTTTAGAGAAGTTTCTTGTATATCAAAACTGAGGGAACAATGAGCTATATTGAGGAAAATCCTTGACCTCTTTTACTCTTCTAAATTTAGGTTTAATTCCTTTTCCCAGGCCTTAATATAATCTAATTCTTTAGGAGGAGTAGCATTGGCCCTGTTGTCAAAAAAGTTTGATATTAATCTCCTCGACTGAGAATATTTAATGCAAAATAACTCAAATTGAGAAGGGGCGCTATAATTTTTAGACTGAGATAGTGACTTAATGTATTGTCGAATTTGAGCATAGTAATGTTCAGATTGTGGAATTTCAAATTTTTGCTGTAGTTTAGTAATTGCGATCATTTTCCCCACGTCTAAAAGATTGTGAATATTGATTAATACCTTTTCAATCCACCATTTCAAGGAATTTGGTGATAGGCCGGGTGGAAAAGTAGGATTATTAAATAAACTGAGAACAGGGGTATGATCAGGTCGTTTGCAATGTTCCCATACCCTAAGGGAATGTGCAATGACAGGGTTCAATATTGGGGGGTGATCCCTTGGGGAAAGCCAGAGCTAGTTATATAGGGGAATTTCAGGAATAGTACATTGTTCTATAGAAACCTATTGTAAATAATTAGGTTCAACATGCCATTTGACTAATTGGCTTAGGCAAGCAGCTTGGAAGTACTTAGTGAAGTTTGGGATTCCCAGGCCCCCTTTTGATCTACGACAAGTTGCTATATTGTGGGCAAGTCAGGGGGGGGGGTGGGGGTTGTTTTTCCAAATTAATTTTGAACATGCTTTTTGAAGTGCTTTAAGTAGGCCCTTTGGAGGGTCTACTGGCAATATGTGAAATAAATATACAGCTAGAGGTAAAATTAACATTTTTACTGTGTGTATTTGGCCTAATAGTGTGAGAAGGAAATTAGTCCATTTCTGGAGAGATGTTTTGACTTTAGTAAGCAATGGTAGGTAGATAGCATCAGCCGCTTGATTGCAGTTTGGCATCGGTTTAACCCCTAAATAATCTTAATGTGAATATGCTCAATTAAAATCAAAATATATTTGTAGTAACTTAAGCAGAGGATGGATGGGGAAGGTTGATATTGAGAGCTTTAGATTTAGTCCTCCCAAATTTAAATTGGGGAGGGTATTAGGTCATAAGCAAATAAAGTGCATTTATACTCTGTGCCCCGATAGAAATACCAGATATATCTAATGATGACCCAATTGAAGCTGCAAGTGGTACTATCACCAATAAAAAAAGTGTGGGGGACAGTGGGCACCCCTGACGTGTGCACCTATGTATGCAAAACGGTTGGGAAAGGAGGCCTAAGGTTCTAATTTGGGCCGTTGCAGTATTGTATAGAGCAGAAACATAGTTTAGAAAGGGTACTGGGAAGCCCATATGTTTTAAGGTATAAAAAAAGATATTCCCAATCTAGCGAGTCGAGTGCCTTCTCAAGATCCAAAAATAGGATAATTGAGGAGGCGTTCAACTCAGAAGCAGACCAATTAACACTAAATAATTTTCTAATATTGTCATATGTATGTTTTCCTGGAGCAAAACCAGATTGGTCTCTATCAATAAGAGAATGAATAAACGTGTTTAACCATAAAACCAGCACTTTCACTAAAATGTTTACGTCTATCAAAATTGGTCTAAAATTGCCACATTGAGTCGTATCTTTACCCAGTTTAGGCAACAAGGCTATGCAAGCGGTCAATACCTCAGGTGACAGTTGTCGCCCCTTAGCAAGATTGTTGAAGGAGGCAAGTAGCTGAGGGGCCAATAGATTTTTGAATTTTTTATAGTATGCTCCAGTTAATCCGTCAGGACCTGGTGCTTTAGATGATTTTAGAACCTTAATAGCGTCTAAAATTTATTGTAGCATAATGGGATCAGAAAGCTTCTACTGTTAGTCCAGTGTTAATTTAGGTAATTTTATTTTATACCTGCTATAATAATGCTAATAATGGGTCTGTGTGGTTAGGGGAGAAGTGTTTTTAGAGTATAAGTCATAGAATTTAGTGAATTCAAATCAGACTTTTTAAAATCAGATTATTATGAAACCTTAGGGGAAAAAAGGGGAAAAGAAGAAAAATTCCATATCTTGACCCTTAAACGTCTAGGTTCCTTAAAGGGATACTTCAGTTAATAGTGCTGCTCCAGCAGAATTCTGCACTGAAATCCATTTCTCAAAAGAGCAATTTTTTTTATTTCATTTTGAAGTCTGACATGTGGCTAGAACTATTGTCAATTTCCCATCTGCCCCAAGTCATGTGACTTGTACTCTGATAAACTTTTACTGCTGTACTGCAAGTTGGAGTGATATCACCCCTCCCTTTTTCCCACCCAGCAGCCTAACAAAAGAACAATGCGAAGGTAACCAGATAACAGACTCATGAAGTCTGAAATGTTGCTATAATCATGACAGTTTTAGGAAGGACTTATGAAGTCTGAAATGTTGCTATAATTTGTGACAGTTTTAGGAAGAACTCATAAAGTCTGAAATGTTGCTATAATCATGACTGCTTTAGGAAAGACTCATGAATTCTGAAATGTTGCTATGATTCGTGACAGTTTTTGGAAGGACTCGAAGTCTGAAATATTGCTATAATCGTGACAATTTTAGGAAGGACTCATGAAATCTGAAATGTTGCTATAATATGTGGCAGTTTTAGGAAGGACTCATGAAGTCTGAGATATTTTGTGACCGTTCTAGGAAGGACTTGTGAAGTCTGAAATGTTGCTATAATTCGTGACCGTTTTAGGAAGCTCTCATGAAGTCTGAAATGTTGCTATAATTCGGGACAGTTTTAGGAAGGACTCGAAGTCTGCAATGTTGCAATAATCCTGACTGCTTTAGGAAGGATTCATGAAGTCTGAAATGTTGCTATAATCAGTGTTGGACTGGGATGCCAGGGGCCCACCAGAAAATCCTAGACCAGGGGCCCAACTTTCCAAACTATTATTCCTTCTCTCCTCACTTAACCTCTTTATTCTCCTATTCTTTTAGATCTACTATACTCTACTCTTCCATTATTAAGCTTCTTTTTCCACATAAAGAAATAGGGAATGAACATGAAATAGGCCAAATTGTTAGAAGCAAGAGGGCCCACTGACACCTGGGCCCACCGGGAGTTTTCCTGGTATCCCTGTGGGCCAGTCCGACACTGGCTATAATCATGACAGTTTTAGGAAGGTCCATTTTCAATTGAATTGAAATCGTTCTAATGCATCGTTCGATTAGAACAATTTTAACCAAAATCCTTTGAATTCCTAGGAGTTTTCATAACAGGTTCTAGGAGGTCCCCCATAGGCTAAAATGGCAATTCAGCAGCTTTAAGGTGGTGGTGTTGATTTTAAAGAGACAGTACTTCGAATTTTCACATTTTTTCTATTCAAATCTCATTTTGGCCTATTCGATAGTCGAAGTAGCCCAAAATTACATCCAATTTTGAAAATACAAATTTTATTAGAATTTTCACTTCGACCCTTTGTAAATCTGCCCCATGAAGTCTGAAATGTTGCTACAATCATTGCTTCAGTATAATGGTCACAAGGAACAGCTTGTAGGCAGGAATACTGCTCAAAAACTTTTATTCATAGCACTACGAATAAAAGTTTTGAGCAGTATTCCTGCCTACAAGCTGTTCCTTGTGACCATTATACTGAAGCATTACATGAAGTGTACCTACAGGCGGGGTACAAACACAAGGATAAAGCGACTATTGCACAAAGAAGCATTAAGTTGCTACAATCATGACCGTTTTAGGAAGGACTTATGAAGTCAAAAATATTGCTGCGATCAAGCCAGCTTGAGAAAGCACTTGTAGGGGGGAATTCAAAAAAGTCGTGATATTGAGACAAAATAAAAGTGAGAAAAGGAGATAAAAATGTTGGATTTCCAACCAAATTCACAAACCTCTATCTCCACTTTTGTGAATTTGTCTTTTAAACTGACAGTGTTCAGATTTTTTCTGACTTTGTCTTTAGCTCTGACTACACCTGTCAATCAGCCATCAAACTGGAATTTTTCAGGGAAGGGTTTATTTTATGTAGGAAAATTATACATAATTTTTTCAGGATAACCTGGGCTTTCTAAATCTGCCTACACTGTGTAATTTCAATTCTGAAACGAGATGTAAGGGTCTAAATACAATAAATGCTATTTTGCATAATATCGGGATTTGTATAGGAAATATGTTTTGTTATGTTTGGTCAAGTGTATAATTGCTGCCAAAACTGAAAAAAGCCTTTACTTTTCCTCTAGATAATATATCACTCAAATTGCTAATATTGCCTCATTCATTGAGCTAAAACTAGTAAAATAATGCAAGTGTGAGTTAAAAACGTTTTACATATCAAATTGTATAAAATACACTTTTTTGTTTAATCAGTGTTTTACTTGTTTGAGGCTTTTATACCTATAAGGTTTGATAGAAACGTGTGCCCTGACTGTAAGATGCTTAAAAAAATAATGTCATGGTGCAGTGTTTGGGTAGTTTGTGAGCAAAAGCATCTGCAAATTGCATGCAAATGGTAGACAGTAGATGCAATGTGTTAGAGGCAGGGCATTTTACAAATGGAAAAATGTAGATACAGGCATGGGACCTATTATCCAGAATGCTTGGGACCTGGGGTTTTCTGAATAACGGATCTTTCCATAATTTGGATTGTCATACCTTAAGTCTACTAGAAAATCATGTAAGCATTAAATAAACCCAATAGGCTGGTTTTGCCTCCAATAAAGCTTAATTATATCTTAGTTGGGATCAAGTATAATGTTTTATTATTATTATTATTATTATAGAGAAAAAGGAAATGATTTTTGAAAATTTTGATCTGATTATTATGGAGTCTAGGGAGACGGCCTTTCTGTAATTCGGAACTTTCTGGATAACGGATCCGATACCTGTATTTAGAGCTTCGAAAAATAACCAGCAAAGCACAAGTGGTCTGTCTGAGATCCTCCAGGTATGACTGAATGTCTCAGCCATGATTGTCTGAATCCTTATAGTCACAACAGACTTGCCAAAAGCAAACTTAAGGTGGCCATACAAGGCGAATAAAAGTTGCCAACAGTCTCTGCAGCTTTTTTGCGTTCCCACAATCCGACTGCCTGTCAACCCATCATTATGATCCGATCGCTGGGCCCTAGGGCCCACGATTGGATCAGCCCAATTTCGCCCACCTCAAGGTGGGTATATTGGGGAGAGATCCACTCATTTGGCGACACCGTGTATGGCCACCTTTACACTGTGACAGGATAACATGTACATGACTGTTGTCAGTTGAGTATCTAGAAATGTCTGAATATGAATACTATGAACACTACTATGAACACTACTGAACATGGCACAGCCCAATTAGACTCCAGCCCTCCTATCCCATTCATAAATAAAATGAGGAGTGTTTTCTAATTCTTCTGTCAACTGGATGAATTTGTGTTGGTACGTAGCCAACAATGTAATTTTCCTGGACACACAATTACAAGAAGCAGATCAGTGGTTAGTTGATCTCACAAATCATCAGAGAAAACAACTGGGCTCAAGTGTGATACTAGATGGGGGGGGGGGGGGGGGGGGTAGGGGACATAGCCACTTGGCAAACTAGTATCAGAAATGGCCCATTACCTTAGACCACAGGGAAGTATTGGTGGAATATGGATAATGAACTTATTGTATAAACTCTGCTACTGAAAGAGTGACCGGTTCAATGGCCAGTATGGTACACACAGGCTACGGTGTGAGTAAGCTCTTTGTAGGTTAATGCTATTGAATCCTGCAGGTCAGAGAATGCTAAGCAGCTTACAGGGTTGACATGAGTCAGGACTGCTGTGCCCTTCAAGCTTTTTAATGTCCTGTCACCACTGACCTGTCCTATCCCTTTATCAGCTGCTTTGGGGTCAGTAACTCGGTGACTTCCCAGCTGTTGGATTCCATGCAAGCTGAAAGGGAGGCAAGACACTAATTAACAAAAAGTACTGTCCTTTGCCATGCGAATAAGCAAGTATGTTAGTCCAGTGTTCCATGTTTTTAGTTTTAGGATTGTGAAATATTCATCCTGTGAGCAATTTGCTTGCACTGCTCTTTAGCTGTTCATAGGAATGTGCTAATAGTCCATAATGAGGAAGGCTAAAGAGGAATCATCATTCCTATCATGGGTATAGCTATAATAAAGTAGGAAATGCTGTCAATTTCTGTCTGCCTTAATACAAGTTTACAATTCTGTCATGCTCCAGCAGAATTGTGCACTGAAATCCATTTCCCAAAAGAGCAAACAGATTTTTGTATATTTAATTTTGAAGTTTGACATGGGGCTAGACATATTGTCAATTGCCCAGCTGCCCCAAGTCATGTAACTTGTGCTCTGATAAACTTCAGTCACTCTTTACTGCTGTACTGCAAGTAGGAGTGATATCACCCCCTCCCTTTCCCCCACCCAGCAGCCTAACAACAGAACAACTGGAAGGTAACCAGATAGCCACTCCCTAACACAAGATAACAGTTCTCTGGTAGATCTAAGAACAACACTCTATAGTAAAAATCCAGGTCCCACTGAGACACATTCAGTTACATTGAGTTTGAGAAACAACAGCCTGCCAGAAAGCAGTTCCATCCTCCAAATTGCTTGCTCTTCTTGACAGCAAATGACTTGAGATGGCTGCCTACACACCAATATTGTAGCTTAAAAAAAGAATACACTTGCTGGTTCAGGAATTAAATTTTACATGGTACAGTGAATTATTTGCAGTGTAAACAGTGTCAGAAATAAAAACTACACCATAAAAATCATGACAGTATCCCTTTAACAAGAAGTACAACTGCTTTTGTTTTATTAGTCTAAACAAATTGTATTGGAATAGTTGACGATCAGAGCACATGTTAATGACTAATTAATGCAGAACCCCAAGTAATAGCAAAGAATTATAATATTTGTCTTGCAATTGGCTGATGAGTTCTTGTAGGGTTGACTACACCTATGATTATGTATCATGAAAGATGAAACTCATCTGACAGTTAGGCACATGTATATTATTTGTTTTATGATTATTGTGATGCACACACTCCTAAAGTCAGATATTAGGTTGAGCAAAATATGGACAACACAAGCAGAAAAAAACATCAGAGGAACTCTCCCTTTCAAGATCAGTGTGCATCTGAGCTCATAAAATCCTACCTAACATAATGATGTTAAACTCAATTTACAGTATATACACTGATAAAAATGTGATCGGTTGACATGAGTTACTGCCCAGATACAAATATGCCTAGTGTTTATAAATAATCCAAGGACTTCCAGCCATGGATTGTAAGGGCTCATCCAGACGAGAAGATTCGTGGAGAATAGTCGCCTGGGGACAAAACTCCACGTCTTTGAGGTGACTAATCTCCTCGAATGGCTTGCTCGTAGCACGCACCCGCTAGTAGTAAAGTCGCCTGCGCCTATTCACACGCGGCGACGCGATTTTCAAAGTCGCTCAAAATTGCCTTGCCAATTTCAGTGACTTTGAAAATCGCGTCGCCGCATGTGAATAGGCGCAGGCGACTTTTCTTCTAGCGGGTGCGTGCTACGAGCAAGCCATTCGAGGAGATTAGTCGCCTCAAAGACATAGCGTTTTGTCGTCAGGCGACTAATCTCCACAAATCTTCTAGTCTGGATGAGCCCTTAAGGTGTGAAGTTAAAACAAGTAAAGTGTTTAAAGGGCGAGGAAAGTGCAAAATAGAATAAGGCTAGAAATGCTGTATTTAGTATACTAAACATAAACTTACCGCACCACAAGCCTAATCAAATGATTTATGGTTTCAAAGTTGGCCACAGGGGGCTGTCATCTTGTAACTTTGTTATACATCTTTGCAAGACTAGACTACATACACATGCTCAGTGTGGTCTGGGATTCTTAGGGATCATCATAAATAATCAAAAAACAAAGCTGCTTGAGTTCTGCATGGCTGGTAAGTAAGGTGGGGGCTCCCCCTGCTGTTCATAAGTATGATTGTTTCCCTGCCAGAAGTTAGGGACCGTCTGACAATTCCTATCCACAGCACTAAATGAAGGGAGAATTTCACTGCATACAGTCAAGTTTCTTATAAAAATGGTACACATTTTTTTAATTAAAGTATATTGGAGATAGATTTATTTTTCATTAAAGAAAGTGGGATTTTATTTCTTTGTCTTTCCTTGCCCTTTAATGTGTACACAGTCCCATGCTCACTATTTCTCTCCCAGCATTAAATCCTCAAACTTGGCTGCAACAAAGGTTGTTATGCTTTCCAGCATATAAGCAATTAAACTTGAGCAGCCTCATCCTCTTTAACCACAAGCATTCTCTACCGACTTACAGAATTTATTTTAGGAGAACAGTGGCTTCCACTATGGCAGGGGTCCCCAACCTTTTCGTTCCGTGACCCACATTCAAGTATAAAAAGAGTTGGAGAGCAACACAAGCATGAAAAAGGTCCCTAGCCGTGTCAAATAAGGGTTTCAATTGGCCATTTGGTAGCCTCTATGTGGGCTGTCAGCCTACATGGGGGTCTGTTTGGCTGTGTACATGGTTTTTATACAACCAAAACTTGCCTTCAAGCCAGGAATTTGAAAATAAGCACCTGCTTCGAGGCCACTGGGAGCAACATCCATTCCAAGGGGTTGGAGAGCAACATGTTGCTCACAAGCTGCTGGTTGGGGAACACTGCACTATGGAGTCACCATTGCCCATTAGTATTTTTCTTATAGTGGACACAAACTGAGGGAAGAATTTTGTTGCAGGCCTTTGTTATCCTCATTATCTACTGGAGCATTGTTGCAATCTTAATGCAGTTTATGCAGGTTGCATTTCCCACTCCACCCAAGGAAAGTAGTAACCACATTTCCTCCATTTGTAGTCTTTTTGTTTTCCTGTAGGTTGATGGGAACCCAAGCCCTTAGAATTGTATTTGTAGCCTTTTTCTTATATTATTTCTAAGCTCCCATTGACTGGAACATCCAATTCTCGTTTGCTTTGGGACAGGTCATTAGCCTTTATGTTACAAAGCTTTACCATTCTTGACTGCGAGTGTATTGAAAAGACATATGGTTGTTTGTTGAAAGGGTATTCACGTTGCATTTGTCTGTTATTGCCATCCACAGGCCCCACATTATTATGGGTAATTCATCCAGAAATCCAAGTAATAACCACAGGGTTAACAAAGTTTGTTATGAAGGTTTGTTAATTGCAGTTTTATGTGAGGGAGCTATTGGGATTTGTATTGTGTTACCTCATTAAGATTTCCATATCCCCTGAGATTTTCCTGTGTAAGTAATACCGTCTTGTACCCTTTCGTTGTTTTTTATTGTAGGCATTTTATATTCTTTCTCTCTGCACACATTTAGCTTTTAACACCACGTGATTTTTACTCTGTATACCATGGTACACAGGGTTAGTATTTGGGCTGTAAGAGATGGGGTATTTGTGTGCCCTTCCCCCCTCTCAAGTTCAGACTTGGCCAGAGAATATTCCTGAAATACTAATTACAAATAATTGCATTAGAAATGTAAGATACTTTCACGTGTGTATCATTTAGGTAATGTCTCCACTCTCTGTGTGCCACTGCCTGAGGCTGTGGAAGGTGTAGTTCATTAAAGGAGAATGCAACCCTAAAGTAAAAAAAAAACCATACATAGCCCCCCTCCCTCCTACCCCCCAGCCTAGCTGTTACCCCGGGCAACTGCCCCTAAGTCATTACTTACCCCTCAGTGCCTAGGGATCGGCATTCATGGCAGTTTTCTTCTGGATCTTTGGTAACCTTCTTCTTCCAGCACTTTGGTGATTT
The DNA here is from genome assembly GCA_024363595.1 of Xenopus borealis. Classification (NCBI taxonomy): domain Eukaryota; kingdom Metazoa; phylum Chordata; class Amphibia; order Anura; family Pipidae; genus Xenopus; species Xenopus borealis. Next base: position 29,747,167 of record CM044436.1, on the reverse strand, counting down.
CCGTCAATTTCTACGCATGCGCAATTATCGCAGACTGGGAAATTGCTCCAACTGCGCATGCTCCGATACGCCACTCACATTCTCAGATTACCAAAGACCTGGAAGATGGCTGCCGTGAACTCCGATCCTTGAATCCGCACCGAGGGATAAGTAAAGACTTAGGGACATTTGCATGGGGTAAATGCTAGGCTGGGGGGGGGGTCTATGTAGGGTAGAAGGGTAGGGTTTTTTTACTTCAGGGTTTAGTTCTCCTTTAATAGTCAGAGTAATCACAAGTTGGATATTGTTAATCTATTTTATTCCCTCAAGTTTGGGGCCATAACCTACCTGTACATTTCTTAGGGTCCTGTTTTGTTTTTCTCAGTCCTAGCCCTGCTAGTATGGGCATCAATGGCGAACAAACTGTGATTAAAACAATGAATTTAACAAAAGTTTTCACTCCATGGGGAAAATTCACTAGCGAACGCTTTGCATGCATCTCAACACTTTGCCAGGGGAAACGCTAATTCACTAAAGTGCAAAGTTTCACCTAGGGCAAACTTTTCTCTAGCGTTACTTCGGTAGAGCGAGCAAATCAAAGCGAAACTGCGCTAGTGTTCAATTCTGCCTAGTGCAACTTCGCTAGAGTTCTTGTGCACAGGCTAATTTGCATACTGTGGTCAATTTAAAGTGAAATGGAGCTATTTGTGTTACATGGTGCATCTAATACATAACATTTACACTGATAACTAGACATGCCAAGGGAACCTTAATAAAGTAAATAGAGTTGATTTAATGCCCTACACATAAGCCCACAGTTAAATAATATTCAACATGGTAGATAATGTATGGGGAAAACCGAGTGCCCAAAAAAAAAATGTTATGCAGTTTGCAGCCTAACACCCTAAAAATTTTAAAAGATTCCAGCGTTTTTTGATGATATAAGTAACTGAAGATTGAGGATGTTCTATGCACTCCAATGCACCAGGTCAGAGCTGGTGACGACAAGTCTGGTGAAAGAGGTAACATTCAGCAAAATCATTAAAAAAATCATTTAAAAAAAAAAACATCTTCGTGAATTTGTGGAGTTACGTTCATTTGCCAAAGTGAAAATTCGCCTGGCAGAGTGCAAAGCAGCGCTAGTGTCTATCTTCTTCGCTAGTGAAGGGAAGCCTGCGCTCGTTAGTAAATTGGCGAAGTAACAAAATGACATCACGCTGGTGAATTTTCTCTAGCGTTCGTCACTTCACCCTTTAGCGAATCTGTCCCTATGTTTTATAGTAAATAGATTATTAAATTACTGCCAATTGCAACAAGACAATATGCATGAAAAATGTTTTTAGTATTATTTTGAGTCTTCAACTTTGCAGCCTTTCATAAAACTGTTTCTGTTTAGGTTGCAATGACCCATATTTTATTACAGGGTACTATGCTCTCTGGCAGTGAGCAGGTTAATAGATATTTGTATGATGCCCATTATTTTACCACTCTGTGACTCTGCTAATTACAGTGAGTTCCCCTAATCACCTTGGCACTTAACCAATCCCCCTTGTGTCACATTGTGTGTCAGTGTAAAATACTGTCTGCTTGCTAAAGGATCAGCCTGGAAAATGATATCAAGCCTCTGTGCTGAAGAAAGTGTTTACTGAGGGTTCACTCTCCAGATTAACAGTGTGCTTTTAATGTTGTACATTTCAGTCCTTATATTTTATACTGCTCTGTAATAAGCAAGCAAAAAAAGAACCTTACAAAAGGGATAAAATGTAAAAAAAAAAAAAAAAAAAAAAAAAGGGTTACAAAATGTTAAAAGGTAACAGAAGGGATACTGTCATGGGAAATTTTTTTTTTCAAAATGCAGAATTCTGCACTGAAATCCATTTCTCAAAAAAAGCAAACATTTTTTATATTTGATTTTGAAATCTGACATGGTGCTAGACATATTTTCAGTTTCCCAGCTGCCCCAAATATGTGACTTGTGCTCTTATAAACTTCAGTCACTCTTTACTGCTGTACTGCAAGTTGGAGTGATATCACCTCCCTCCCTTCCCCCTCCCCCCCCCAGCCTAACAACAGAACAATGGGAAGATAACCAGATAACAGCTCCCTAACACAGGTTAACAGCTGCCTGGTAGATCTAAAAACAGCACTCACTAGGTTCCATTCAGTTACATTGAGAAGGAAAAACAGCCTGCCAGAAAGCAGTTCCATTCTAATGTGCTGGCACAAGTCACATGACCAGGGGCACCTGGGAAATTGACAATATGTCTAGCCCCATGTCAGATTTCAAAACTGAATATTAAAAAAATCTTTTGCTCTTTTAAGAAATAGATTTCAGTGCAGAAGTATACTGGAGCAGCACTATTAACTGATGTGTTTTGAAAAAAACATGTTTTCCTATGACAGTATCCCTTTAATGGAGATGGAAATTTGGAAAGAGTAAACTTTTGAACAAGGTGTTTTAAAAGCATACACTTGAGGGATGAAAAAATTGGAAGGTTTGAGGAGAAAAAAAAATGAATTCTGAGAATGAGTCAGATATGGGTGTTGTAGGGGGGATAATACCATTTCTGTTTTCGAAAAAACTTCGAAAAAGAACTGCTTTGTTATTCAGTAATATAACGTTAAGTGAAGTAACAGTGTTATATTACAAGTTCAAAGATTTAAAAGAGCTTAGCAAATATTTCAGGATAAATCAAAATATGTGTTTCCTAAAATATTAATGTGACACACTCAGGATGTTTGTATGTTTGTGGGGGCAACAATATATTGAGGTTTGACCCTTTTGAGGTTAAGCATAAGGAGAAGGGTCCATGTTCAACCACCAGTGCAGTGTGCAACTTAAAGGTACTTGTGTCATAACACTCTCTTAGCATTTCTGTATAGTTGTGTTCTGCGCTTCTCAGTTCTTCCTGCCTTCCATTCCAAATCGGGTGCTGCTGCATCTATAGACACAGGGGAACCCTGTAACTACGGCAACCTCCTGACCAGGCGATAGTGCAAGGGCCCCTATGTGTTCTCAGGGCTGCCATTAGAAATCATGGGCCCTATACCACATTTTCAGGGGCCCCTGGGCCCCACCCCAGATCCCCTAGCCACACCCCAGATCCCGTCCGCCTCACAGTTAAAAGTCAACACAGCCGTCAGTGCTAGAAACGGTACCCCCCCCCCGCCAAACACAAGTTATAAAATGCCATTGATGGTCAGGGCCCCCAATAAGTTAAAAAAAACTGTGGTGCCAGGCCCCCCCCATAAAAGTTTTTAAAAAATCATTGGTGGTCAGGGCCCCCATAAGTTAAAAAAAAAAAGTTGGCAACAGGGCCCCTGTTGGGTCCCAGAGAATAGGGGGGAAAAAAACAACAGTGGTGGCAGGTGCCTGTAGAGCAGTGATCCCCAACCAGTAGCTCGTGAGCAACATGTTGCTCTCCAACCCCTTGGATGTTGCTCCCAGTGGCCTCAAAGCAGGTTCTTATTTTTTAATTATTGGCTTAGAGGCAAGTTTTGGTTGTATAAAAAACAGATGTCCTGCCAAACATTCTCTCCTGTAGGCTGCCAGTCCATATAGGGGTTACCAAAAAGCCAATCAGAGCTCTTATTTGACATCCCCATGGACTTTTTCATGCTTGTGTTGCTCTCCAACTCTTTTTTTAAATTTAAATGTGTCTCACGAGCTAAAAAGGTTGGGGACCCCTGCTGTAGAGTATAAAAAATAATAAATTGGTGGCTAGGGCTTTAAAAAAAAACACACACACACTGGTGTTCAGTGGCTCGTGGCTTCAGGACTTCAAGTTTGACTTATGTTGTGACTTTAGGTCTTTCCACGGCATCAGGACTTTGGCAGTTTGGCTGGCTTCGGGACTTTGGGCAACACGTTTTTGGTGCTACCAAGGGAGCCCTGGCTATTTTGAAAACTGCAGCACAGCCAGGCCCCCCTTCAGGTCCAGGCCCAATACACTTGTGCCCCCCCCCCCCCGATGTGTCCTGTATGTCCTGTTTCCATATACACAGCAAACTTACTCCAAAAGAATCGGGTGTTTGGTACCTGAACTACAGATTGTAATAACTGCAGAATTCAGTTTAGCATTGTCTTACTGAAATAAGCAAGGGTTTATCTGAATAATATGTGATCTGGATGGGATGTGTTGCTCCAAAACTTGCATGTATGGTACACGATATGTATTCTACTTTGAGAAAGATTCTGGCGAATACCAAACCGAATCCGAACCCTAATTTTCATATGCAAATTAGGGGTGGGAAGGGAATAATTTTTTACTTCCTTGTTTGCATATGCAAAATAGAGGTCAGATTCGGTTCAGCTGGGCAGAAGGATTCGTTCGAATCCTGCTGAAAAAGGCTGAATCCTGGCCGAATCCCGAACCAAATCCTGGATTCAGTGCATGTGCATCCCTATAAAAAACATTAGTTGACAAATTATAGAAAGTTTGCATTTACTACTTGTATCCTGCATATTCTTTGGGATCTTTGATGCATATTAAGCATTTTTAGATGTGTTTGTGGAGAAACCATGTAAATGCTAAATATTTTTTATGATTTTATTACAATCGTTTTTGTGTGTGTTTGTTAGTCAGATGCATGTTACGTGTCATGTGGATCTAAGTTTGCTGAGGAAGTGGCTAACAGCCACAGAATGATTTCAGCATTTGACAAATACATTAAAAGTGCCCGTTATACATCTTTGCAAGACCAAGACTTTGCACATGTTCAGTGTGATATGGGCTTCAGTAGGGAGGTTAAGCTGAGGGATTGTCCTAAAACCTAAATGATCAAAACAACACAAGTCAAATAATATCTGCCATAGAAGCCAATACAGACTGATTAATAATCAGAATATACAGACTGCACTGGGTGTAAGGAACTCACCCTGGTGTCTAGTGGAGGGACGGCAGGGACGCCTGCTGCCCCCTCGGCGGGGACGCCCGCCGCATCTTTTCCCCTCCGGCGCCGTTTCCTTGTCCTGCGATGGCTTCTCTCTAGGTGCGCGCGGCGCACTTCCGCATTCATTTAAAGGCGCAGGCGCACTGACGTCAATGGCGCCAAATTCAAATGTATTTAAATGGGTTTTTGCTGCTAATCGCTGCCCGTTGTTAGGTCCTATTAGTTAGTTCCTGGGTGCTATTTACTGCTGATTCCTGTTTATTCTCCTGGTTTTGACCCTTGCTCTGCCTGACTATTCTAATATCTCCAATCCTAACCTCTTGCCTGTCCTCTGACCATTCTGATATCTCTAATCCTGACCTTTTGCCTGTCCGCTACTATTCGACACTCTCCTATCCTGATCCTGGCCTGTCTGACTAATCTACTCCGCTTGTGCTGGTCTGGCCCACCTGTTCCACTTGGTGGTATTCTTCACTCAGTAACCTTGATGAGACGATTGTGCCCCTATGCTAGCCAGAACTCTTTGCACCTCTCAATAAGTCCAGGTGGCATCTGAGTAAGCTGAGGGCTCCTCCCGAGGCCAAAGGCGGTCACTTAACTGGTGAAGCCGAGCTGAGACCAAGGTACTTAGCAACTGTTCTGGTTTTGGGTGCCGTTCGTGACACTGGGTCTGTGGATACAAATCTACACAAGGAAACAAACAGAGCTGCTTGAGTTCTGGTAAATAAGGTGGGGGTGCCGTTTGAACGTACGATTGTTTCCTAGTTGCATTCTCAGGTCCTGCTGTGAACGCTAACATGAGTGGTTCTTCGGTTCCGCTTCTCCCTCAGCTAGGGTTGCCACCTGGCTGGTATTTTACCAGCCTGATCGGTAAAAATTATGGTTGATCCCAATGTTATTAATAGGGAAAAAAGCTAAATACATAGGAAGGCTGGTATTTTTTTTCCAGAAAAGGAGTCAACGCTACCCACTGCCGGCATTTCAATTTGCCAGCCGAGCATGCGAACGAGGGGAGGGCTGAATACCTCAAGGCCTCCACGCCAACACGCGTTTCACCGGATTTGGCTTCATCTGGGCTGCAAAATATAACAGACATATAAACTTCTAAAACCTACAACCAGCTAGTAGGGAATGAAATACCTGGCAAGCCAGTTATTACAATGGCAGTAATGAGAACAACAATGTGGAAAGATTTTGAATAACGATTACATTTACAGATAATATTAAAATCATTTATTTTTTTGTAATTCTTGTGTATTGGAAAGTTGCTCAGAATTACATTTACTTTTATTATGCTAAATGTTCTATTTGGGCTTGCATCCCCTTTACATTTATATATTACAAGAGTTTTTGCATTGCACTTGTGCTTTGGCCAGGGGATCCTGTCTGGGAAGAGTCTCCCAACATATCTTTCCGTGTTTGTCTCACTTCTCCTGTGCAGAACATGTATAAAAAGATAAGAAAATAGTGATAGCTTTCCAAGTGTAATGTGGTGGGGCCCCGGGAGCATTCCAGAAACAAAGATTACTTTTCTGTTGGCCTCTTTATCAGCTTGCAGGATTGCACAAAGGTCATGTCTGTTTCTGCTCAGTAGGAAGTTTCTGGGCCCAAACTACTGTGCATGCGCCGAAAGTCACGAAAAGTTTCTTAGGCCAGAATCTGCACTGAGGGGTTAGTAAAAAATTAGGGGCATTTACACGGGGGGGGGGGGAGGGGTAGGGTTTTTGTTGTGTTTGGTAGCCGAGGATGAGGAGAGTATAACAGTGCTTTATTAGCAGGTCATGCAGCCATTACATAACAGCAGTAAGTCTTACTTTCACTTTCAAGTTGTACAGAAAGTCCTTTGTATGCACAGTGCCACCTGCAGGCCATTTTATAAACACCACAGTTTTTAAAAAAAAAAATGGGTTTGGGTCTTCTTTAAAGAGGAAGCGGCTGGGGATTTTCATGCCATGTAGGAAGACAACCCAACAGTCTGCCCCTCCCTGCAAGAGCCCTGCTTACATCAGGTCTAAGGGTTATAAATCAGTGAAGTCTTTTATACACGTCTGATTCTGCATGGTCTGTCAGGGAAAACCAGAATTCAGTCAGGTCCATTTAGCTTTGCCTCCTACCCACCTGCTAATTTCCTTTGGTGAATGAGATAAGCATACTCCTTAAAGGGGACCTGTCCCTTAAATATAAAAAAGCTGTCTCATGAAAGTTTTGCAAATTAATCATGAAACCCACATTTTGTTCATTAAAACATCTGTATATAACTCGTTTACAAATCTGACCTGTGAGCCATATATTGCCTGCCCTGCCTATTTGCACTTCCTAGATGTCGCGGTACACCCCTCCTCCGCTTATAGTTGTGTATCGTGTGCATGGACATAGCTATTCATTCCCCCATTCTGGTGCATTCACAAAATAACAATGTCCACAAAATAGCACCTGTCTGCTTGCTGTGCTTATAAGTTACAAGATTGAAAGAAACTAAATATAAATCATTTATTTAGTGTATGTAAAGTTTACTTTGCTCATATAACATGATAGAAGAGGATTTGAATTATTTTTTTTTGGGTGACTGGTCCCCTTTAAGGTGACTGGTGGATTTTGCCCTGATGTGCCTACCTCATGTTTGGGGGAAGTACCCATCGCTATCTCTCTCTTCTTAAACCTTTCTGTTTAGCTTCTCCTTGCCTTTTGAATTTTATCCCTGAATTTCTCAGTAAGGAAAATTCACTGAGATCCTTCATAATAAACTCAGGTCCTGCCATCTGAAGAACTAGAACACTACTTGCCCAGTTCGGGAACTTAAAGGCCATTGCCTAAACCTATGTGCCCTTTGCCCTCTTATTTGTGCCTATTATTATTTGTAAGCTCTAAGGGGCAGGGGTTTCTTCTCAATCTGTCTCTTACAACATAGTTGTATATAAGTTTGTTTTACTATTATTTATTATAATGTTGTCTGTGTGAAATTTTCTACATTGTAAAATGTTACGGCACTGTGTACCCTAGTAGCACTATAAATAATACTATACATACATACTGGGGTGATTTGATTGTTTGGCCCTCAGGCTAAAAATCAGATCATAAGTTCCACCAATGGAGGTTGTGGTGAAGAGGACTGCACTGCTGACGGGAAGATCAAACCTGTCCAATGAATATCTGGCCAATTTTCAGCCAGATATTGGTCAGACCAGCTTGCCTGTATGCAGGGCCGCCATCAGGGGGACAAGTGTCACAGGGCTGAAGGGGGGCCCGACAGTGCTACAATTTTCAAAGAGCCGGGCCCCCCTTACGAGCGTAGAAGCGTGAGCTCCCTATGAAGTCCTGAGGCAGAATGCGGAAGTGCCGAACATATACGAAGTTCTGAAGAGGCGGAAAGACCTGAAGTCCTGAAAGGAGCCGACACTGAAGTCCTGAAGAGGCAAAAAGAACCAAAGTCACGAAAACAGCTATACTTGCTGAAGCCACGAGTTCAATTCTACTGACACCAATGTGGGTTTTTGTTTTTTTTAAATCCCCCTGGCCACCAATTTTTTATTTTAATACTCTATAGGCCCCTACCACCAATTTTTTTTTTTAATGTTTTCTGCAGTCCCAATTTTTTTTTAACTTGTAAGGGGCCCTGGTTTTTAATTTGTAAGGGGGCCCTGGCACCAAGGTTATTATAGGGAGGCCTTGGTCACCAGTTATTTTTTTTTTACTTGTTGGGGGGCCCTGATCACCAATTTTTTTTAAAAAAAAAACCTTTAATGGGGGGCCCTGGCACCAATGTTTTTTTTTTTGGGACCCCAATTTTTTAAAACTTGGGGCCCTGGCACTAATGCTTTTAAAAAAACCTTTTATGGAGGGGGGGGGCCTGGTGCCAATTTTTTTTTACTTAAAAGGGAGCCCTGGGACTTACTTTTTTAGCGCTGATGTCTGTGTGGTCTTTTAACTTTGATGTGGAGTGGGAGGGATCAGGGGCAGGGCTTGAGTGCCTTGGTGGGCGGGGCCCAGGGAGCCCCAACAATTTTGTTGTGCGGGGCCCCGTGATTTCTAATGGTGGCCCTGCCTGTATATGTATATATGTATATGTATATGGCCATCTGAGCTCACATTCCCTGAGTAGGAGGGGTAGGGAAGGTTATGTGAGGGACTCTACAGGGCTGGTAAACTCATCATCTCCTATTTTCATATTTTCATAAATGTAATTTAGATCTCAAGTAGACAAATTAATATAATGTAAAAAAAAAAATCTGTCACTTCGCCAACTAGTTATTCACTGAGAACTGGCAAGACTAATTTTGAGAGCTGAGGTGTTAATACCACTGAAGGGCTGTACCACCCCCCACACACGATAAGCTAACCCTCACAGAGGAAGCAGAGCCCACAGCCTGTCCACTATAACTTCCGTATGAATCAGCGGCTGACAATCATCCAACAGCAGAACTGTAACATTTATATGAGACTCCGCTAAGATAAATAAAAAACAAACAAAGAATGGTTTATGAACATCTCCTCCCACCTTCCGCTCCAACTTACCATCAACCTTCTTGGCTGCAAGCTTTATGTATGTTTGGAAGTGCAAACAAGTCCCTGCATTACAAAATATGAGTGAAAGAGTTGCTGAATGTCTGCCTAAGAAGCAGCCAGCCTGCAAAGAGTACAAGTCAAACCCATGGCCATCCATTAAACTTACACAATTATAAAAACATTTAAAGGGATACTGTCATGGGAAAACATGCATCAGTTAATAGTGCTGCTCCAGCAGAATTCTGCACTGAAATCCAATTTTATATTCAGTTTTGAAGTCTGGCATAGGGCTAGACATATTGTCAGTTTCCCAGCTGCCCCCAGTCTTGTGACTTGTGCTCTGATAAACTTCAGTCACTCTTTACTGCTGTACTGCAAGTTGGAGTGATATCACTTACCCCCCCCCCAGCAGCCTAACAACAGAACAATGCAGTGTCGGACTGGCCCACCAGAATAGCAGGAAAACTCCCTGAGGGCCAAGGTGTCAGTGGGCCCTCATGCTGCTAAACCTTTGGCCTATTTCATGGCCATTCTCTATTTCAAAGAGGCTAAATAGATGAAATAATTGATTATAGTATGTAAAGAAAACAAACTAGGAGAATAGAGTTTGATTGAGGAGATGAAGAATATTAGTACTGAGAGTGGTCCCCTGGTCTAAGGCTTTATGGTGGGCCCCTTGGTCTAAGGTTTTTGGGTGGGCCCCTGGTGTCCCAGTCCAACACTGGAACAATTGGAAGGTAACCAGATATCAGCTCCCTAACACAAGATAACAGCTGCCTGGTAGATCGAAGAACAACGCTCAATAGTAAAAGCCAAGTCCCACTGAGACACATTCAGTTACAGGGTATTGACACGACAGATCCGGGGAGATATAGTCGCCTGCCCACTAATCGCGTGTGCTTATTGCAGGCAACTTTTCAATATTGCGGATGGGAAGACACGCCAAGGCAGTTCGGGGAGATTGTCGCCCAGAAGAACAGGCGATTAGTTGCCCGAATCCCCGAATCTGCCAGTGTGTCACTAACCTAAGTAGGAGAAATAACAGCCTGCCAGAGAGTAGTTCCGTTCTAAAATGCAGGCACAAGTCACATGACTGGGGGCAGCTGGGAAATTGACAATATGTCTAGCCTCATGTCAGATTTCAAAATTCAATACAAAAAAATTTGTTTGCTTTTTCGAGAAATGGATTTCAGTGCAGAAGTCTACTGGAGCAGCACTATTTTCCCATGACAGCATCCATTTCATTTGTACCTGAAAAAAAAGATTAATTGCATTTTGAAACAAAACAGACACTGTAGAATGTTCTTCCTGGTTTCGAAAGGGCTGCTTCTCCACTTCTACTTAACATTAGAGAAAGGTTCCTTTAAACCTTGTAAATTGTGCCCCACTGCAACCAATCAGCAATTAGTTTCAATCAATATATTGCCAAATATCTACTATATTGGTTTTCGTCTCGCTGGTGAAATGTGGCATTTAGCATCTTGTAATAGTTTCCAAACTGTAGGTCCTGCCCCCTGGAGTGGCTTTGGAGCAGTATCAGTAGGTCTTAGCCTGAAGGCCAGTTAGGGTGAGACTGGGGGGAATTCCTATTATTTGCTCTTTTACCCCTGAAACCCCAGCTTGAAAGAAATCTGTATTTGCTGTCTTTTTTATATGTGATAGTCTGCACGTCTCTACAAATTGGGACCAACCTTCAAAAGGACCCTTGCCAAAGATAGGACTTTAAGTGGAGCTTAAAATGAAAAGTTTGACAGCCGCCGGTTTAGAAACATTCAAAATATATTGAATTGTCAAAAATAGCTTCTTATGCAAGAATAGCTGTGATTACATACCTCCCAACATTTTGGAAATAAAAAGAGGGACAAAATATTTTTTCTCAAGTAGCGCGGCTACATTTTTGACCACCCCCGTTTTTGTGACCACACCCCCTAATTACCATGTTCATTTTAAAGAATTTGGCAGATTATGAAAGTTTGAAAATATTTTCTTCTGTTGCAATGACTTGTTTTACTTATCTCAAAAGTGTTATAAACTATCTTATTTGCACCTGTTAGCTGTTCTGGGTTCTCTGCCAAAAGCCAATGAAATTAGAAACTGTGTTTCTTTTTCTGGCTGTTTAGTGCAAAGAAAAGAGGGACTTTCCACTACAAATGAAGGACTGCAGGCAAGGAACAGTTGGGAGGTATGCTGTTCCCTTTCCTGGAAGTCCGCCGGGGGAAAGGAGTAAAATATGTCCAAGAGGAAGTGCACTGTCCCTGGCTAGGCAGAGTAGCTTTTCCCCCTATCCCTTTCCTGGAA
>CM044436.1:29720443-29734275 GCA_024363595.1 Xenopus borealis | reverse complement strand
TGCACTGTCCCTGGCTAGGCAGAGTAGCTTTTCCCCCTGTCCCTTTCCTGGAAGTTCCCCGGGGGGCAAGGTACAAAATGTGTCCAGGAGGAAGTGCACTGTCCCTGGCTAGGCAAAGTAGCTTTTATGGCACAAGAAGGGCTATAAACATGATTATAGCATGTTGCCACAACAACTATTTTTAAAGCAATGTAAAGCATAATAATTAAAAAGCAAAGTTAGAGATATTTTTGGTCTTCTACAGATTAATGTTCCTCCTGCTTCCTACCCAGATAAATCTCAGTGAGGTCATTGTGTGATGTGATGGCATCACTTGTCACACTTACAGGTTTTAGGAACATGGGTGGGCAGGTCCTTGTGGGGGTGTACATGGCAAACCCCAATAAAATGCTTTCCACTTATAACAATCAATTTTTTACCCATTAAATAAAATAAGATTTAGCCTATTTAAGATTTAGCTATTTATTTGTTAGCTCTCCTGCGGCAGTGTGGTAGAATTTTTGGTCACAAATAGTGATAGTTGTTTTTACATGTCTAAGAACCACCAAGCGCAAGGCGTGCAAACACCATGGCAGGAAGTCACAAAAATCTCACCAGATGTCAAATAATCTTATATGAGAGAATTGTATTGATGTTTTCTATGTCTGTATTCTATCCCTATGGTTTTAAAATTTGTCCGGATCCTAGGTTTTTTGGCAGGCTCTTGTTTCTCCTCTACTCAATGTAAGGGCTAGTCCAGACGAGAAGATTCGGGGAGATTCTTCGCCTGGCGACTAATCGCCTTGTGACTAATCTCTCTGAACCGCTTCCCCCTGCCTTCCAGCTGCTTAATGAAGAATCGCCTGCACCTTCCTGAAATCGCTCGAAGTTGCTTAACGAGGCAACTTCGAGCGACTTAGAAAAAGGCAGCGCCCTGTGTAGGGTTGCCACCTTTTGCTAAAATTTTTACTGGGGGGCGGGGTCAAAAAGGGGTGGGCGTGACATCACAGGGGCGGAGCCACAGCAAGCGAACGGCTGAAGACGGCAAGAAAGGTAAGTTCTAATTGGAATTAAGGCAGGGCAAGGGCCTTTTTAAGGGGTATTACAAATTTACCGGCAGCTACATTGCCGGTAAATTTGTAATACCGGCCCCGGCCTTGGCTGGTGTTTTACCGGCTAGGCCGGTAAAATACCAGCTGGGTGGCAACCCTAGCCCCGTGTGAATAGGCGCAGGCGATTCTTCATTAAGCAGCTGGAAGGCGGGGGAAGCGGTTCAGAGAGATTAGTTGCCCCAAAGAAGAGTCAATTAGTCGCCAGGCAACAAATCTCCCCGAATCTTCCCGCATGGCCTAATCCTAACTGAATATGTCACATTGGGACCTGGATTTTACCATTGAGTGCTGTTCTTAGGGAGCGGTTATCTTGTGTTAGGGAGCTGTTATCTGGTTACCTTCCCATTGTTCTGTTGTTAGGCTGCTGGGTGGGGGAAATCAGAGGGGTGAGATCACTCCAACTTGCAGTACAGCAGTAAAGAGTGACTGAAGCTTATCAGAGCACAAGTCACATGACCAGGGGTAGCTGGGAAACTGACAATATGTCTAGCCCCATGTCAGATTTCAAAATGAAATATAAAAAAATCTGTTTGCTGTTTTGAGAAATGGATTTCAGTGCAGAAGTCTACTGGAGCAGCACTATTAACTTATGGGTTTGGGGAAAAAAACGTTTTTTTTTTTCCATGACAGTGTCCCTTTAAGCAAAATAAACTTTACTTTAAATCAGTAAATTATTTAAATCTTTTTTGCCTTCGGTCTTGGTATTCACAACCACAGGGAGCAGGCAGCAGCCATTTTGTGGACACTGTTATTAAGACAAGCTTTGTATCAGCCCAAAATTGTGTTCATGAGCCAGGGGGGGGGGCTGATATGCACTGGTTACACAATTATTGACCATGAGGAGGGAGGGGGAATGAGAGGAATGCAGAGCAGAAAGTGAAAGTAATTGCCTGTCCTGCCTCTATGCCCATACCTCTCAAAAAAGAGGGCCAAAAAAAATTTTCCGCACGTAGTGCTGTGAAATGTTTTGACCACGCCCGTTTTTGTGGCCACACCCCCTAATAAACATATTTATTTAGCAGGTTATGAAAGTTTTAACATATTTCTCATCTAAACTGTTACATTTGCTTATTTTCTTATCTCGAAATTGTTACAAAGCATCTTATTTGCACCTGTTAGCTGTTCTGGGTTCTCTGCCAAAAACCAATTCAGTTAGAAACTTTGTTTCTTTTTCTGACTGTTCAGTGCAGAGAAAAGAGGGACTTTCCAGTAAAAATGAGGGACTGCGGGTTTTGCTCCGAAAAAGGGACAGTTGGGAGGTATGCATGCCTGATAACTGACATTTTTAAATCCATTTTAACAGGTAGGAATGCTTGAATATAAAAAGAATGTGGGGTTTATGTTTAATTTGAAAAGGAATTTTATTACACTGCTGGGTCACAGGTGCTCTGTAATAAAATTGTGAAAATGCATCTGAGAAAAGCATTTTAGCCTTCCTAACCATAAGGCATGTACAAGCCAAAGCCAAAACTGATCCTGCCATTTAAAAAAAATACTAACAAGTACAATAGTTGGTTCAGACCATAAATTTAAAAACATATATTCCATCGACGACAAAGATTTTCTTCATTTCAAATGGACTGTGGGCATTCCCAACACTACCCAAGTGGAAATCCTAAAGCAGCACACCAACATCATGAAACCACTCCCTGCAAGTAGATACTAGACGTGGGTATTGAAATCACCCCAGTGAAGAGACTCAGAATGGGCGCCAATCAGGCGAGGTGAGAAACTCGTCTCAGACGGCAGCGCCCCACTGGGTACCAGGAGCGCCAAAAATGCCATTCCTGGTACTTTAAAAGCCGAATTTCCAATTTCAAACCAGAAATTTGGCTCTTTCAGCAAAGAGCGCAATTATGCACTCTGTGCTGGCATCCTGGCCCTCTCTGCCGCCCTCATGGACCCCCCCCCCTCTGGCACAAATAAAAAAACGCACAGGGGAGGGGGGACAGCAACACAAGCTGCCTCAGGCAGCGGAGGGTCCAGGATCACCCCTGAATGGGTGCCCTTCCATCAGATATTTGCCAGCAATGCTGCTCTCCAAATGCAAATCTCATACATCATTGATGGTCTTGTCCTTTGATTCAAAAATTCTGGCAAGAAGTAGCCTTATGCTAGACACAAATAAAAGGGAAAACCTCTCCAACGCCCAGGGCTGGATTTACATAGCACACGCCCCTAGGCCTGCTGACATTTGTTGCCCCTGTCCACTCCCTTTTATTTGCTCAAATTTTTATCAACTTGACGGAGCAATGGGAATTGGCACACAGGAAATTGACATTTTTGAACCAATGTGGGTGTGGTTGGGCAGCATGCCGCCACCTAAAATCCTGCCACCCTAGGCCCGGGCCTAGGTGGCCTCTCCACAAATCCGGGCCTGCCACGCCACATGGAGTGTGCATTATTTCGTAACGCCGTACCCTCACTTTACAAAATCTGAAAAACATTTGGCCAGAGCACTGGCACCAGCAGCCCGGAAAACACCACTGGTTAACCATAGCCTCTCTGTCTGTAACTTTAGTCTGGTTAGAAACTTTTACAAAAATAAACACATACAGAATTATTTTTTAACACATAGCTCACATACATAGCCTCCATCCCACGCCCACTTACTGTACGGGTCATGCATTTCAACTCACCCTATGGTATGACACAGAAATCTTAAAAGAACACCCACTTCTCCTGGAAACATTTCAATATATTCAACACTTACGTCTAGATTGTGGACAATCAGACCACTCACCACCCCCTTCCCCCCAGGAGGCACCATGTAAAGATTATTGACAGCTCATCTGCATTGACATAAACTTCTCTGTAAGGCCTTTTTTTAATAAAATCGGATAGAGCTATAAATTGTGAATGTCACTGTTCTTTTTTTAATTTATAATTTTGTGAATAAAAATGGAAATAAAAACATTGTATTAAAAAAACATATATAAAGTACCACAGGGTCTTTATGCATGTTATTTCACTTTATGATCTGAACAAATTATTGTTTTTAACGATTGTGTGTATTGCTGAAAGCCCGGAGCAAGTAGCCAATATAGTGGAGTACTACCAGTCCCTATCTCAGGGCTCCACCAAATTGTTTTACTGGTAGAAATACACCCAGCACTTTGATTTGTTTGCCACCTGGCTATCATTTCTTCAAAACAAAAATACCAGGTGCCAAGAAAGAATGTGTGCACTACCTACATTGAAGAAGTTGCAGTAAGTTATGCTAACAAGCAAAAATTTTATATAGGAGGGATATAATACAAAAAGAAAAAGATAGATAACAACCCCCACTCGGATATTTTATCTATCTTTTTATGTTATCTATCTTTTTCTTTTTGTATCAGATTTACAATAATAACCTGACCTCACACGAGGAATTTAAACTAATTAAACCCCAATTACATAATAATAGGAGGGATATGCTCATTGTTCACCCCAGTCCATAGGTGCATATCCAAGAAAGTGCAACAATAATTATTTGAGTCCCTCCAAAAACAGTCAAGATTAATAAAAATACAAAAAGTATTTTTATTTAGGGCATAGTAAAAAAGAAGGACTTGCGCGTTTCGTGCCTGTTGGGGCACTTACTCATAGGCTGAGTAAGTGAGCCTATAAGTAAGTGCCCTAACAGGCACGAAACGCGTTGGGCTGTTTTTTTTTACTATGTCCTAAATAAATACTTTTTGTATTTTTGATCATCTTGACTGTTTTTGGAGGAACTCATAATTATTGTTGCACTTTCTTAGTATTTATCCAGTCAAGGCTACAGGCAGTATTAAAGATTTACCAGCAATGTAGTAACCAGTAAATTTGTAATTCCACATTTCAACACGGGTCAGCTAGGAGCAGCAATTGGGGTGCAACTGGGTGGGCCAGGATCAGAAAGAATTTATAATTACACAACCTGCCCCTACTCCCCATCTAAACCTCACGCTTATAGCATGGCCCAGCCACCTTTTGTCCCACGCCCTCCTCAACTAATTTTCAGGCCAGACATATGTTCAGAAGGTGGCAACACTACTGGTTTTGAGTACCCTGCCAAGGCCGAGATTACAAATTTACTGGCAATGTAGCTGCCGGTAAATCTGCAATACCCCTCCCCCCCTCAAAAGCCCTTGGCCCACCCCCAATCTGCTCAAAACTTACCTTTTTTCGGCATCTGGCCAAGTGCGCGACGTGGCCCAGCCCCTGTGACATCACATCACACCCTCTTTGATGTCAGGGCACGCCCCCTTTATTCCAGCCCCCACCAAGGCCTGTAGAAATACCATAAGGTATTACTAGTGCTTTCACAATCACAGAGCTTCCACTTCTCCCTGGCAGCAACCTGGCTAAAACTAAGGATTGGAGTGTCACTATTACTCACCAAAAATATAAAATTACAGAAGGACAATGGCAACTTTTTTCAAATTACAGTAGAACCCCCATTTTATGTTTTTCAGGGGACCAGAAACAAATGATGTAAAATCCAAGAAAATTTAAAATTAAGGAAATGTATTGTGCATAATATACAGGTGGGACCACAAAACAACAAGGTAAAATGAAGGGAAACTTAAAATCAGGGGATGCCCTATGGGAATTCTACTGTATACTAATACATTGGTGTGTACACTGGAGTCTCTTTAATTCTAGAAATATGTAGCAGATAAGTGGGAGAAGAAATTCCCTTGTTAGTGGCTTCTCTTTAGCTAGAAACATCAAATTGCTGAAGGCAGCTCAGTAGTGGTTAGATATATTCTGGGACTTTGTTAGAAATGAAGAAAAAACAGTTCCTTTTTCTTGCGAAAACATATGGAATGAAACCAGTCTTGAGTCATAGCGACAGCAATTTCCTATGCTGTTTTTCTGTTTAGTATTTGAATTGAAACACATATGTCTGTGAAAATAGACATTATACTTCTATGTTTTACAAAAACCCAATGCCTAGGCCTTTTAGTTAGTGATATATAGGGATGGCGCGAACTGTTCGCCGGCGAACTTGTTCGCGCGAACATCGGGTGTTCGCGCTCGCCGGAAGTTCGCGAACGTCGCGCGACGTTCGCCAATTTGGGTTCGCCTTAGTTGGCGCTTTTATTTTGCCATTTCTCCCCCAGACCAGCAGATACATGGCAGCCAATCATTAAGCTCTCCCTCCTGGACCACCCCCACACCCCCTGGACCACTCCCCTTCCCTATAAAAACTGAAGCCCTGCAGCGTTTTTTCACTCTGCCTGTGTGTGCTGAAGAGATAGTGTAGGGAGAGAGCTGCCTGTTAGTGATTTCAGGGACAGTGGATAGTAAGTTTGCTGGCTAGTAATCTACTGTACTTCAAACAACTGCCATCTAGCTGTGTGAGCTTGTTCACATTCTGTCTAAATATCCATAATATTACCCTCTCCAGAAAAAGCACCTGAGTTACTTTTTTCAAGCAGCCATAATATATTTTACGTAATCCGTATCCACCGCTGTAGTAGTGTATACGTTGACCTTGTAGGCATTATTTGCCCTGTAGGCATTTTTTGCCCAGTGTGTTCTTCAAACAACTGCCATCTAGCTGTGTGAGCTTGTTCACAGTCTGTCTAAATATCAATAATATTACAGTGTCCACAACCACCACCTGAGTGACTTTTTTCCCTTTACAGCACAAAACGCAGCGCTGTGTCAACAATGGATTTTTCAGATACATTTTTGCCCTTGATCCCCCTCTGGCATGCCACTGTCCAGGTCGTTGCACCCTTTAAACAACTTTAAAATCATTTTTCTGGCCAGAAATATCTTTTTTAGCTGTTAAAGTTCGCCTTCCCATTGAAGTCTATGGGGTTCGCGAACCGTTCGCAAATTTCCGGAAGTTCGCGAACATGTTCGCGAACTTTTTTTTGGCGGTTCGCGCCATCCCTAGTGATATAGTTGAGCAGACACTCAAAGGACCATTCTTCCACACAGACGTAATAAAAATCAAGTACGTATATTTATTAGGTTCTATTAAGGCATGGCCTGACACGTTTCGTATCTCAGCAGATACTTACTTATAAGCTACATAAACATACACTGTACAGCATATTTAAAGCAGCTTCCACCAATAGGAACCCAGATATGATTAGCAATTCCCAATCACATAACAAGTGGGAAAGCTGTGCAGATTACATCATCATTCTGAGCCACAGGTGCCATATTGGTGCTCCTAATTTATCAGGATGACTCTAGAACATTTAAAACTTTATAAGTATCCTTCTGCCTGGCCTAACCAAATCCGAATTTGCATAAGTAATTTAGGGCCAGGGAGGGAAATCACGTGGCTTTTTGGCACAAAACAAGGAAGTAAAAAATGTTTTCCCCTTCCATAATTTGCATATGCAGATTAGGGTTCGGTATATGGCCGAATCTTTCGGGAAGAATTTGGGGGTTCGGCCGAATCCAAAATAGTGGATTCGGTGCATCCCTAATGTTCAAACTTTCATAACCTGCTAAATTTTGTAAAGAGAACATGGTAATTAGGGGGTGTGGCCACATATTTTTCTCTCTCTTTCTATTCAAAAAATGTTGGGAGGTATGCAATGCTGCATGCGTTGCTGAGAAATGCTGTCACAGACCCCCCTACTCTGTTTAGGGTGGGTTGTTCCATTTTGGCAATTTTGTGAACCAAACTATGCACTTGCTGTCCTTATAGGGCTGTCCCTTTTTCTTTAGCTGTTGTTTTGTCTCCACAATGTATAAGTGCACTCTTCGCTATGGTGGGCAATATATGCATTTTGTTTTTTTTTGTTGGGTTTTTTGGGTGTTCCAGCTTCTGTCTCAAAGTGTTGCAAAAAAACACAGGAATGTGATGTTTAAAACTTTGTTCAACTTTGTTTTTGCAAAAAAACACAGGAATGTGATGTTTAAAACGTTGTTCAATATACCAGTCACATATGGGGTATATGGGATGACTAATTTCTCATGCTATTCACCTCCCCTGTGTGTGTTTGTCTGATGTTTCTGCTTGGCTGCAATGCTGTTTTAAGATGCTTGTATTACAGGTATGGGACCTGTTATCCAGAATACTCAAGACATGGGGTTTCTTGATAAGGGGTGTTTTCATAATTTGGATCCCCATACCATAAGTGTGCTACAAAAATAAATTCAAACAAAGAAAATATACCCAACAACCTCCAATAAGGCTTAAAGGAGAAGTCTGCCCTCCCGGCACAAACCCCTCCCTCCCATAGGCCACTTTCCCCCTGGCCTACCTTCCCGCCCCCCGGGCAAATGCCCCTAAGTTGCTACTTACCCCTCAGCACAGGTCCTGTCCATGGAGTTTGCAGGCGAAATCTTCTTCCCAGCCGCCTTCTTCCTGGATCCATCGGCACTTGGTGGCGCATGCGCAGTAGGAGCATTTACCAGTTCAGATTTACTGCACATGCTCTGAAAGTCACGAAGTTTTCCGATTTCAGACTCCATGGACAAGACCTGCACCGAGGGGTAACTAGCAACTTAGGGGCATTTTCCTGGGGTGGAGGTAGGCTGGGTGGCAGGGGTTTTGCACTGGGAAGGTAGACTTCTCCTTTAATTATCTCATAGCTGGAATTAAGTACAAGGTACTGTTTTATTAATACAGAGAAAAGGGAAATCATTTTTATAAATTGTACTTATTTGATTAAAATCGAGATGGCCTTTAAATAATTTGGAACTTTCTAGATACCAGGTTTCCAAATAAGTGATCCCATACCTGTACAGGTATGGCTCAATTATGAAAAAACCTGTTATCCAAAAAAAAGCTCCAAATTACGGAAAGGCTGTCTCCCACAGAATCCACATTATTCTAATAATCCAAATATTTAAAAATTATTTCCTTTTTCTCCATAGTAATAGAACAGTACCTTGTTCTGAGATATAATTAATCCTTATTGGAAGCAGAACCAGCCTATTGGGTTTATTTAATGTTTACATGATTTTCTAGTAGGGTTAAGGCATGAATATCCAAATAGAGGAAAGATTCGTTATCTGGAATACCCCAGGTCCCGAGCATTCTGGATAACAGGTCCAATACCTGTACTAATAGTTTTCAGATATTGGGTCAAGCTGCACAGACAACTTATTCTCCAGATAAATAAATGAAGTGGAACTAAGAAATACACAAAAGGAAAATCAAATTGTTATAGTTCTATTGTTTTAAAATCAACCCTACTATTGCATCCGTTCTGTCTCTCTTTGTTGGAACAGCTCACTTAGAGGGAGAAGTTCATTTTCATAGAGGAAAATGTTGTTTATTTTCCTGTTTCTGGAGCAGACAGAAAGAATCTTGGATGCACCTCATCCCACTCTGCTCAGCTTTGGACGTGTAAATCCGGTGGCCTCAGGTCAGTCATTGTGTGGGTCTGATGGATGACAGCTGTTATAATTTTAGCCTGAATTCTATTAGAAACCAAGCGGGGGTATTGTTAGGCTGAGCTAAAGGAAATGGTCATTGGAAGAAATTAATCTTTATTATAAAGCTATATGGGGGCTGGGTAAGGAACTATGTTCTCTCTTCCTTGTCAAAAAAAAAAGAACTGCTGGGCTAGTTTGTGTTGCTTAAAGGGGCAGTACACCCATGGTTCAATCCTTTTAGAGAATATAAATGCAATGTGATCTCTAATTACAGATGCAGTCACTGGGATTTGTAAGCTAAATGCGTCGTGACTCAGGGAATTGAAGAAACTGTGTTATCCCAAGTTATCTTAACTCATTTAATGCACTTAACCTTTTCATTAGCATACCAAAGCACCATTGTTTTCAATGGTGAACTCTTTAATTGGATGGGATGCTGTGACACAATATTCTGTGCTAAGTGGCATAAATGGGATAGATGAGTTAAGTCACGACGCATTTAACTTACAAATCCAAGTGACTGCATCTGTAAATTAAATTATCATGGGAGAGGGAGTCATTGTGAAAGTAAAACAATTCTCTGCTACAAATGTATAAAAAAAACACAGACAATGTGCATTTAATTATAAGTAAAGGCAGAATGTATTTAAAGGGGAACTCCGGCTTCCAAACCAAAAATTTGATTTAGAGGCCCACATAACACAGAAAGCCCTATTATGCCATTTTCTTCAAAAAGTATGAATAAATGCAATTTTCTTTGCTGAAATCCAGCTGTTTGACAGTTGTTCTCTTTCTGCATCATTTGAAATCCTGGCAGGGAAGGAGGGATTAAACACTGATGTTACAAATTGTAACAACTTCTCCACAGCTTACAGACAGCATGCAGGAACTACATAACCCACAATGCATTGCCTTATTATGTTCCTATCCTTATTGAAATCACGTGTGCAGGGAATTGTGGGGTTTGGAGGATGCAGGCTAAGGACAGATGGCTGCTGATACAAAGTAACAGTAGTCAGCCAGCTCAGCAAAGTGGTCAGACATATCAGCAGGAGATCAGGGGGCTAGGCTTAGGCAACTGTCAGAAACATGAAAAGTCTGTATATTGGTGTATATTGCAAAGTTGCTTGAAATTATGTTTACTTTTCAAAAAGTTAGTTTTTGTGGAGTCCCCCTTTAATAATATGTTCTATTTATTTTGATCATGCTGATTAAAGGCATATATGATATAATGATCCTTTTATAGCTGGTGAAGAGCCCGGTCTTTAAAGATATAAACAATGTAGTCGTTTATCTGCAAATTTCCACCCATAATTACATATTCTTTAAGGGAATGTCATGCATTTGTTAATCATGTACATTATTTAGTAAATGATTTACATTTATAGGTGCTACTGGATGTATACCTGGAGTTAAGAATGCTGGGACTGAACATACAGCAGTCATATTTTGTTATATGACTGAATTTATAGCTGTCCTTATAACAACACATAAAAACATAAGTGCAGTGGAGCTTACTCTCTAAGGTTCCTATTTTGCTGCAAATCAGCTATGGCAGTCAGTCAGTAGGTAGACTTCACAGGTTTCCGGCTTATAAACAAGCATCATATAGATCCCCAAGGATTACTGCACCTGTGCAAACATATAGAATGTTGTATGGCACTGTAGCTGTAGTAGTACTGCAACTCTTTGCATCCTACATATAGTTGTAGGGTGCTTCCAGTCTAACTTGGTTTATAATAATACTATCACGAGTGCATACTTGGCTCTCCAGTTTCTCCCAGCAATTATCTCAACTGTGCTTGTATTACATTGGAAATGTGTTAGTCCATCTGGCATTATTTCCAATGTTCAGCATGCGAGTGATGTCTTTGTCCAGTTTCTTTAGGTGAAAGTGTGCTGGAAAGGTGGGTGCCTATTCCGTGGCAAAAAAAACGCTCTATGCATATCAAGAAATATACAGGATTACCAGGCCTGGACTGGCAATCTGTGGGTTCTGGCAAGTGCCAGATGGGCTGCTGTAAGATGCTATAGAAAACTATTATTTAGTGGGCTGGTAGGGGCTGTTTGGGCTTCTGTATTTTTGAAATGCCAGGACTAGTTTGACTCCAGTCCATACCTGAGATGAATGCATCCTGTAGAGTTTCTTCAGTTTACACGGATGATTTTGACCCTCAAAAAGGGGATGTTTATTTTCGGTGAAATTGCTGCTGATCCAGATCATTGTGCTCAACTGAATGAAACGCAGGATACTGTTGTTTCCTGATGAATTCGGCTGGAGAGAGACGTCAGCTGGACTTGGAGATACAGCAATAGGGTGGTACTGCCAGAATATACACAGTCTCCTATGAATAGCTCATTAATTATGAAAAGCTGAAAGCTCATCAAAAAAAAAAGAAAGAAAAGGGGGATTAATTGACTGGAAGACAGAGTACAGAGAAAAATGGAAAGAGGAAGGGAATTCTGAAAAACAGAAGAAGTATTTTCTATTGGAGTCATTATACAGAGAGTGAAAGTTGCAGGTTCAGCAGGCCCCTATCTTCATATTCATAAACCTGCACATGGGGGAAATAAATGAGAACTATAATCTGTTGTATTCAGACGAGTAACAATAGAAATGAGTGGCTGTTGTCCCTAGGAGGCCCAGGCTGAAGGCTAGTTAAAGAAGAACTAACCCCACTCAATAATAAAACCCACTACCCTACATAGCCCCCCTCCCTGCCCCCCCACCCCGCATAGATGATTACCCGTGAAAGTGCCCCTAATTCATGACTGCTTAGGCACTTTATTGCCCTGTTTTCTGACTACTTTATTAAATCCCCTGTGTTTAAATCCCACTTTGGGGAAGAGACACACAGTGCTATTTGGGGAAAATAAGTCGCCAGATGACAAACGGCCTCTTCCTCAGGCAACTAATCTCCCCAGACCCCCTCCCTGCTGGCTACAATCTAAATCACCGGGAGCTTACAATCTATGGTCCCCATTTTTATAAAAATCTAATCAGCTATAGCAATCAATTAGAAGGTAGCCTTTACTGGTTACCTGCTTATAAGCAAGCATCATATTGACTACTATGGACTACTGCACCTGAGCAAACTTATAGAATGTTGTATGTAGAGTATAACTTATAGTAGAGGGAAGTCCAACCTGTGGCCCTCAAGCTGTGGTTGAACTCCAGCTCTTTGCACCCTACCTATAGCTGTGGGCTCCTTCCTTTCTAACTTGGTTATGATACCACTATTATGAGTGCATACTTGTCTACTGTATTTCTCTCCAATTTCTCCTTACCTACATTCAGGGGCCTTTCGGGGTTTCTTGCCGCCCTGCTCCTAGGGTTGCCACATTTTCTGGAAAGAAATACTGGCCTTCCTATATATTTATATTTTTCCCCTATTAGTAACATTGGGAATCAACCTTAATTTTTACCAGCCAGGACGGTAAAATACCGGCCAGGTGTCGACCCTACCTGCACCAGCCTTTCTGATGCCGCCCCCCTGGCACCTGGTGCAAACCATTTCCAGCACTGGAGTGGGTGTAGAGGGGCACATCTTTAGTGTGAAGAGCACAATTGCACTCTTTGCACTAGCAGAGCTGAAATTCAGATTTAAAAATCAGAATTTAGGCTCCTAAGATTAGCAGGAGCATTTTTGCTAACTTGCAGCATGCTGCTGCCTGAGACAGGTTTCTCAACTTACCTACATTTCCCTGTATCTCCCAGCAACTGGATGTTGGGGATGTGGGACTTGCAGAGCAGCAGCACACAACATATTACACAGATTCTTGTAAATTATGGAGACCGGGTAAAAGATTTTAAAAGGATAATCAAATACCCCACATTTATCTGACACAGCACAGTGTGGGAATGTACATTTTCCCATGCTCCACAGCAGCACTGATGATGAGATATTAAATGTTAAGACTCATATTTCCTCCTCTAAACTGCTAATAGAATGTGCCAGCCTGGTGCATCTCAAGCTCATTTCAAACTTCAAGGGGAATTTGTTACTTTGGTAAATGATAGAAAGATATACTCCTAGGGGCACATAAAATTCGAATTTTGAAGTAATTTTAGGCTACGCCCAAAATTCGATTAGAATTAAAAAAATAAAAAAATTTGAATTTCAAAGTACTTGTACTTTAAAAATCCTTCAACTTCGACTATTCGCCATCTTAAAGCTGCCGAATTGTCATTTTAGCCTATGTGGGACCTCATAGATCCTGTCCTGAAATTTTTTTCTAAGTTCCAAGAAGTCGAAGGATTTTGCAGAGAATCAGTTGAATCAATCGAATCGAACTATTTTTTTTATTCGATTGAAAATGGACCTATTTGATCGAAATAGGTAAATTTTCGATCGAAAGAGCCCTTTAAAGTGGACCTGTCACCCAGACACAAAAATCTGTATAATAAAAGTCCTTTTC
>CM044436.1:29698577-29717220 GCA_024363595.1 Xenopus borealis | reverse complement strand
ATATATATATATATATATATATATATATATAATATGAACCAAACCAAAGCCATGAATATCCTGTATATTATATCCTTATATACAGTACTTAGTGATGTCATCAGTTACTTATAATATCCTTATATTTTCTAATAGTTGTTACATTATTCACATGGGGGCATGTAATATGTATGTATATGCAAAGACCATTGCAAATGTTAGCTACCATGTTTGCTTCCTTTTTGACCAATAACGGTCCTCAAAGACTTCCTCGCAAAGTTTGCGACCAAATGGCTTTTCCCCAACATCTGTAGTGTGTGTAACAAAATTCACAATTGCAAAGTGTGTTTTGCAACTAAATATTTATTGAGACTCTAGAGCAGGTGTTAACGCTAACTTTCTCTTAGCAATGTAAAAATCGCCAGAGAATAGTTTTACATTGCAAGCACCGCTACAACATTCGCAAAAACACCATTTTAAATAACACTTGTGATTTTTAATTATATAACCCTTCAATATAAACAATATTGTTATCATTTGATATAGATATATATATATATATATATATATATATATATAGCGCACATACAAATATAAAGCAGAACTTACAAACTCCTTGCAGATATAACCAAGCTGGAATCCATGCAAATATTATTAATTATACTAATTATACATGTTCTGTGTTTGGCTCATGGGCCAATCTGTCTGGCCATCCAGATAAGTAGATCGCACCTTCAGAGGCCTGAACTGGCATTATGTGCATTCTAGCAAATACCAGAGAGAGGGGCAGCTGTAAGATGCCATAGAAAGTCTGCTTTCTCTATACTTGAAGGCCTGGTTCAAGCTCACTTGAAAACATTACAAGCTGATCTGTAGTTTTCATGTAGATGGGCAAACTCTGACTCATAGGATTGTGCTAACTCCAAGGACAAGACCACACAGGAAGATTTAGGGAGATTAGTCGCCTGCGCCTATTCACACGTGGCGCTGTGAGCAATTTCAAGCGACTTAGAAAAACGCAGCGCCGCATGTGAATAGGCGCAGGCGACTTTACAGTTTAGCGGGTGAGCGACACAGGCAAGCGCCAGGTGACTAATCTCCCTGAATCTTCCCGTGTGGTCTAGCCCCTAGGGCTGAGGGGTAAAAAAGCCAATATTATGTAACCCTTTCTTGGCTAATATTAACCAAACCAACTAGCAATGGTAGAGCATTGGTTACACGCGACTCTTTCACTCTCAGGTAGGGCTTTCGCTAAGTGGAAAATCACGTGTGAGGTAGTTGAACTACAACTCGATACTGCATATAGTGTGTAATAAAGGTTGTTGGACGCCAGGGGTTCTTTGTGCAAACAAATAGAACAGTTTATTTACAATAGCAGCACAGGGTATCATATACTCACAGACAGTGGTATTAAAGCAGCAATGCTTAGCACAGGTACAGCGTAGCTTATGCCCTCAGGTAGGATACAAGGATGGGAGTTGTAGTTGCACCAACCAGGTTATCAATGCCCATGTGGTCCGGATCCCACCAGCAGGTTCAGGTGACTCAGGGGTTAAATACTTTTCCTGCAGTCCCTATGTCTGAGGTCCCTTCACTTCAGGCAAGGTAGAGCCTGGGGGAGAGCTACTCCCTACTATCCTCCTTGATGGGGCTTTGAGCTGCCCTTTCTCTCTTTCCTATCTATCTCACCTCTCCTAGAGAGTGCTATTACAGGAATATCCTCACTCTGACTATTCCTCATTCACGGGGCCCTGTTCCCCGACTTAATACTTGTAGTACCTCTAAAGGTGTGCTGTCCCTTTAGGGTAGAGCGCCTCTGGGGCCTGGTTGGCACCCAGGCTCAATGGAGCACTGCCCCTCTCCTCTGCTGCAGGCCAAAGAGGAAGTGCCACTCCCTGCAAGTACTTTTATTTAGCACTGCAGGGGGGGTGGTCACTACCTATAACCAATAAGTGGATACAATCTAGCCACCTGGACCTTAGTCCAATAGAAGGCAGCTAAAGAAAGGGCAAGGGAGGAAGCCATAAGGGCCATGGTACTTATGGGTCCCTACATTTACACTAGGGGACTTATTTGTTAGGATGTGTAAAAGGAATAAGCTGTGTAACATAAATGATAAAGTTTACACTGAAAGGCAGAATTAACACCATTATTCTACACCTCTCTAGACCTTATTTACGTCGATGGGGAAAATTAAATCGGCAAGTAAGTACTGCTGCAAGTTTCTCTAGGAAACCTGTTTAAAAAGCCAGGGCTGATTATTATGATATTGCACTGGTTTCTGTGCTGCCATGTAGTAATTATCTGTATTAATGACTAATCAGCCTTATACTGTGACATTTCTATTCTATGTGTACTGTATATTGTGAGTGGGACCCTAAGCTCAGTAAGTGACAGCAGCACAGAGCATGTGAATCAGTGAATCAGCAGAAAAGAAGATGGGGAGCTACTGGGGCATCTACTGGGGAGACACAGATCTTTACTGGGCTGTGGTTGCCTTGGGCTGGTACAGAAGCACAAACCATAATGTACAACATTTCTAGCTACTTCTTTAGTTAAACTTTAGTTCTCCTTTTAAAGCAGAGACATCAAGTGATTTAAAACAGCAAAGTTCTTGATGTTACAGCACAGATCTCCCAAGCACTCCAGTGCATTACAACTGATAAATGCAGTCTATTCCAGCAGAGAATGCCAGTACATTACCTCTGTCCTGCAGCGGGTCGGGTACCCGAGGTTTACCCACAAAATCTTGCGGTACCCTGCGGGTTGCATATACAAGTTCCGAGTGTGGGTATAGAAGCGGGTTGGTGGTTCTGCGGGTTTACGGTCAGGCTGTGGATTTCTCCATAGTGATATTTACTCTTTTTTTTCTGGGCACGTCTACTACCGATGATGTCACTTCCGGTTTACAATGACAGCACTTCCTGTTTTATTCCTTTTATTCTAATCACGGCTACTTCCGATGATGTTACTTCTGGTTTACAATGACAGCAATTCCTGATTCTTGATGGTCAGTGGGTCGTGGGTCCGGGTTGTGGATAAGGTATTTGCCGTTCAGGTCGCGGGTCCAAGCTGGTAAGAATGCGGGTCCGGTTTGTGGGTTGCAGGTTGCGGGTCCCAAAAAATGGACCCACCCAGGACTCTACCACTGGCTATTACAGCAAAGTGTTCCTACTTATTAAAAGCTTACAGATCCTATATATCAGAGCAGGGAGAGATTTTACTGAGCTGAGACTTCATTTACCTGGAGCTCTATAGGCATATCTCTTGCACATGGCTACAGTATGATCTGAATGCCAGGAATTCACATTTCCCAGCTCACTTCCAGGCCACATGTGTTCCTTTCATTTGATCTGAAAAGCATATGTTGTGAACATTCACATGCAAGACCTCCCAGGAAATGGTCAGCCCACAGTGCTCAGTGGCAATGACTATTCCATTAGAACTAGATATAGTTAGGACTTTTTGCGCAGATGCCTCGTTTACATTGGCAAATAGTTCAAAGTATGAAGAATAATCCTGCGAATAAACCTTCAAGTTAACTTTTAGTATGTTGTAGAATGGCCAATTCTAAGCACCTTTTCAATTGGTCTTCATGGTTTATTGAATTATTTAACACCTTCTTCTGATTCTTTCCAGCTTTCAAAATCATCTAAAAACAAATGCTCTGTAAGGCTACACATTTATTGTTATCACTATCTTTTTATTACTCGTCTTTCTATTCATGCCCTCTCCTGTTCATATTGCAGTCTCTTATTCAGATCTATGCATGGTTGCTAGGGTAATTTGGACACTAGCAACCAGATTGCTGAAACTGCAAACTGGAGAGTTTCTGAACAAAAAGCTGAATAACTCAAAATCCACACATAACAAAAAATGAAAACCAATTGCTAATTGTCTCAGGATATCAATCTCTCCATTTTACTAAAAGTTAACTCAAAGGTGAACAACCCCTTTAAATGCAACATTACTAAATCAGGGTTGTTTGTAGTCCTATACCATTGTGCAGCCATGCATCATGCATTTAAATTATTTGCTAATTAGCCATGCAGGCTGCAGATTTTTACTTCATAAAAAATCCAGAGGTTGGATTATTGGCATAGACTAAAAATGTAGAAAAATTGTATATGTGCCAGAGTTGGATTTATTGATAGGCACCCGAGGACCTGTGTCTAGGGCAGCAGCTTTTGGGGTGGCTTAGGGAGGCACCAAACCTAAATACATTCCTGGCACTAGCATTGTCTGAATTTTCTAATACTTATTAAAGAAAAGCACAAAGAATTTACAGAAAATACTCAGTAATAGTGATGGGCGACTTTATTCACTTGGGGCGAATTTTCAGAGAATTCCCGCGATTTGCGGGACCAGGCCTAAACTTCAGTTTGTAACTTCTACAATAAAACATTTTTTCCTTTTAAGAAGTCCTGAGAATGCGGACCTTATTGCATTTGGATTGGATAAATATGTGGGATACTGGAGGTTTTATATATATATATATATATATATAAGGCTTGCACTCACAGGACTTACCAAAAGATAAACTGTTTTATTTGCAAAAAAAAAAAAAAATATATATATATATAGATATATATATATATATATATATACTTGCAAAGAAGATCAGGTCTTAAAAATTAAACTTAATTTATTTAGCAACAGACTGACATTTCGGCTGACTCCTCAGCCTTTCTCAAAGTGCCAAATACAATTCAAACCATGTCTTTTAAACACTAACTGGCGGGAAAACTTCCAGCTGTAACAATATCACATGCTTAGAGTTAGGACAGAACTATACGGCAGACTTCCGTTCGTTGACGCTGGGCGGCAAAACGTCCGCATCAAGTTGGATCCGACAGAAAGAAGGTAAAGTAATAGGAAGTCTGATGGTGTCTCAGGGTTGATGCGAAGTGACGCGACTCAGATGAAGACACAGCTTGCAGCATTTTCAGCTTAAAAAGTAATAACTAAATTAAATAAAGCGCCACATATACACCCTCCATGTAGGTGTTGCATCCTATTATCTTATCCAAAATTAATTCAAGGAAACCCTTCAATGTCATTAACAGACCCAGTGTTCATCGCATAGCCTAAGTCCATAGGTTGGTGCTTGTCTCGCACACAGACTTCAATAGTGCTTTAAACGGAATTGCACCGAAGTCAGCGGAACCCAGCATCAAACCGATCAGTGGTGTTTCACTCACCGCAGTCCATCTGGGAACCTCTCACAAATATCGGGGTCTGTCAAGCTGTGCCGCCACGACCAGCTTCCACACTTTTTGCTGGAAAACTTATACCGGGCCAAGGGAACACAGTGTCATACTCACAGGTATCAGTAGCACCTCCCAAACCCTCTTGGTCTCCGTACACACAGTTCATTAGGCCCAGTTCATCTTCGGATGTAGACCGGCATTTTAGGTGCATGCGCAGTTTGAGTACATTTCTGGACCCGATATTTTTGGAAATCTTTGTGACTTTTGTTGCATGTGCAGTTGTTCGGGATCGGAAACTGCGCATGCTTCAAAAACGCTGGTCTACTTCCAAAAGAGACTGGAGAAAGAAGATGGCACCCGTGAACTCCCGTGGGCAGAATCTGCAGGAGGGGTAAGTAAAAAAATTAGGGGCATTTGCCTGGGGGGGGGGGGCATGTAGGCTGGGGGATCTACCCAGGGGAGGGTTTTTTCTGTTACTGGTTTGGTTCATGAAAACTAGGAAATGATAATTTTTTGCAAACTCCTCTTCCCTGCTATAAAACCACTATTTCAGAATGCATGCTCTTTTATCCCCTCCCAGCCTAAGCACAGAAGGGCAGCTTTAAAATCATTACTATAACAATAACTGCTTGACATTTTACAGACATGCAATAAAAGAAAGGAAAAGATAAGAGAGAAAAGGACAGCAATTAAAAGGCAGGACAGGCATTATGTACTACTGTACTTAAGGTAAATCATATAATTAAACAAGAAATGTTTCTGGGACACAACCTACTCTCTGCCCCCACCTATTGTCATCTGTTCATTAGATCTGTTCATGCTAAACATCACTGTAGCACCATTGCACTATTGGCTCATTTAGGCTCTGTGTCTAAATTTAAATTGATACATTTAAGATAGGCAACAGTTGAATATCTACTGCCTCCATGCAATCATGAGCAAGGGAACGTGGGTGACCTGCGAGTTGGTGCAGCAAATACTAACAAATCCACTCCCCAGTTCAGCTAAAGATGGCCATAGACACACAAATAATATCATATGAAACAAGTTTTCGCACAATATTCGGTGTGTGTATGATGGGAAAGGAGCCGACCAATATCGTCAGCTGGTTCATCGGGCTAGACTGAAAATTTTGATTGGCACCTTTGAAGGCATTGCCCACTGTTTAGTGCTGAATCGTCAGAATTCTATTGTTTCTACCTGTATATCTGACGATTCAGCTCTATACTTGTGTCTTGAAAAATAAATATATATATATATATATATATATAATGCAGGGATAAAAACAGGGTTTGTAAAATTCAGGTTTCACTGTATCACCTAATTGATTCCTGTGTGCCAGAGTCTATACATGTGCACAAGTTGTAATTTGTTAATCTCAATACAGTGCCTTGTCCTAGCCAAGGGTATTGTTTCCATTATACTACTATGGAAATGCTCATTACAAGTTCTCTATTATTTCAGGACTGCTTAAAATTTTCCCTATTGGCAGTAAGTTTCCTGGTGTATGCTCATATATAATGGTATGAGCTCATTTCCCCTTTAAGAGCTCACCCTGGATCCAGCTGTCATGCCTCGTAGCTCTGCTGTCATTCTCACAAGCCCAGTGGTCCCTGCCAAGGACAAACTGACCTTCAGTCAGACGTGTGTCACATGACAGCTAAGTACTGACTGGCACTGTGCAGATATCTATGCCTGACAGCAATGGATGTTCTCAGTAATTATTATTATTATTTGTTTCTAAATCTCCGGCATATTATTGGGTCCTGGGCATAAAAGGAGCTTAAAGTGAAACACAGATGGAAAAATTAAAAAGCAGAAGTTCTACTTGCACCTAGTATAGAGCAAAGGAAACATGTAATATGAACCATAGCAACTATTGTAAAAATGCATAGTTATATTATACGCTGGGCTGCACTGATATATATTAGGTATGCAAACCAAGGTTACTCTTTCCAAAAGGAAAAGAGTTTACTAACAGCAGGTCTATTGAGTGTAGCTATGTAATACAATACAAACTGTATTTGAAAGCTACATTATAAGAAACATGTGAGATGTTTTTGGTTTGGTTACAATGACATGCAATCCCAACTAAACCCACTACTGGAAAAGAGCAAGGGATTTAGTATGTGCTTGAGGATGACTGGATTTTGAAGGCTGAGATAAAACAGCTCGTGAATTATTGGATTTATAGAAAATATTATTGTATTAATAACACATCACATAATATTCTATTAATGGGGCACAGGATGTATAAGGAGGATCAGAAAGACTCATACGGTGAAATAGAATAAAAACTATTATGTAATTTAATGCAGTAAAACTCAGAAACAAATTGCTTACATTCTCCTGTAAAGGTGGCCATACACGGGCAGATAAAGCTGCTGATATTGGTCATTTAGACCAATTATCTGCCTGTGTATGGGGGCTTCCAATGTGTCTTCCCGATCGATATCTGGACACGATCACATTCAGATTACCCCCTGATAATTCCCTGTCGTTCTTGGCATATCGGGGAAAGATCTTATAGTCTATGGCCAACTTAAGGGGCACACTACTTTCATTAGGGACAGTTAGGGATGGGAAAAGGGAGGTCTACGTGCCTCCGCCTGCTGCTGTGGTGTAGGTTGTCATGTTTGGGCTAAAGCTGATGTTGCCTCACTTAACCACAGAATTTACAGTAGGACCTTTCAAGTTATCCTTGCATAACCGCTGAGTTTATTTACTCTGTTGTGGTTGTCAAAGTCTGAACAACCAGCTACAACCATTCAGATAAGCAGCCCAGTATCTCCTGAAGAGGTAGAATCTAAGGGGAAAATTCACTAAGCGGTAAAAATACGCTAGCGTTGCCCTCGCTAATGTTCGCTGCACTTCGCCAGGCGAATTTTCGCAAGGGCTACGCAAATTCACTAAAGTGCGCAGTTACGCTAAGGTCGGCGAACGGTAGCGTAGTTGCGCTAGTGTTACTTCGCCAGGCAAAGCGCATTTACGCTAGTGATGCCTAGTTTGGATACGGTGTGAATTTCAAAGTCTAATAGAAGTATATGTTACAGCCACTACATTGTACTACACAAGCCCAGGAAACCTTTAATAAATAAAATAAAGTTGTCCTATTGCCCTAAACATGTGCCCCCTGTATAGTTGAGTTGCCATATGTTAGGAAATGTAGGGGGGGAAGGAGGGTAACCCCCCAAAAAAATGTTCTTTTTCAGACTATCACCCTAGAAAGGTAAAACACGCCAGCGTTTTTTTGGGACTTAGAAAAAAATTTCAACATTTTTTTTCAAACTCCTATCTATTGTATTGAACTTCGCCAGGTCTCACCTGGCGAAGTAACGTCTAGCATAAGTGTTAACGTTTAGTAAAATGGTCATCTTAGTGAATTTGCGTAATTACGATCCTTCGTCAGTGCGCAACTTCACCTGGCGTAAGGGTGCGAAGTTGCGCAAGTCTATCTACTTCACTAGCGAAAATTCGCCAGAGTCTGCGTTAGTGAATTTGCAAAGTTACGAATTGACGTCACGCTGGCGAATTAGCGCTAGCATTAGACGCTTCACGCTTTAGTGAATTTCCCCCTGAATGAGACATCACAGACTTTATACTGGCTTCCAGCAAATGCTAATCATATTCAGACGCTTGAGACTGAGTGATGTTCGCACAGACATCAACAAATACTGACCCATGAACTACAGATAAAGCAGTTCTCTAATTGGTTGGCTTGCGAATACCGTTTGTCCCCACCTAGGGCTGAAATGTTGCCCTTTCACAATGCTTCTGTAAAGACTACCTGGGTCTTTGACAATTCAAGCCAACTTAACTTCACAACTGGGAAAGGGTCTATAAAAGGTTACAGATAAAATCTCTTAAATTCTGCCCAGACCATATCCACACAAGGGCACAATGGTTTACTTAATAACCCAGTGGGTGTAGGTTATTACACCTGTATTTGGGAGTTTGTCCAGTTTTGGCTAATTCACTGGATGAATGTTGTCCTACCAAGGTGTATGATTCCTTTAATAATTATTATAAAGCAGTTTGATTATTTATATGAGATATTTTCTTTATTAATATGCAAAATATATCATAATTAGAAAGTAAAAATCTTGGAATATTCTTTTTTCTGAGTCCACAACTAGTTCCAAGTCATTATTTTGTGTTTTAATACCAGTGAATGTGGCTTAAAGCCCTCAATGGCAGCTGCCAACTGATCTTGCTGCTCCTGGAGAGTCACAGGTGATGGAAAAAGAAATTGGTCTCTGCAGGGTTGTTGGTATTTCCAGGGAGTCTGCAGCACTGAGACTCCACTAATGAATCCAGATGTCTCTTAACCCTATCCCTGACAAAGGTACCTGCAGCACATCTTTCTATACAACATAGAGAGCCAAAGTGCCTCAATATTTTATACGTGATACAAAGGAGGAAGGAACTGTCAGCTACAGCACTGAATATAAACTGATAGCTCACACTGGGAGACACATTTCTTTCTCTTGCCAACTCACTTGGGCATATCATTTTACCATATGTTAGAACACAAGCTCTACAAGGTGAAATAATGCTGTGAAAAGAACGTATGAAATAGGTATTGCTTTATAAAAGGATTGTCACAGGAAAGAAGCAATGGAAACTCACCGTTATATACGAAGATATTATATTGTAAGTCTCCTAGGACTTCTGTGACCTTTCTTTGGAATAAGGAGTTCAATATCACTCATGATACAAAGAGTTTTCTAGTACAGGTATGGGATCCGTTATTTGGAAACCCATTATCCAGTAAGCTCTGAATTAGAGAAAGGTCGTCTCCCATAGACTCCATTTTATCCAAATAATCCAATTTTTTTAGAAAAAAAATCCTTTTTCTGTAATAATAAAGCAATAGCTTGTACTTGATCCCAACTAAGATATAATTCATCCTTATTGGAAGCAAAGCCAACCTATTGGGTTTATTTAATGTTTAAATTTTCTAGTAGACTTAAGTTATGAAGATCCAAATTACAGAAATATCCTTTATCCAGAAAAACCCTGGTTCCAAGCATTCTGGATAGGGATGCACAACCGAATCCCCCCAATTCTTCGAGAAAGATTTGGCCGAATACCGAACCAAACTTTAATGTGCATATCCAAATTAGGGGTGGGAAGGGGGAAACTTTACTTCCTTGTTTTGTGACAAAAAGTCATGCAATCTCCCTCCCCGTCCCTAATTTGCATGTACAAATTAGGGTTTGGATTTGGTTTGGCTGGGCAGAAGGATTCCTGGATTCGGTGCATCCTTAATTCTGGATAACAAGTCCAATACCTGTACTGATATGTACTGTGGCCAGGTGTGTTAGTCTGGGAGACAGAAAATGAAAAGGCAGTTGCCTGTGCCACCCAGTTATGCTCCAACCGATCAGTTACATACATGGACACTTCTAAAATTATGTAAATTATAACATAATAGTGACTTGAGTATCCCAGAGGAACCTATATATGTAGGATATAAATGAGAGAGCAGTGGCAGTGTTTGGAGTAATATTATATATATATAATATATATAAATATATATATAGTGAATAAAGTACCCCCTCTTGTAAAATATAAGGATATTATAAGTTACCAAGGAGTTTCATGACCATATAAAAACACGAGGCTGAAGGCCTAGTGTTTTTATACAGGTCATGGAACGCCGAGGTAAGTTCTAATATCCTCATATTTTGCTACTGGGGGTACTTTATTTATTATAATACACAAGTTTCAGTGAGTCATGTGACAGGAATGACATCAGAACTCACCGTTTATAACTGATGACATCAGAACTCACTGTTTATAAGGATATAATTTACAAGATATTTACGGCTTTTGTGTATTTTATATATATATATATATATATATATATATATATATATATATAATACACAAGAGCTATGAACATCCTGTAAATAATATCCTTATAAATAATGCTTATTGATATCATTCAATATACTCTCTAGTTAGTGATTTCATTTCTGTCAAATGACTTGAATGAAAAGTCTGTATATAATGAACTCTTTATTGTAAAATCAGAATATTAGAAGTCACCTTGAAGTAGGGTTGCCAGCCTTTCCCATCCCCCTTTCTGGACATGGCACGGGAGCTGACATCACAGGGCGTCTGTGAGGTCGCAGAGGTGGAGTAACGATGGCGAGATGACATTGTGTGGCGGGGTGATGACGTGCGGATCAGCTAATGGCCAATCGCCGCGTTAATCTAGGGGAATCCTGGCCAATTTATGTCATTATATTTTATACAATAAGGATACAGGTACATTATTATATTATAATACACAAAAGCCATAAATATCTTGTAAATTATATCCTTATAAATGGTGAGTTCTGATGTCATCAGTTATAAACGGTGAGTTCTGATGTCATTTCTGTCACATGACTCACTCAAACTTGTGTATTATAATAAATAAAGTACCCCCAGTTGCAAAATATGAGGATATTAGAAGTTACCTCGGCGTTCCATGACCTGTATAAAAACACGAGGCCTTCGGCCTCGTGTTTTTATATGGTCATGAAACTCCTCGGTATCTTATAATATCCTTATATTTTACAAGAGGGGGTACTTTATTCACTATATATACAGGCAGTTTCTGGGTTATGTAAGAGATAGGGTCTGAAGGTTTGTTCTTAAGTTGAATTTGTGTATAAGCTGAAACATATGAATGTACTTATAAGCAATGTAATTAGAAGCAACTGACAGATGTCTGTCTTAACATAGTATTTTTACCTTTCTGTGCTCTGCAGTAGACAAAACATACCAGAGGAGATTGGGGCAGGCCAAGAGTAAGCCTGCTGTGACCATAGCCTTATTGAATCTATGAGGGAAATTCACAAAAGTGGAATACAAGTAAGTAAGAATTTTAAACTGAATGTAATTGTCTTTAACATTCACAAAAGGCTCATCCAGCTTTTTAATATGATATTTTGGCATGTTTTGGAGTTAAATGAAAGTGTCATTTACTGGCCTTAAAAAATGTGAAATGCAGAATTGAGAAGTAAAATTATATGATTCCAACTATGATGTAAAAAAAAAACCATCTATAATCAGAGCAAAGGCATTGAATTTTGTTTAGGATTATTTTCTAAGACAGAGAAACAGTTTTACTCCACATTTGTGAATTTATTCCTGGCCATGGTCTTTTTTCTGTGATAACTCAGCTTTAAATATCTGATTCCCCTCCATGCTTTATAACTGGATAAAGGGACAGGTATTGAAATGGGAAAATAAATCTGGGGGTGGGGGGAGTTAAGGGAATAAAAATTCTTTTGTACAGGATTCCTGTCACTGGGCTTGTGCCTTTCCTCTTTAATATTCCACCTGATATGATTTATGAGATGCAAATTTATTTAGTGTAAAAGAGGAGTCTTGGCACGAGAACTGTTCACATATGCTGCTCATTAATCATCTCAGACAATGAGTGAGCGAGGCACAGGTACACTCCATCCCTCTCCTTAATTATAGCTTCGTTTGATAAAGGTCAAGAGGCAAAGTGGCAAGATTCTTTACAAGAATTCAATGGCAAGTCTTCATTCTGAAATGCTCTACACAGATTATCTCCTAGCATTACCTTAGAAACATACTCCACTTACTTTGTATCATATTCCAAGACACACTCTCGGCTAGGTCTAGATCCTTGATGGTGGAAAGAAAGAAACAGAACAGCAGACTATAAAACAATAACTGACTGAAAAGTGGAGTTTGGAGGTGTGAAAGCCTACAGTCTAATATTTAATTTAAACCTCATTGCTGCAATCAAGATATTTAATTATTATAACAATTCATTGCTTATTAATAACATTATTCTCACTTCATTACAGGCTTCTGATGTAGACAGAACTTTTTTTTTCTATTTTAATTTCTGTTCCTACTGATATAATCAGTTGTTGCCAGTTACATCAATTAAATCAAAGGTATCATTGGTTGTTGTGGTTGACTGTACTGGTGCAAAGTTTTATTTTTTTCTAACAAGGAAACTGCCAGAACTGTAATATATTGCTATGTTTTAGTTTAGAGTATTATATAGCTGTGGCATCTGGAAAAGTAGATTGATAGTATGACTGGGAGCCATAACATAACAGTGGAGCTCAAATAGGAACTGTCACCCCCCTTAGTTCATAGTGTCACCTTTACAGTCTCTGAGTGTATATCCTTATAAT
Organism: Xenopus borealis; assembly: GCA_024363595.1. Lineage (NCBI taxonomy): Eukaryota > Metazoa > Chordata > Amphibia > Anura > Pipidae > Xenopus > Xenopus borealis. The sequence continues at coordinate 29,703,854 of CM044436.1, read as the reverse complement.
ACACAAAAGCTGTGAATATTTTGTAAATTATATCCTTATAAACGGTGAGTTCTGATGTCATCAGTTATAAACGGTGAGTTCTGATGTCATTTCTGTCACATGACTCACTCAAACTTGTGTATTATAATAAATAAAGTACCCCCAGTTGCAAAATATGAGGATATTAGAAGTTACCTCGGAGTTCCATGACCTGTATATATGGTCATGAAACAACTTGATATCTTATAATATCCTTATATTTTACAAGAGGGGGTACTTTATTCACTATATAATACACAAAAGCCATGAATATCTTGAAAATGATATCTTTATAAACAGTGACTAGTGATGTCATCAGTTATAAACATTGAGCAGTGATGTCATTTTGTCACATGACTCACTAAACTTGTCTATTATAATAAATACCCCTTGTTGGAAAATATGAGGATATTAGAATAAACCTTGGAGTTCCATGACCTGTATAAAAGCTCTTGGCCTTGTGTTTTATATGGTCATGGAACTCCTCAGTGATTTATAATATACTTATATTTTACAATAGGGGAACTTCATTCACTATACGTAGTAGGTTTGCAGTGGCATCTAATAAACCATTGTCCTGCAGTTCTCCCATTTATACTCATTCAGACCCACACCTGCTCCACAATAGATTAACTTGCAATGTGAACCCCCACCCAACACCCACTCCTGCACCCATGAAGGTTGTATCCACCAGTGGCCCAATATCTACCCTGCACTCTAGGTACCCAAGGGTGGACTCTGGATTCTGCTGACTCAAGTTTAAACTTACAATACTGATGTGTGCATATCTGATTGTTGGGCTGTGAGATAAATAAATGATTTATGGTGCCTCCATGCAGTGTCATCGACCAAAGACTACATACATGATAATGTGATCGTTGCTCGGCTTACTGAATCCTCAAGCTGGGCAGCTCCTTCAAAATCAGATTAGCTGTGGATCCTGGTCAGAAACTAAAATAATTTTGGGTCAATGCAGAAAGCAATTTTACATTTTGACCAGAATGATGGACTACATTTTCTTACATGCTAAACAGTTTTTGAGAGCCTCGTGACAGATTTGGTAGCACGAGGAATTGAACATGTCATGAATATAACTGCATAAGTACAGGAGTATCTTTGTACTTTGGCTTTGAATATTAATTATCTATTACTTCTACTTAAATGGGTTATATGAGGTAACCCATATTATCCCACCACATTAGCCTCCTACACTGGTTATGGGTGGGACTTCATATACCATGGAGTTACCCCACTCTTCCCTCAGCAGCTCTCATTAAATGTTTCATGGTATTTTAATAACTCTTTAATACAATGGAATTTATTGGAAAAAGACAATCATATGGACAGGGAAAAGGCTTTAAGTATTCTGTTAAATGTTCTTACAACTCATTAGTCAATGTGTGATAAGTATTATATTTTCCTATTCAAAATGTCACTTGTTCCATTATCTCGCTTAAAACCTCCCCTCCCCCCCACAACTGAAGAGAATTTAAATAAATAATTGAAGTACATCCCTCATTTTCCCTTTCACTAGAATGCTAATGCCAAAGAAAAAGGGTATATATTAACAACTAATTACATTCTAACGGGTGAATCTGAGCGTGGCATGCTTTAATGAGAAGGTATCTGTGAACTTCAATAGGGGGTACAGAAGTATTAGCATTTGCCCTAAGCAGCTGTCATGGAAGTCTTGCTTGCTCTTTTGACTGGTTCTGTGGGTTTACCGCTACCATTGCCCTGACACAAAGAGATATTGTTAGAGCTCAGAGATTTGTCATGATTTTTTTTATTGTGACCAGACCCTAATCCCCTCTTTGACCATATGCAGTAAATCTTTGCAAGAGACAGCAATGAATTGTGACAAATGTATACCCCTGCCCCAACAAAGATTTTTTGGCCATCAGTTTGTGTTTTGTTGCAAGAGTTATAGTGACCAGTCCAGTCAGTGACTTCCTAATAAGCAGGGGTGACTACAGATTAAGTAAAAGCTATGGTTAAAGGCATCCCAGGTTTGTAGGGGAACTGGAGGGGCCTTAATGAGTCTAGAATTAAATGCAACCTAACCAGAAACATTGGTTTGTATACAATACAACGTTTAATGCAAGTGTGTCAAGGATTGGGTAGGGGGCGCTGTAGAGACAGCAGGAGGAAGGCGAGTCCTTTAGGCAGGGACTGTGTGTGCCCACGGGATACAAAGGGAAAATGCAGGAACAGGATGGAAAGGGCGAAGATCAGGACTGGACTAAACAGGAAGGAGAGGGCGAAGATCAGGACTAGACTAGACAGGATGAAGGGGGCAATGATCCAAGGACTTGTCCGATTGCCATTTTGGAGTCAGGAAGGAATTTTTTCCCCCTCTGAGGCAAATTGGAGATGGAGTTTTTGCCTTCCTCTGGATCAACTAGAAGTTAGAAAGGTTAAAATAGAGTTAAAAGGTTGAACTTGATGGACGTGTGTCTTTTTTCAGCCTAATTTAATATGTTATGTTACTATATAATGACTCAGGACAGGTACAGACTGGATGGAGCAAGAGTGGAACAGGAACAGACTGAATGGGACAGGATGGTGAGGGCGTAGATCAGGAGACAGGAGCAGACTAGGAGTATTAGGCTGGACGATGCGGGCGTAGAGAGCAGGAGAGGGATGGAGAGCAGGCAGTGAAATGCAAGGCAGAACAGGAATCAGGAACAAGCTAGGTTGGTACAAGGTTATGGCAATGAGAGGTACAAGGTCAAGCCAAGGCAAGGCAGGACAGGACAGGACAAGGTAGAATCAAGGGTAAACAGGCCTAGAGCAAGAACAATTTAGTCAGGGCCACTGCCGCTGTACGAAGAGGCCAAATAATGCTCTGGCCAGGAGAGCTGGCCTTAAATAGGGTAGTGTCAGCCCTGATTGGCTGACTGCAACCAATCAGGCTGCTGCTGCTGGGCTGGGGCTGCAGAGGCCAGGAAACCTACAGGCTACTCTCCTGGCCTAATAGATAAGGCATCAAGCCAAAAACCCAAAGGTCCCTGGCTCGAATCCCAGCAGAGCCTGACAAAGTGCTTTGGCCCATAGAATATTCAATCTTACTATAATATAAGTGATCGATATTCTTGCTGCCAACACAAAAAGTAATTTTTAAAAAAATATGTATTGGAGCTATTATAAACCACCTTGGACAGATAATTATTCCCAATTACAATAAAATGCATTTAATAATTCATCAGTTTTTCTAACCAATATTCCTATAACCATAAACTAATTATTCAGCCTCTTTAAAAACATGGTATATATTACCAGTGTTACACAAGGCATCCTTGAGTAACCCAACACCCTAGACCAACCATAGGATTTTATACATTTCCATGCTAGAATGATAATCTGGTGGAAATTCTCTTAGGCTTGGACCCACAGGAATATCCTCTGGTAGGCCAGTCCGACCCTGGATCTGCCATGTTGCTTTGCTAATTCACAATATGATTTTCTGATGTGGTTTCATTAAAGGAGACATATAGGATACATGAAAAAAAACTAATTTTTTTAGGCAATTATAAGCAATATATGGTCATGCTTTTAGATGGTGCTAAAACTCATTATCTTTAAAAATAGTCCCTTTATTAGAGCTCCCTATAGATGTTGACTGGTCCCTTTCCCTGTTTGAAATGAGGGGCTGGCATGTCCTAATTGTCCCTGACAGAAGTATAGGGGGCAGCCAATCACAGCCCTGCAGTCACACAAGCAAAGAGACAGGCTTCAGCTTCAAGTCCTGCTAGTTGCTGATTGATTCCTGTCCTACAGTGTAGTGAGATGAGTGCTGCCAGCACTTCCTCAACGGAATGGGAATTCAGGGAGCAGAATGTGGAAGAGAAGGGAGGGATTATTAGGGTTTTTGCAGAAATATTCAATAAATCAGGCTGAAATACGTATAACACACTGCTACATTATTTTCTTTACACAAAATGTCTCCTTTAATAACAGAAATACAGTGTAATTTTTTTAACTTAACTTTAGTAACATTGAAATGCAAGCACTGAAAGCATCTGTAATACCTTTTGTACCTACTATAATATTTTGAGGACCTTTGAGGTCAAAATAGTAAAGAATGGCAAACATTGACTCAATAGTTGGGTCCTCCAACATTTATAAACTACAGCTAAGAATTCTGGGAGATGCAAGTACTGAGATCAGTTTGAAAGCAAATTCTAAAAAAAAAAAAACATGGTTAGGGACTGTAGTCACCAAAAGAATGTGAGCTATGTTATGTGAAGGAAGGAATATGAAATTATCAGATGTTGGTGTAATGAATGGAGAAAAGCTGTGCTTTAGGAGCCCTTATGAGAAGGAAGGGAAGCTGCATTCCAGGGTTTTTTAATATAAACACTGAGGACATTTCAGACTTTGTGGCTTTAGAATGGATCTGAAATATTCCCTCTTGTGGGGAAAGCATGTGCCAGCCATAAAAATAAAAAGAAAACATATCAGACTGGAGAAGCCGAGTAATAATTAGTGGAAGCAGCTGAATGAGGTTTTGTTTCCGTTTTGAGAAAAGTACAATAGTTCTTAACAAACTACTTGCTGTAATTTCACTTGGTGTTTATTAAAGGAGACACCAGCACCAGGAAATAAAGTTCTGTATTTTTCTGCCTGAAAATGATATGTATTATTTAGTTATGGGTGTAGTTTTTTTAAAAGGTGGATTTATGTACCTTTAGCAAATGTTATATACTAAAAGTTTACCAGTGTATCCATCCTTCAGCAGTTATTTTGTGATTTAGGGCTGTGGCTCACAAGACTATCCAGGGCCAGAACTAGGGTAAAGTAGAAATGGCACATGTCTAAAGTGCAAACAATTTTAGTTGCGAAATGGGTTCAATGTCTGGGGAAAATTATAAAAATATGTTTATAGAAGGAAAGCTGTAGTAAAAAGAGTGGACTGTTACTCCTCTTAATTATATAGGATAACCTAGGTTTTACTTATGAAGAGCCAGTGAATTTGCGCATAGAGCAATAGAGCATAGGCACTGCTGTGTATTATATAAGGTTAGTGGGATTCCTCTAAATCTAAGAAGAAGCTGAATAGGCTCTTACAGGTCATTTTTTAAGGCACACAAAGGCTAGACCAGACACAATAATGTTCAGCAGTCAGTAATAAACCAATCTTTTTTATATACCTAAAAATTTATTTTAGTACCAGTACTGGCCTTTGCCTAGTGTATAAATACATTGCAGGGTAGGGCTATATTTTGCATCCTTCCATGGAAAAGACCTGGAAGTTTC
>CM044436.1:29670414-29690116 GCA_024363595.1 Xenopus borealis | reverse complement strand
AAGTCGCCAGGCGACGGATCGCCCCCGAATCTCCCCGTCTGGACTAAGCCTAAGCCCTTGTCACTTTTCACACTATGGAATGATCATGGAATAATAGTCCAGATGAATAGATGGAGGGCCTATAAGTGTCTCCCCCCAACACACACCTTGTAGCTTGAACTGTCAGTTCTCGCTCAGATCTGTGCAATCACACAATGCAGTGAACATCGAATAGCCAAGATGAATAGATGCCGGCAAATAACTCCCCCCTACTCCCCTTGTAGCTTGCACTGTCCATTCTCATTCAGATAATCTGTGCCCTCCCCATAAGGAGTGATCATAGGATAGCTAAGACGAATAGCTGGAGGGCCAATAAGTTTATGTCCCCCATACACACACACACACACACACACACCCTGCAGCTTGTACCGTCAGTTCTCACTAAGATCTATGCACTCGTAGAGCGGAGTGATCATCGGATAGCCAAGACAAATAGATGGAGGGCCTATAGGTGTCTCCCCCACACACACACCTTGTAGCATGTACTGTTCTCCCTCAGATCTGTGCAATCACACTATGGAGTGGTCATGGAATAGCCAAGATGAATAGATGGAGGGCAAATAAGTGTGTCTCCACCTCCACAAATAAACACACACACATACATACACACACACACTTGCACACCATGTAGCTTGCACAGTTCTCACTCTGATCTGTCCATGAGTGATCATGGAATGGCCAAGTGGGTTGGAAGGAAGGCACTATTACCCCAGCTTTGCAAAGGGAAGGCTGTACATGTGAACTTTTGTCTTTCTGAGCTGATTCCTTGTTTTGGGTGCTGACAGTTGCAGTGCAACAGCTGGAGAGACACAGCATAGCTATTGCTGTTTGTATCTGGCACAAAGTAAACATTTGATGGTTGTGATGATGGTTTCAGCACCATTTGCTGTGTATAAACCATTGTGTCCATCCATCCTGTGGCCTCCAGCTGTTGTTAGACTACAACTTTCAGCATTCCTTTTCTTCGGTCTCCTCAAGTGACATTCATAGGACATTCATTTTTCAAATCCCCGACAGTTAGTGGAAGCAGCCAGTCTGGTTTAGTGTTGTACATGCTCCTCTTTACTGTTTGGGTGTTGGCAGTGGCATATGTGTAAATATTTTTGCAAAAAAATGAAGGAGGCATTTAATGTGTCCCCCGTTTTCCTGTCTATAGAAGATATATTTCATGTTACATATTGGCTAAGGGAGAAGCGTGACTGTATGTTTAAGAGGTACTGACCTAAACAGCTTGAGTCTATGGGGAAAACCAGCAAGCAAACCCACAGAAATATATTCCAATGTATCCCTCTTTCTTAAGGAGAAAAGAAAAATATATATATGGCATTGTTTTCTTGGGACATGAGGTTTTCCTGAAAAGTGTTTTTTCAGTTACTTGGCTAAAAATCATTTAAACATTTTCTAAACCTAATAGAATTCTTTGCCATTTGTATATATTGATGCTGCTATTCTTAGGATCAAGTGCAAAAAGGTATGTTTTTTATTTACAAAGAGAAAAGAAATATGCTTTAAAAATTATAATTGCTTAAAAATGACTCAATGGGAGGTGACCTTGTATTTCAAAGCTTTCTGGATATTCGGTTTCCTGAAGTAGATTCACATGTTTGTATAATGCAGTGAATTCTATGGAATGTAAAAATGAATTGAGCTTAATGTGAATATGATGATACTGAGTTGGACTGGTTAATATACTGGCTGCATGACTGAAACCTATGATAGGATTTAGCTCTGGTGTCTCTGCTCGCTGTGTTATTGTATGTTCCTGTAATTGTATTTATAGGTGATGTAGTTCTCACTACTACAGGTACCTTTTATCCAGAATGCTCGGGACCGGGGGGTTTCCGGATAACTGATCTTTCTATAATTTGGATCTCCATACCTTAACTCTACTAGAAAATTATTTAAACATTAAATAAACCCAACAGACTTGCTTGTTCTCCAGTTAGGATTACTGGTACTGGTTTATTATTATAATTATTATTATTATTATTAAAGAGAAAAAGGAAATCATTTTAAAAATGTGAATTATTTTGATAAAATGGATTCTATGGGAGATGGCCCTTTTATAATTCAGAGCTTTCTGGATAATGGGTTTCCGGATAATGGATCCCATACCTGAACTGGACAACAATTAAATAATTTCTCTCACCTCCAATGAAAGATTAGAAAACTGTAGCTTCATGGGTTTTTTTTTTTTAGTGCAATAAATCTGATCCCGATACAGGTACGGGATCTGTTATCCAGAAAGCTCTGAATTACAGAAGTACCGAACTTTATATATGTGTTTAGCATTTTCCCATTACAATATGAACTGTTCTTACCAATTGTACCTGAATATGTGCATTTGATTTATCTGTCATGGGAAAACATGTTTTTTTTCAAAACACATCAGTAAATGGTGCTGCTCCAGCAGTCATCTGCACTAAAATCCGTTTCTCAAAAGAGCAAACAGATTTTTTTTATATTCAGTTTTTAAATCTGACATGGGGCTAGACATTTTGTCAATTTCCCAGCTGCCCCTGGTCATGTGACTTGTGCCAGCACTTTAGACGGGAAATGCTTTCTGGCAGGCTGTTGTTTTCCCTTCTCAATCTCAACTGAAGGAATCACAGTGGGACATGGGTTTTTACTATTGAGTGCTGTTCTTAGATCTACCAGGCAGCTGTTATCTTGTGTTACCTTCCCATTTCACTTATCACTCCAGCTTGCAGTACAGCAGTAAAGAGTGATTGAAGCTTATCAGAGAACAAGTCACATGAATTGGGGGCAGCTGGGAAATTGACAATATGTCTAGCCCCATGTCAGATTTCAAAATTAAATAATCTGTTTGCTCTTTTGAGAAATGGATTCCAATGCAGAATTTTGCTGGAGCAGCACTATTATCCAAGGCATTTAAAAAAAAAAAAACGTATCCCTTTAATCATTGCTTTTACTAGAACTTTTGTTTGTGTAATTGCTCTGGCGAAAATAATAACCTGTGCTATTTAATTGGAGGAATACAGTATCTTTGTTACCTTGTTTAAAATGAATTAAAAAATCAGCATGCGATCTCTCTCCAGATGTTCACCTTGTTGCCATCCACTAGCATTGCGTCTTTTGGGACAGTGATGTGTAAATACGAGTGAAAAACAAACAAATGTAATAGCAGGGTACAAATATGCAAGGTGACAATGGTAACACCCATGCTATAGTGATTCTCTGTTGGGATGCTGCACTTTATTACAAATTGTGGATTTTGCAGGGTAATATTGTGTAGGATCTTTCTGTAATTTGGATCTTCATACCGTAAGTCTACTAGATAACCATGTAAACATTAAATAAACCCAATAGGCTGGTTTTGCTTCCCATACGGATTCATGATATCTTAGTTTGGATCAAGTACAAGCTACTGTTTTATTATTACAGAGAAAAAGTAAATCAGTTCTAAATATCTGAATTATTCGATTATAAAGGAGTCTATGGGAGATGACCTTTCCGTAATTTTGAGCTTTCTAAATAACTGGTTTCCGGATAACGGATCCCATACCTGTACTGGACAACAATAAAATAATTTCTCTCATCTTCAAATGTAAGATTAGACAACTTGTAACTTCATGGGTTTTTTTAATAGTGCAATAAATCTGATGCCAATATAGTATAGGATCCGTTATCCAGAACCCTATTATCCAGAAAGCTCCGAAATAACAGGTTATCTCCCATAGACTCCATTTTAACCAAATAATCCAATTTTTAAAAAATGTATTCCATTTACTCTGTAATAATAAAACAGTACTTTGTACTTGATCCCGATTAAGATATAATTAATCCTTATTGGAAGCAAAACCAGCCTATTGGGTTTATTTAATGTTTATATTTTCTAGTATACTATCTGGATAGGGATGCACCGAATCCACTATTTTGGATTCGTCCGAACCGCCGAATCCTTTGAGAAAGATTTGACCGAATACGGTTGGTGTATAGTTGAGGGTTTAGTCACTTCTAACATGGAACAGGCATTGTAAGGATAAAATCTTCAAGATCAAGTATTTGCCATTGCATTATGCACTGCTAAAATAAAATAAATTTGTTTTATCAAAATCCAATTTTTTTAAAGGGGTTGTACACCTTCCAAACACTTTTTTTTTTTCTTCAAAAATCTAAACTGAATGTTGGTGTCTCTGGTGTTTGAGTCTGGCAGCTCAGTAATTCAGGTGCTGACTCTAAACTGATACAATTTCGCAACATTTAGTTGATACATTTCTCAGCAACATCTCTGGAGTATTAGCAACTATTGTATCAATTCTAACAGCTGCCTATAATGAAATCCAGAGATTCTGCTGAGTAGGGACAAAGATAATAAAATGTATCAATTAAATGTATCCATTTAGAACAATTTAGAGGGTCGGCCTACCAGAGCTGCTTCAGAAGGTGAAAAATTACACTTTACACTTCAATATTAGAAAAACTCTCACAAATAGAAAGTGATTTGAAAAAGTAATTTCTGGTGATCTATCTGAAACCAACTAGTTGTTTGAAGGTGAACAACCCCTTTAAGTAAAGATGGCCATAGACGGGGAGATCCACTCGTTTGGCGAGCGTTTCTCCGATATGCCCACTTTGAGGTGGGCGATATTGGGCTGATCCAATCAAGGAGCATATGGGCGGGACCACATAAACGCACCGATGCGGCCGTGATCTGACAGGACTTTCGGCCAGATATTGATCGGGGAAGCCCGTGGGAGGGCCCCACTCATGGGCCGATAAACTGCCGACTCAGTCTGACTGCAGCTTTTATCAGCTGTGTATGGCCACCTTAAGAAGAGTCTCCGATTAAACTATAATCAACAATTTGACCTTATTTATCTTTGAAAAAACACAATAAAATCAGTATGGAAAACGCTCATTTGGGGGTTTGCAAAGTTTTCTTAAAGTCACTCAAAACCCTTGATTTGTTTCAAATTTATGGCTCAGAGCAGACCATTATATATTTTACATTTGAAATGGGACCTTAGTCATTGACTTTTACAGGATCCCTACAGGAGTATTTTTGGATTTGGACTTTTAGCAGCCTGTGGGTATAATAAATCACAAAAAAATCAAGGGGTTTTTTCCACTAAAAATGTGCCACATTTTTCAAGTTTGTAGCATTCAGACTTTTATAAATAACCCCCTAAAAGTTGTGTGCTAGTTACATAAAAGTGTCCACCAAAACTGTGGGCCACTGTGTGTTGGTGAGTTTCCCAGGCCGTGCTTCAGCACTTTCCACTGTAACATGCCAGCCAATCATCAGCTAAGCAGACCTGACGGGGAACTTTAATGATTGGAAGCTGCACTTGGGCAGGGACTGATGTTCATGATGCATATTTGTAAAGTGTTGCACAATATGTTGGCATTGTAAAAAAAGAAAAATAACTCAGACAGGAACCAAAAGGATATATGAATAACTTAATTATAGGTCACTTTAAAGGTAGAAATTTGTTTTAGCACAAACTGAAATTTTGTACCGTCTATTATTTATCATTATCTACATCTAGAGGGCTGTTAAAAAAAACTAAAATACACAATAAAGCTGAAATGTTGTGGATATTTCTCCTCCAGGCCTTTTAAAGGAATATGAAGGGCTAAAATCAATAAATACATCAGCAAACCCTCAAAGCAATGCTGCTCTGAGTCCTCTGTCAAAAGAAACACTGCATTTCTTTCTATTGTGTACACATGGGGTTCTGTATCTACCTTCAGCTTAAACCTCCAGGGCTAGGGCTTGAGCATGCTCAGTTTGCTTTCCCCCTCCCTTTCCTCCCTCTCTGCTGTAATCTGAGCCCAGAGCTATAAGTGAGCAGGGAGGAAGTGACATAACATCAAGCTAATATGGCAGCTGCTATTCTAGAGTTTCTGGAGCTGTTTACTCAGGTATGTTAAAGCATTCTACAGAATAAATATAGTGTTATAGTTTGCACTATTGTGGCTAATCTATTGGCAATAAACTGATTTGGTAGCTTTCCTTCTCCTTTATACCAGCTGGCTTCTACTACATTGTTCTGAGACCCAGCAGAGCAGAAAATATTAACAGCCAGACAGATACTGCTTTCAGTTGCAAAAGCATTAACAAATAACTTCCAAATGATTTCTAATTAATGTATATTGGGAAGTTGCCTGGAACGAGATTTTCTTTCGTTATGCAAAAACAGTGTTTGGATGGAGATCCCCTTTTAACCATGTCATGTAATTTCATTATGAGTTTATTAGAAAATAAAGACTGTTGTTTGAAGTGTAGACAAAAGTTATCAGGGTATACTACAATTGGACATTTTAGGAATATTTTATGTCCTAGTCTCTTATGTCTGAGCATTATCTTGAGTCATGATAAGGCTGCATGCATATTTGGAAGTTAGCTGCTGACTCTTGTACACCCCAATGCCCATTAACCATTCATTTATTTGTCTTGCTGACATAGAAATGTTGAGGAACCACAACGGATGAGAAGCACGTTTATTGGTTTTCAAAGTGACGTACTATCGAACAATTAGGGGTGACGGAGGATTATTGTTTTATTTTTTTAGAAATCTCTTATCTGCATGCTGCTCATGCAACAGATGGGAGAACTTGACAGAGGGTGGATGGAGGAACAAATGCTCTTAAGGCGTTTCTATGCACATGGCATCCAATGGATTAAACCCTGATCCAACTATTTAAGCTTAAAATCACACCTAATGTTCTAGGGCACACCGCTGAATACCAGTTATGATGTGCTGCATCTTTAACCCATACCTTACTAATGCAAGGTCTACTTTTAGTCATGATTTCATATTATGATCTCCATCCATAAAAGCATTGTTGGCATTTTGATCCATGAAATATATTACTTAAATATTGCGAAAATGTATATTGCTATATTAAACAAACAACAATTTCTTATATAACCATAACTCCATATCTGAATGAAAACAGGAGGGTGATTTGGACAAGGTGTTTATTGACAGTATCTTGAGATCTATTGATCCCCATTTAAAGGTCTACTACTAACTTTTTGGGCTCCCCTGGCCTAACCCAAATGAGTGCTATCCCAAAGGAGAATGAACGCTTTTAAACGGGTGGTTCACCTTTAAGGTTCAGCCCAGACAGGCCCAAAATCACTGGAAATTACCCAAGGAGGCAACTTCAGAAAAGCCAGCGCCGCGTGTGAATAGGCGCAGGCGATTATTCATTAAAGACACAGGAAGGCAGGGGGAAGCGGTTCAGGGAGATTTGTCGCCCAAAGAAGAGGCGATTAGTCTATTATTGCTATCCTTGTAATTGCAAGTAAGCATGGCTTGGTTCACCTGTTATCAATCTGGCCCAGGTGATCAGGCTGCCTATAAAAATCCCTGCAATGCACTGACTCATTGCCCAATGTAGGTCTATTTTCCATAGTTCCTAGGTCTGATTTTTCTGTTGCTGACCTTTGCCTGTTTTTGACCTTGCACTATATCTGCCTGAACCGACCTTTGCCTGTTTGACCACTCTTCAGGATCCTGACTTGGTACTGTGTTACTGATTGGTTTTGACTGTTGGCCTGTTAATCCTGACTACTCTCCTGGCTCCTGATTCTGTATTCCCTGTTTGATTAGTAGTGTCCCTGCCTTTTCCCATGTCTGGACTCTCTGTTCCTTGTTCTTCCTGTATATGTTATGGTTCCCTTACCAGGCCAGAACTTTCCCCTTGCTCCTCTCGCTTTTAAGGAGAATGCAACCCCTTTTGTCAACCCCCCCCCCCAGGGTAAATGCCCCTTGTTACTTACCCCTCCTTCTAGGTCCACGGCAGTTCACAGCAGCCATCTTCTCCCGAGCGCTCTTCTTCCTGTATTCTTTGGCATTTGGTAGCACATGCGCAGTAGGAGGCATTTGCCTGAATGGAGCAAACTTTGTGCGCATGCTGATGTATCCAGGAAGAAGAGTGTTTGGGAGAAGATGGTTGCTGTGAACTCCACTGGAGATGACCTAGAAGGAGGGATAAGTAACAAATTAGGGGCATTTGCCCGGGGGGGTGGGGTGGAGAAGGTAGTCAGGGGGAGGAGGAGGGGGGGAGGGGTTGAATTCTCCTTTAAGACCTGGCTGCACCCAAGCAGTGGAGGGCTCCTTCCGAAGCAAAATGCGTTTTTTAGAGGCAGAAGTGTGAGCCAAGACCGGGACCATGGGGTTTGTTCTGCGTTTTGGTATACCATATGTGAAAAATTTGACAACAAGTGCTGTATTTTATATACTGAACTTGCTATAGCAGATCCAGGCCTTTTAAAGTTGTCCACAGCAGCTCCCCATATTTTGATCTTATTAGCTCATGTTATAAGTCGGTGACACTGCACATGCTCAGTGGGCTCTGGGGTCCTCCTGAGAAGCTTACCTTAGGGTTTACCGGAAAGCAAAGTTATCCGTCATAGAAGTTGATGCTACATTGAATAATCTGATCTACTGGTTTTTATTTAATAATTAATTCAAATGTAAATTAAATTGCAAATCAGCCCTATAAATTGTATTTTACAATTCTACTATTATTAGAACAGCTCTGGAATCCACTAGCAAGTGTATAAGGTGTCCGTCGTATACCAATTGGTTATTTATATATTTCCAGAGCTTTTTTTTATTTTACTTTTAAGAGGTGTCCTGTCACATCTCTTTATGTCTGTTAGCAGGCCTAATGTTTGCACTGTGTATTTAGACGAGGGCCTCATGTCTGTTCAGCAAGCCTAGGGAACATCTCCTAGAGAACATAGCTGACAGTTACTCTGGCACTATATTATGAAACCTAAAGACAACTTTTATTGCTCATGAGACGGTGGAGAACAGGGCGTTTTTGTGAACGTTTAGTACTTGAATTTGTGAAGTGATCCAAAGCAATAATATTTCTTTCTAAGCAGGAATGAAAGACACACTAGTATCGCCAGTGTAACTGCTGATCTCTGCCCAAACTGGATGATTATGAAATTGTTCATTATGTTTAATTGTTCCCTTAATAGCTAGAATTCTCCATGATTTTTCTACAGATATTGTTGCCATTGGGGCACTTGTAATGCAGGTAAGGCTGCATCAACATATTTAACTATTCTTAAAGGGGAACTCTACAAAAAACATAACTTTTTATGCTAGGTTTTTGAAAAGTAAACCTAATTTTAAGTAACTTTGCAATATAAGTCAATTAACAAATATCCAGACTTTTCATGATTTTTAATGGTTTGGAACAGTACCCTTAAGCCTAGCCCCCTGCTCTCCTGCCGGTCTGTCTGGCTACCTTACTGAGCTGCCTGACTACTGTTACTTTGTATCAGCAGCCATCTGTCCTAAGCCTGCATCCTCCATACCCCACAATTCCCTGCACATGTGATTTCTATATCCATCACAGTACAATGCATTGTGGGTTATGTAGTTCCTCCATGCTCTTTGTAAGCTGTAGAGAAGTTACAGATTGTAAAATCAGTGTTTAGTCCCTCCTTCCCTGATAGGGTTTCAAATGATGCAGAAAGATAACAACTGTTAAACAGCTGGATTTCCGCATAGAAAATTGCATTTATTCATACTTTTTGAAGAAACCGGTAACTCTGATGGGTATATTAGGTGTTTTTGTGTTATGTGGCGCTCTTTATCAAATCTTGGTTTGGAAGTTGGAGTTCCCCTTTAACTCAAATGTTAATTTAGCTGTCTGTGCTTATACCAATTAGGTCCAATAAGGATTAATTACGTCTTAGTTTGGATCAAGTACAAGCTACTGTTTTATTATTACAGAGAAAAAGGAAATCATTTTTAAAAAATTTGGTTTATTTAGATAAAATGGAGTCTATGGGAGAGATCCTTTCTGTAATTCGTTTCTGGATAAGGGATCCACTAACTATATATATATATATATATTATGGGGCTAAGAATGTAAACTAAAACCATTTTAAGGCTTTGCTTATGTTTATCAAAATATGACTTGTGCAAAACAACAGATATTTTAAAGGGGTTGTTCATCTTCCAAAACACTTTTTCCTGTTCAGTTGTTTTCAAATTGTTGTCCAGAAATAAAGACTTTTTTCAATTACTTTCCATTATTTATCTTTAACTGTTTTTCCAAAATCTAAGTTTAAAGTTGAATGTTTGTGTCTATGGTGTTTGAGTCTGGCAGCTCAGTAATTCAGGTGCAGACTCTAAACTGATACAGTTTTGCAACATTTAATTGATACATTTCTCAGCAACATCTCTGGAGTATTAGCAACTATTGTATCAATTCTAACAGCTGCCTGTAATAAAACCCAAAGATTCTGCTCAGCAGGGAAAGAGATAAGAAATGTATCCATTAAATGTATCAGTTTAGACCCCCCCCCGCCCCGGCGAACCCCCCCCACCCAGAGCTGCTTTAGAACAGCGGTTCTCAACCTGGGGGTCGGGACCCCTTTGGGGGTCGAATGACCCTTTCACAGGGGTCACTTAAGGGGTTCCAGGAGCAGGTTCATCTCTCTCCCCACTAGCCGTGGGGCAAGCTTGTAGCTCTCCAGGTGTTGATGGTGGGAGTTGTAGTTCAGTAACCTGCGTAGGGAAGCCAGTTGCACTACAACTTTCTATATCCCCTTAGTAGGGACTGCCATACAGCTCTCCCTGCCCATTTAAAATTTGTAAAATTAACATGGTAATTCAGGTGTGGCAAAAAATGTTGCCGGACTATGCACAGAAAACAGACCTGTACTTTCCTAACAATCCGCTCTGAGCTGGCAATGAAAATATTTTTATATTTTATGGTTGGGGGTCACCACAACATGATGAACTGTATTAAAGGGTCGCAACATTAGGAAGGTTGAGAACCACCGCTTTAGAAGGTGAAAAATTACACTTTACACTTCAATATTAGAAAAACAGTTACAAATAGCAAATAAACAGTAATTGGTAAAAGTTATTTATGGTGCTCTATCTGAAAACAACTTGTTGTTTGAAGGTGAACCACCCCTTTAATATTGTATATATGGTCATTATTTGGCTTATAGAATTGCTGGTTTGTGGGAGGCTGCAGTATTTATTTATGATGCGTATCTGGTAAATAGACCTGGCTGGCAGTTTTCTACCTAAGATTAGAATGCCAGGGACATGCCGCTTATTTTATATTTGAACTGCATGCTTATAATGGTTTTAACTGTAGCATCATATACAGTATCTAATGAATGAGTGAAAAATAAAAGCAATTTAAAATAAGCACCCAGATTTGTTCAGCACTCTATGCAGGATTATTTCCGTTCTATTCCTTGAGTTACTTTGCACTCAGCATAAATCACAAAGTTCCAAGCTGCACACATCAAAAGGAAAGTTACCACGTTTGTTTTCTGCATTGTTTTCCTAATTAAGAAGCATTCAAGTAGATTTATCATATTTTGCAATGGGAATCTTCACAAACATGCCACAAGAGAAGCAGTGTAGTCCCTCCCGTCCTGCCCCGCTTTCTTTTTACAACCTACTTCCATAATAATAAAAAATCAAATAAATAGTACTGCATGGAGCACAAAATGGATGACATACTTTCCATACCCCCATTCTCCCAGCTCTCCATTCACAGGGTCTGCTTCCTGGTAGTTATACTACTACAAATGGTGGCCTTGATTCAGTGGAAAATTCCACGGGGAGGGCAATGCCCTATTTGCCCGTGATGGAAAGTACTGGCAGTTGTTTAAATTGACAATAAATCGGTCAAAGACAATGTCAAACCAAGGCTTATTGCAAATGCAATCCTCAAGAAAACCAGTTAGATAAGCAAGTGAAATAAGGGCAATAAAATATATTATGAGTGCTCAAAATATGTAATGTTTTAAAAACTGCACAGTATTCAGGCATTATACACATATTTCATGGAAGCAAAACATAGGGGTTGTGCTTGAGTTTCTTTTCCAATTACGCTTTTTTCAGATTTATCAAATTATCTATTTTCATATTTCCGATACAATATTCTTCTCATGTTGGGTCGCTTTGAACTGATACTTTACTAAGAGTTATCCTTCTTAGTATAATTTATGAAGGTGATTGTAGCAGTCTTTTTTTTTGCTCCGCATAGTACAGCCTCAAACTCCTCCTACGCTCACAAATGAATGGACTTGGTCTGGTTTTATCCTCTGTGCTTCCCTGTGATGGTTTAGAGTTACATAATTAATTAGGACTGAAAAAAGACCAACCTCCATCAAGTTCATCCCCTCCAGATGAAACCCAACATCCTTACATGCAGTCACTCACAATGACCTCTCCATACCCTCACATAAACTATCTATACTAACTATAGAGTTTAGTACCAGAATAGTCTTTGATATTATTATTGTACAAGAAATCATCCAAGCCACTCTTAAAAGCATCAACAGAATGAGCATCACAACATCACCCGGCAGAGCATTCCACAACCTCACTGTCCTCACTGAAAAGAACCACCTACACTGCTTCAAATGAAAGTCCTTTTCTTCTAGTCTGAAGGGGTGGCCTCTGGTGATCCTCTTTATGGGTAAAAAGGTCCCCTGATATTTGTCTATAATGTCCTCTAATGTATTTGTAAAGTGTAATCTTGTAATCAAGTGCCTTTTTTCCAGAGAAAACATCCCCAACCTGGTCTTCACTCATAATTTGTCTTCCATTTCCTCTAACCAGTTTAGTTGCACTTAGTCTCTGCACTCGCTCAAGCTCATTTATATCCCTCTAAAGGACCAGAAATGACTGTATACTCCAGATGAGGCCTTACCAGGGATCTATAAAGAGGCGAGATTATGTTTTCATCCTTTGAGTTTATGCCCTTTTTTATACAAGACAGAACTTTATTTGCTTTAGTGGCCACAGAATCTTTATAATCCGATCAAAATTTGCCAAAGACACTTCGGTAGTTTGAAACTGGCGAACTAGGCAGTCGAGTAAAAATTTAAAGGGGAAGTAATTCGATAGTCGAATATTCGAATAGATTTTTATTCGAATTATTCGATTCGATCGAATTTTAGAGAATTCCCTGGTCGAAGTCACCTAATTTGCATATTCAAAATTTGAATTAGAATCTTTTTGAAAATTGGATCGAATTTCGAATCATTCATGTGAATACATGTGAATTTAGTAAATCTGCCCCCAAGACTTGAGCCACACATTTACCTCCGTAAGCTCATGTTGTCTTCCTAAAATTAATCTTTGAGACTAGATCCCTGAACTCACTCTTTAAGGTCTTCCATCTACCATTAATATTGTCATTAAGAGTTTGCCATTATGTAAAGAGAACCATTTTTGATACTATTGTATACTGTTGAAGACAAAAGACAGACTAAAAAATTGTTAAAGTGGAACGCCACACAAAAAAACTTTTTGAAAAGTATACATCAATTAAAAAAATATACATACATTTCATGATTTTTAATGGTTTGGAACACTTCCCTAAGCCTAGCCCCCTGCTCTCTTGCTAGTCTGTCTGACTACTTTACTGAGCTGGCTGACTACTGTTACTTTGTATCATCCTCAGCTTGCATCCTCCAAACCCCACAATTCCCTGCACATGGGAGTTCAATAAGTATAAGAACATCACAGTGCAATGCATTGTGGGTTATGTAGTTCCTGCATGCTGTCCGTAAGCTTTGGAGAAGTTGTTACAATTTGTAACATCAGTGTTTAGTCCCTCCTTCCCTGCCAGGATTTTATTGTCAAACAGCTGGATGCCAGCAAAGGGTTTTCAACCAGGTATTAGAAATGAACATTTAATTTTCAGTTTTTTCAAGTTACTTTTGAGCCCTGGGAATGAAGTGATTGTGTTAAAAAAAGGCTTTAGTTTCTCGCATTTTTATGCAACCTTGAGGAACCAAATTACGAAAAGACCTGTTATCCCGATCATTCTTGACAATAGGTCCCATACCTGTACTACAGCTTTATCACTATAAACGCTTTTAATTTTTTGTGCTTTTTTATTTTAGCTCTGCGGTGTTTAATCTTCTTTTTTATCTACTTGGTTGTATGCTTTTTTTTTCAGGTCTTTGTTGAGCTGTTTTCTGTTACTTTTATGGTGGTAGTCGTCATTGTAAAGTGATTTTATTAACCTTGAGAATTTCACTTCACAAGTGGTAATTTTATTTTTTTCACACTTTTTTTCTATGTTGTTATGTAAGTAATTTGGTGGTTAGTTTAAGTACTGATCTGTTAAATCAAACTTTAGAGGTTTATGTATAATTTCTGGCCTGGCATTTTAACAAAGTAGGGGAGTTCTATCAATAGTAGTTTCCCCTAGGATGGGATCTTCGATCCTCTGTGAGTTGATGCAGCACCTTCTCTCTTAGGATTACTCTCTTTGGATTACTCACCTTTGAAGGCACCAGTTGGATATGCCTGATCTGCTCTGATGTTTCATATTAATGGTTTCTCCAGTTTGGTATTATCCTAACCCAGGGTTGGACTGAGCTGGTGGAATACTGAGTAAAACTCCAGTGGACCCTGCTGCTGGGGCAGGGGGTCCCAGACATGGGTTGCAGCTGAAGCAGGGGGACCCTGAAGGGGAGGTGGGATAGGGGCCCGTGTGTCAGAAGCCCCGGTGTTCCTCAGTCCTTCCAGTCCGATGATGTCCTGACTCGTATGCACTTAGTGCCCAATATTCCCATCTACTTGGAAGCAAAACTTTATGGTGATGCACAAATAATTCACGTATTAATCATGTTACTTGTAATTGACCTGTTTCTAAGATCACACCTTGTCCCTCAACCCCTTCTCTTTTAGAGTGTAAGCTCTTTTGCGCAAGACCTGCTTCACCTCTTGTATCAGTTATTGGCTTCTTTGTATGTTATTATTTATGTTCATTGTATAAATCCATTCATTGTTCAGTGCTGTGTAATATGTTAGCGCTTTATCGATACATAATACAGTAATGATGAACACTAATGTTGTTATTACAGCTCCCTCTGGAGTTTCTCTGAAAATTCAATAGTTGCAGAAGTGCTGATTTCATTTTGCCTTCTGGTATTTTTGTGGATTGCACATTTCTAAAGACCTTGTCTAAGGGACCGATGTTGATAAATATTCAGAGTTTCTTTTTCTTTTTTACATATTTAGGTACACATTTGTTTAACAGATGCTAAGCCCAAATGACAAAGTTGGTGCAAACCTTTCATATACAACATAAGGCAAATTCTGTAAATGATGTTTACCTTCCAAATGTTTTTTTTTTTTTCCAACAGGTTTCAGATATTACCCCCATAAATAATAATAAAAATAATTTTCATTTTGATTTCTTTTCTTTTTATACTTGTTTTTCAAACGTTTATGGTATGGCATCCGGAAACCCGTTATCCAGAAAGTTCCGAATTACGGGTTGGCAATCTCCCATAGATTCCATTATAATAAAATAATTAACATTTTAAAAGTGATTCCCTTTTTCACTGTAATAATAAAACGGTACCTTGTACTTGATCCCAACTAAAATACAATTAATCCTTATTGAAGGCAACACAAGCCTATTGTGTCTAATGTTTAATGATTTTTTTTTCATTAGATTTAAGGAACAGAGATCTAAATTACAGAAAGATCCCTCATCCGGAAAACCTCAGGTCCCAATCATTCTGGACAATGGGTTCCATACCTGTATTAATTTTTACTTTCTTATGTCTCCCTAGAACAGAGGTCCCCAACCTTTTTTGGTCTGGGGACCTGTGTAGCCACAACATTTTTTGCAAGGACCGGGGGGGTCGTGTCCAATTCTGGTCGCAAGTGTCCAATTTGGTCACGCCAGTGTCCAATACGGTGCGCCGCTTTTATTAAGGTGGCCCAGTTGAGGACTGTCCACGGCCCAATTCTGGGCCACAGACCGGCACTTGGAGACCCATGCCCTAGAACAGCTCTGGGAGGGAGATCACAGACTCTGTAAATTCTTCTGATCTGATACATTCGTCAATACATGTCTTACTTTTGGTCTGGCTGTTCATGTTCCCTGAGTTTCTTTAAAATAAACTGTTATAATTGATACAATAGTTGCTAATATTCCACATATGCTGCAGAAAATATTTATCCACTAATGAAGCCAATTGTAACAGTTAAGAGTTTGTCTGGATTACTGCTGCATGCCTGAACCACCAGAGAGAGGAACGTTAAAATTTAGTCTTCAGTTTTTAGAAAAAATGGTCAAAAGTAAAAAGTAACATAATATCATAATATCTGAAATCAGCTGAGCTGAACAACTTTAAAATGTAAGCTGACTGGTTAAGGGCTTATTAAAAAGAGAGCTCTTGTACTGCATGTCCAGCTGGTGGACCTATAGGTCTGTTGAGAAGAAGAAGAGCACAGTGTTCTCTTATGTCATAGGTCAAATCAGTGACAATTTGCAATAACTGCAGCCCTGATTTTTTTAAAATAATCTAGTAAACTTTAAAGGACTATATGGCCACCATGCAAATTAGGGACAGGGAGGGAAATCGCGTAACTGTTTGTCACAAAACAAGGAAGTAAAAATGTTTTCACCCTTTTTACCTTCCTGACCCTAATTTGCATATGCAAATTAGGATTCAGGTTTGGTATTCGGACGAATCTTTCATGAAGGATTCGGGAATTCGGGCAAATCCCAAATGGATGTGGTGCATCCTTAGTGTGCATCCACTCTCACACGCTTTCACATTATTATTATTAATTATTATTATATAAAAGCTAGTGGCTATCAGGGATGCACCAAATCCACTATTTTGGATTCGTCTGAACCCCCAAATCCACTATTTTGGATTCGGCCGAATACTGAACCGAATCCAAAGCCTAATTTACATATGCAAATTAGGGGTGTGGAGGTAAACATTCTTGACTTCCTTGTTTTGTGACAAAAATTCAGGTGATCTCCATCTCCGCCCCTAATTTGCATATGCAAATTAGGCTTTGGGTTCGGCTGGGCAGAAGGATTTGGCAGAATCCAGATCCAGCTGAAAAAGACCGATTTGGTGCATTCCTAGTAGCTATGCATTTGTTCTATCCTTATTCCACACTTGCCATAAAATGTTGCCCTCCCAACATGAACCATTGAAAATGATTCATTTTCCTTTAGCAAAAGTCTCTAACCCTGACTGTCTGAAAAACCCTGCGTAGCTAAAACACTTCTATGCTAATATACCCAAGACTCTGATCTGTAGCTTTCATGCCCTGTCCGTTTTCTAGTGTAATTTAATATAAAATACATAGACAGAAGAATTGTTTCTTGTTTAATAAAGACCTTTGCATCGTTCTTTGTAAGCCATTACAACTATAATAGTCAAAATTTCTGACCTTAGATTTCAGATATGAATCCTGCTAATGTATGTACTGGTATGGGATCTGTTATCCAGAATGCTCGGGACCTGGGGTTTTCTGGATAATGGATCTTTCTGTAATTTGGATCTTTATACCTTATTTATTAGTAAATCATGTATATGTTAAATAATGATTATATCTTAGTTGGGATCAAGTACAAGCCACTGCTTTATCATTACAGAGAAAAATGAAATGGAGTTAAAAAATTTTGATAAATTGTAGTCTATGGCAGACCTCTTTCTGGATAACAGGTTTTTTGGAATAATGGATCCCACACCTATAGTTGTTTCTTGCCATTGCTTATCCTATGAGTATTGGCATCAGTCTTTGATGATGTGTACTGTAAATAAATATAAATGTTTACATCTTATTATACTTTGGGGGGATTCAAATATCAACTTTTTTTTTTTTAATTTTTAACATACTGTGCTTCCATTATCAGAAATATTAGTTGTTTGAACTTCAAGTCTAATTTTTTAAGTTTAACATCCCAGTCTCTGGGAGTCTGGCAGCTCGGTAATTCAGGTGCAGCTTCTGAACTGTAAGGGCAAAGACACACGCCCAGATTCAGGGAGATTCGTCATTTGGCGATAAATCTCCTCTTCTCAGGGACGACCCTCCCTCCGCCATGGATTCCCATATGAAATCCGGTGACAGAGATGAAGGGGTTAGGGGGTGTGTGGAAGAATGCGGAAGTGACATCACGTGCACAGCGCGCTGACATCACTTCCGCTGAATATGTCATGTGACATCAGCGTGTGACGTCGGTGGGCAACATGGGGTTGTGTTTAGGTTCTGATGCCTAGGGCAGCATCGGACCTAAATACAGCCCTGCTGCTAGAATGTAAATCGCCGGTGGGATGGCACTCTGAGCGATGAGTTTTACGAAGTCACCACATGAGGAAGCTTTGGGAGCTCTGAGTGCCATTCTGCTGGCAGGGGAACTGGTCCTTCCACCCTGCCCCCCAATGCGCACGAGCACACACAATGCTTCCCTATTGGCACCGAAGACTGTGTGCGCCCACTAAGTAAGTAGGAAATGTGCCATGTCATGCATGCATTGCTATATGGTGCAGCTGGGTGGCATGCTGCCCCTGAAACTGTGCTGCCCTAGGCCTGGGCCTTTGTGTCCTCGCCACAAATCCGGGCCTGCAGAGGAAGGCAGTCGGGGTGATTAGTCGCCCAGGAGGGATTTGGCGACAACTAATCTCCATGAATCTGAGCATGTGTCTCTGCCTTTACAATTCTGCAACGTTTTTTTCAGCAGCATCTCTGGCGTATTATCAACTATTGTATCAATTCTAGCAGCTGCCTTTAGGGCTAGTCCTCAAAGACGTGGCGATTTGTCGCCAGGTGACCGATCTCTCCGAATCTTCTCATCTGGACTTGCCCTTAATGAAACTCAAGAGATTCTGCTCAGCAGGGACTAAGCTAACAAATGTTTCAATTAAATGTATCCATTTAGAACGGTTTACAGGGTCGGTGACCCCCCTCCCAGAGGGAGAAAAATTAGACTTTACACTTCAATATTATAAAAACGGTCACACATACAAATAGAAAGTAATTGGAAAACGTCTTTGTTTCTGGTGAACAATCTGAAACCAACTGAACCTAAAAAAAAGTGTTGGAAGGTTTTAAATTGATAAAAGTAAAGCGTCACAAAGTATTCAAGGCTGGTGGCCCTAAACTTCTTGCTTCCAGGCAGTATGTTTGCTGATGTCCATGAAATGAAAGATGCATGTGTGTGCTATCTCAGCTGTTGCCAGCCAACCATCCATATTCCCTGCTTCAGCTGCTTTTGCTTTTCAAATGCAACTGGAGTTCCAGATAGGGATGGCAGAGCTCTGAGCATGGAGCACTCTCTCATTTCTCAACAGGCATTGTGACAAGCTGGCAACAGTTGGACCTTGCTGCTGGCCCGAGCCCCTTCACTTACTAATCTTCTCCCACTAGAACCCTTTGTGGAAGACTGGTTTGTGTAAACTGTAGGATGAAGCTGAAAAATCTGTATGTATACTTCTGATTACATTTGAAACCGGAATATGTTAATGGATGTAATGTTGTTCTGAACTGCTTTGAACTGTACCTCCAGGCAAATTATTTCGTGTTGCTGGAACAGCAAATGGTTAAACAGCACTTTTATTAGAGCCGATGCCTGTCCTTTTTCACAGTTTTAACTTGCAGATGTCTTGTTGGCAACCTCGCTATATTTTTCTTTTTCAATGGTTTATTTTGTGTTTTTGAGGTTTCCTTGTTGGATTTTAATGTGTATGAGTAGCATATTTTCTCTGAAGCAGGTGGCAGTACAGCTGGTCTCTTCTTGTAGGGTCTAATTGTATTTGTGAGAAATTCACACAACATTGTATTCTGAAGGAACATTTAAATACTGTTACAAGGGTTGTGATGACTAATGGAGGTTTACCTACCCCCCCCCCCCC
>CM044436.1:29654947-29670360 GCA_024363595.1 Xenopus borealis | reverse complement strand
GATTTTTATTCCCCAACAATTCCCAGCTATTCCCATGGTCGAATTTGAGGGTTTTTTAACACTCTAGTCTAATTCGACCCTTAGTAAATCTGCCCCTAAATTGATACATTTCTTATCTTTGTCCCTGCTGAGCAGACTCTGGATTCCATTACAGGCAGCTGTTAGACTTGATACAATAGTTGCTGTGAATTGTATCAATTAAATGTTGCAAAATTGTTGTTTAGAGCAGTGATTTTCAACCTTGTGCCTCCAGCTGTTAAGAAACTACAAGTCCCACAATGCATTTGCCTGACTGTGGCTGTCAGACTCCTTCATTGCATTGTGGGACTTGTAGTTCCTTAACAGCTGGAGGCACAAGGTTGAAAATCACTGGTTTAGAGTCTGCACCTGAATTACTGAGCTGCCAGACTCAAACACCAGAGACACCAACATTCAGTTTAGATTTTGGAAAAACAGTAAAAATAAATAATGTAAAGTAATTGAAAAAAGTTTTTATTTCTGGGGAACAATCTAAAAACAACTGAATTGAAAAAGTGTTTGGAAGGTGAACAACCCCTTTAACGTATCTAAATCCAAACTACAGAGTGATCCCTTATCTGGAAAACCTCAGATAATCTTATACAATACCTGTAATTAATTTATTGATACAAATAATTCATTGTAAAGTATTTGGCTATTCATTATTCACTAGTAATAGTTGGTTCAAAAATCAGCAAGATTTATAAATGCATTTGACCTAAACTGACATGTAACATTCTTAATGTTATGAACATGTATATCCTGTACAGGTCTGTTATCCGGAAAACCCATTATCCAGAGAACTCCGAATTATGGAATGGCCTCCTCCCATAGATTCCATTATAATAAAATAATCCAAATTTAAAAAAATGATTTCCTCTGTAATAATAAATCTGTACCTTGTACTTGATCCAAAGTAAGATCTAATGCTCCTTACTGGAAGCAAAATCAAAAAATTGGTGTTGTGGAAAGATCTGTTATCCAGAAAACCCCAGGTCCCAAGCATTCTGTATAACAGGTCCCATACCTGCTCTAGGGAATTGTGTAATCCCCCTGGACCAATAGAGATTGTTATCCCACAGGGCATGTCTCCTGTCTTTGCTTATGTGACTGCAGTGCTGTGATTGGCTGTCCCCCTCCTACTGTGCTTCTGGCAGGGATCACTGGGACACGCCCACCCCTCAATTGAAACATGGACACTGACCAGTGAACATCTATTGGGAACTCCAATTCTTTTAAAGACAATATTAATTTTTAGCACTTTGTGAAAGCAACACCATATATTACTTCTAATTGCCTACAAAATGAGGGTTTTTTAATTAATCCTATATTCCTCCTTGAAGAACCATGCTGTGTCATGACAAAACCGTGGGGTGTTTAATCTACACAGGAGACATCCTTGGAAGGGATCTGAACGATGTGATATTCTCTCCAAGTGCCATGTAGTGAAATCCCCTCAAGCAGTTTTACAGAGATTAAAAACTAGTGTTTAGTGTAGAAAATCTTCAGCCTTCTCTGGGATTCAGTCCCTCTTCACCAGCAAATCTCTCTTGAGCAGCCCTGCTGTATTTGCATCCTATCTTCAATTCCAGCAAAGGGCCTGATGGAACATTAAAAAATGCACTGGAAAAATGTTCCATAACTTACGTTTCCATCACATTGTTGAATTGACTGTGCAGTTTTATACCAAAGAACACATTCAGAGCAGAAGCATCCTCTTTAACTTGAAAGTAAATATTAAACTCTTCATGTATTTGCTTATCTTGGTGCTGCTGTTGACTTTCATATCTTCACATGTTTTCACCAGCCAGTCTGCTCTGGACATGAATTGGAAACATGAAATGGAACCGTAACCTCTGATGGGAAGTATCTTCCTTGTAAGCTTCTTGCAGTTGGCAGGATCAATGTGATTTCCCAAAAACTGCAGTAATTGTACAGTCCCCGCAACATTTGGGGAATGAGGCATCAACTGATAAGATCCACTAGCCATTTGTACAACGCATCACATGATAAAGAAACTAGCCTGGTTTAATGATAAAGTACAGGTATGGGATCCATCATCTGGAAACCTGTTTTATTATTACAAAGAAAAAGGAAATAGCTTTTTAAAATTTGGATTATTTAGATAAAATGGAGTCAATGGGAGACTGCTTTTCTGTAACTCAGAACTTTCTGGCTAACCAGTTTCCAGATAACGCATCCCATACCTGTAATTATAAAACGGTACTAAGATATAATTAATCCTTAATGGAAACAGATCCAGCCTATTGGGATTATTTAATATTTACATGATTCTCTAGTAGAGTTAAGGTATGAAGAGCCAAATCATGGCAAAGATCCATTAGGCGGAAAAACCCCAGGTCCTGAGCATTCTGGATTACTGGTCCCATACCTGTACAACACTCCTACGAGGTGAAACTTTCTGTCTGCTAATATTGTTATAACCAGTTATGCCATCCATCTAGGACAATTCTACATTTGTGTATATGTGTACTTAAATGTACTGGGGGATAACTTTTACCATTTTATAAATGAGCTGCTCTGCTGTGTGTTTTATGGGTTTGTTTGAATCTCAGATTCTCTATAAATAATTCAATATTGATCTTTAGTCTCAAAGTTCAGAATTAGACACCTCTTTGTTCTTGGTGATTTGGTTCGAGCATCCTATAGCACAAAAAGAAGTATTACAAACATGACTTTAGCAGTTAGTTGTTTTCAGGAATTTAAATAAGCAATAATGATAATTAATTAGACTTTTAGCTTTAACACCAATGTTTTAGGTCATCATTGTGGGACCAGTCCTGCAAATTTGGAAACTATGACTGATTGTGATGCTCATTACAATAAGTTGGAGACCCATACTAAAACCTTTAAAAGGGAGCATAAATGGATTTTATTTCTTAATAAAAAATAGGGATGCATGGAATCCAGGATTTGGTTTAGGATCTGCCAGGATTCAGCCTTTTTCAGTGGTATTCAGATCCAACCAAATCCAAATGCCTGGCCAAACTGAATCCTTAAAATAACGTAACATGGAAGTAAAAAAATCAGAGTTGGATTGGTTTGTTTTGGACCCACTAGAGGCTGACACATCAGTGTCTAGGGTTGTCACCTGGCCGGTATTTTTGATGTTTGATCCCAATGTTATTAATAGGAAAAAAGATAAATATATAGGAAGGCCGGTATTTTTTTTCAGGAAAAGGTGGCAAACCCTATTGGTGCCCCCTGCCATCCACAGGAGCCCCAGCTGCAAATCCCCCCTTTCCCACTTTTGATTTTTAAAAGATCCAATGGTTATCGTGAGACCACGAATGTCTCAAAACTATTGTTTAAATGTCCCATGTGTCCAACTAAAAAGATAATTTCAGGCGATATTGCCAGCAAAACTGAAGGGTCGTTGCCTGCTCGGCCCTGCAAACATAGATAGATTGCATGGGGACCGATAAAGATTTTCTAACCTGGCCGATCAATTTTCAGACCGATGTCGGATGAAAAATCGTAAGAATCCCACTAACCGCACAATAATTTGACAGATTGGTCGGACTTCGTTAAGATCAGTCGTTCGGCAGAGAAAGATCTTTGCATCTATGGGGACCTTTACTCTCCCACACCAGAGTTTACCTTTTTCTTGACACAAAGACGTGCAGGAACTGCTGGCTGTGTGCTGGGCCGACAGGATCCATGAATCCTTGGGCCCAAACTGACCCTGAAAAAAAAATTGAACCATGTGCAGCACGTGTGGTTCTCTTTTTTGGTCTTTCATGAGGATTTGGATTAGCTTTTAAGCAGAATCTTTTACAAAGAATTCGAGATTTGGCCAAATCCCAAAGTAGTAGTTTCCGTGCATCCTTAATAAAAAGTGCTGAATAAAATGGTTTTCGGCATCCAATATAGTCAAATATTGATCCTCAAGGTTAATTCTTTGAGAATGGCCTATGGTTGCTAGTCCATGTTTGAGTGGCTTCTACCTGCAACAGGCTGTTAAGTCGTATTTGGAGCAGATTTATTATAATGTCATTGCCCAGTGCTATAATAGTGGACCAAATGATACACTGTGATGTATCCTTATTAAAGGGGTCCCGTGCGTGGTGTGTGGGGACAAGTCCAGAGCATGCCGGTGTCGTGCAAACCGCAACTGTCCCATAGACCAGCACCACCGCAACCAGTGCCAGTACTGCCGCATCAAGAAATGCCTGGAGGAGGAAAAGAAACTGGCTATCTCTGCCCTGGTGCTGGCTGCTGCTGGGAGCAGTTTCCTTGGATTTCTGCTCAAGGGATTTCCCTCTGTCACTTGCACAGTGAAAATGGGAGACTGGGCGCTGGAAGTGCGGCTGGAACTGTGCCCCCCTCCCGTGAGTGTGGATGTGGTGGTCCTTCCCTGGTCTCTGGGCTGTGAGGCTATAGCAGGAGGAGGGTTCAGGCTGGAGAGGCGATGGGTTTCGCTGCCCCAATCTTGCCGGAACAGCAGAGCATGCCAGGAGAGATAGCCAGGGAGGAGAAATCATCTGGTGCAGAATGGATGGTCACCCTGTCGCCTTTTCTGAAGAAGAGTGGAAGTGGAGTTTCAGTAAGTTATATTTTAATAAAGGCTTTGGAATGTAAAAGATTAATTTGTGTTGGTGTTTATTTTTCTATGTGTACTAACATATAAAAAAAAATAATTTTTTAATGTTATTGGTCCTTTTACGTATATTACTTTAAAAACTGAATATCTGTAGCCTTCTTTATAGAAAGTCTATTGTAAGAAGGCTGACAAGCAGAGTAGAAGTACATTCTTGTGCATTACCAAAGAAACTGCAATGTAATATGAAGACCACTGAGCCCAACCTATTCCCATTGATCTATTTGTATCATGATGCTTCCACTTGATTCATTGGTAAAAGCCATGCAAGCACGCAAACAGCTCAGGTCCCCAGTCCCTGGAACATCGTGGTATGACTTTGTGTTGTGATCCATTAGTCTTCTTTCTGCTGACCCGTGTGCATGATAAACAATGTTTGCAGTAAAGTATCTGTGTCTGTTATGGTGACTATTTTAAGAATGCATTGACATTGGCTTAGCTGTACAGGTTAACATCATGCAATTCACTCATGCAGCCAGACAGAAGGTGCTGTCTGCTTGCGGTACGAACTTATTGCGTTGCAAGTCAAGTGCTTATTTGCCATCTTTGGTTTTCTATAGGCTATAAGTTTTAAATGCTACAGTGTATTCTTTGTAATTTAATTTTTTTTTACAAGAGCAAAGTGGCAATGAATATAGGCCTTAACTGATGCTTGCCCGTGTAGCTATAGGTTAAGATTGCAGACTCTTTTTAGAGACTTTTACATAATGCTCAATGACTCCTGAAAGTCTCCTTTCTGATTTCATGTCATCATCACATTTAGGTAGATTGTTCTGAATCCGGCTGACCATCATTTTGGATGACAGAATACATGTTCTGTTGATACAGTTGATAACTAAAGATTGTGCGCTCACCTACCTATTCAACCTTTCACTCTCTACTGGTACTTTTCCATCCTTGTTCAAACAAGCACTTATCACTCCTATCCTCAAGAAAACTTCCTTGATCCCAGCTCTCCCACTAACTATCGTCCAATTTCCCATCCTCTATTTGCATCCAAATTACTGGAAAGGCTTGTTTACAAACGCCTAATCCAGCATCTAGCTTACAACTCCCTTCTCAAACCCCCTGCGATCTTGCTTCCATCCAACTCACTCAACTGAAACTTCACTCACCAAAGTAACCAATGGTCTTCTACTGGCAAAGTCTAAAGATCTTTCTATATCTCTCTGCAGCCTTTGACACAGTTGACCACCCACTCCTCTTAGACATTCTATACTCTGACTGTTACTTTAAAGTTGTCTCCTCTAACTCTATTTCTACTACATTCCCTCTCTCTGTTGAGTTTCTCAAGGCCCTCTTTTGTTCTCGCTCTGTACACTTCGCTAGAAAACTTATTCAGTCATTGGTACTTCATTGTCACCTTTATGCTGATGACACCCAACTCTACTTGTCTACTCCTGACCTCTCTCCATCTGTCCTTTCCCAAGTTATAGACTGTCTCTCTGCTGTCTCCTCCTGGATGTCACAGTGCCACCTGAAACTGAACCTTTCAAATACAGAACTCGTTCTATTTCCTCCAAAATCCACCACCACTTTTCATTCCACTACACACATTGCCTAGGAGTTATACTAGACTCGCATCTGTCTTTTTCACTACACATCCAGACACTTGCAACATCGTGTCGTATTCAGCTGCGCAACATTAAATTAACACATCAATGATCTGACCAATTTGAAAACTGTACATGCAGTCATACTTTGCATAACACATTGAGTATACACACTAATTCCAGATGCATGGACACAGGGTAAACACACCACATGTCTACTTCAGGCCCGGACTGGTAATCTGTAGGTTCGGGCAAATGCCTGATGGGCTGCTTGCTTTAAAATGTAAATTGGCTGCTCAACCAAAAAATTTAAATTAGGTATGTCTTTAATATGTAAATGAGCCAATCACTTTAGAAATGTAAATGAGCTGTCCATAATAGCCAGCCACAGCTAAGCCAATGCCTGCATTTATTAGTGCTCATACCTGTACTGGCATATGGGAGGAACCAGGAATTCTGACCAACTTCAGTTAGTAATATTAGAGTTGCTTGCTATACACCCAGTCCTTTATGCTTATGATAGGTGTGTTGACAACATGAGGATCCATGCTCAGAACAGTCACCCCACCTGTATATGGAACATGTGATATGTCGCATTAATTGCATGAGACAGCCTAGTCTCTTCAAGTATGACACACTTCGGCCATGTGACATACATGGTAATTAAAGTCCTCTTATCTCCCAGGGTGCATGGTCTAGCTGGGGGCACACAAAGAAAAATCTAGAATATAATGTAAGTATAGGGTCACTAATCAATCTGACAGAATAGTTGTGATAGAAACTAGGGTGAGATATTTGTTGCAAGGGCCAGTTCCAGCACAAAAGGTGTATAATATTGCTGGGGATTATATGGTAATGGACTATTAAAATATCTTTTAATAAACACTAGTTCTAGTTAACCTTGGGGATGGAAATATATATGATGCTTTGCATGCACATGAATACACTGGCTGCTTTGACACTTTTGCCAGGGCTGCTTTTTTCTTTCCAGTCTGGCCCTGGTCTACACAAATAATAAATATCCATCCACAATGAGGTTTTCAAATTATTTCGTCCTCTTACATCCTGCTGTTGAAGATCCAGCACTGTTGCACTGCATATTGCTTCTGACTGCTCATTCTATACAATAAACCTGGAAGATTAAAATGCTAGGTCTCCTGAGCAGAATGTCTGGGCCTCAGTGACAGATTCTCAGGGTGACAAATAGGCCATGATGTTTTCCTTTCTTGCACTGGTTGGTTGCATAGCTGGCTCATATTGAAATGTGTCTTTTTGCTTTGGTTTAACATAGAGGAAGTTTATACATTCCTTAAACTTTGAACTAAGATTAATCTTGTAATGACTTGAGGGCTACTTAAAGGAGAATTCAACCATTATTAAAAAAAAACCTACCCTATATATAGACGACCCCCTCCCCGCCTAGCTACTACCCCAGGTAAAACTATATCCCTGAACCATGTTTGTCTCTCTAAAAATATGGTTTCCACTGATTGGTTATCAGGCAGTAACCAATCAGTGACTTGAGGGGGGCCACATGGGCCATAACTTTTCAGTGAGTTTGCAATTGATCCTCCGTGTTCCGCTCAGATTCACCAGCCTTTATACAGTTCATTTTTGGCTAACTAACTATATTACATACATTTTTATATTGCACTGCCTATTTATTTACCCAGGTTTTATTTTTATACTGAACAATTTCTTTAAAGTCGCTGACTAGTTAAGAGAGCCAAAAAGCAGGAAGTTGGGTTATTTTCTGTTATGTTAGACTTCCAATCACTCCAGCCTTTATACATTACATTTTTGGCTAACTAACTATATAAGAAACATTTTGTATTTTGCACAGCCGATCTATTTACCCAGTTGCTATTTTTACATTGAACTGTTCCTTTAATAGTTCATTTTGGGGGTATAGTTAAAAGAAAATTAAAGTATAGAGCCCTTTAAATGTTTTATTGGTCTTTCATTGGCTGGTACTGGGATATAACCATTAACTTGTTGTGTATAACAGGAAGAAATGTCTTTACTAAGCTAGTTTATTGGGAAGGCACAAATGGTTCATTTTCAATATCCTTGGTTTCTACATTGTGTACAGTATAGTGATTTATCTTACCTAGAAACATGCCCTGTTTGCTCTTGACTGCTTGCCCTCCACATTTTGCTAACAATCTATCTCCCTTAATGCGCCATTACAGGATCACATAGTATATGATCTTTTTGCTTTTCTCAATAAGAGAAGCAGGCTATTGATTGTCTTGTCTTTTCCATTCCAATGATAAAGCATGACTTTGCTCTTAAAAGAGAAGGAAAGGCTAAAATTCACAATCCTGGTGCACAACGAACATTCAAAATACTACCTAGGTGCTGGTTTGAAACACATATATATAATGAAACAAAATATCTGCACTCCTAGGTCTTTCATAATCGTGAAAAAAAGGAAAAAGTTTATCACGGGAGCTTTTTGGCACCATTTTATGTTTTAAATAGAACGCTATGTTTGTACAGCTCTGTTAGATTCCTGAAGAAGGCCTGCAGAAGGGGCCGAAACAGCAGATATTTTGCTTCACATATATATGCTTCATTCATTTATTTATTTATTTATATATATATATATATATATATATATATATATATATATATATATATATATATGATTTGCTTGTTTGTTTGTTGGTGGGGGCTCTGTTTGTTTGCTGTTGCAAAAACTTTAAGGGTATCCATTTTACTGGGATGCTTCTTGATTTAAACTTGTAAGCTCTCGTTTTGTGGACATCTACATTTGTTAATATTGTAATGGGGAAAAATACAGACCGTAAACAAATTCAAACATTTTAATTGGGCAAGGGTAGAAAGAACATTGAAGCCCAATGTAGATTATTCTTTGTTGCAGCTGTGAATCATACACCCAACTGAAAAGTACATAAGTAGACATAGGCTGGGCCAGTGCAAATAAAAACAAATTCCTGCAGACTCACTAATTCAGACATGAAGCCTGCAAGTGTACCGTCTCGTCTGTTAACTTGACTTTTGTACTCGCCTTATTCTACTTTTATAGGACTTCATAACAAGGTGGGATACCTTGCTAATACTAAAATATTTCTTTGCTTGGAAGACATCCATTTTCAGAGTTCTTGTCAGCAGCAAAAGTGTGGAACTGTTAATTGGCTTGTTAGTGTATGTGCGAAAACTGGCAAGTGTATGAGCAAAAAGCTTGACAATTTCTCAGTGAAGCTTTGGAATTTGTCAAGAAATGAATACTTGTGAAATGATGCCGATATTGCCGTCTGTAAGTCGGACTGATTCACTTTATTTTCTAGGCTGTTTTTTCATTCTTTTATATACTAATCAGCCTGGCTAATAGTATGATATTTGGAAAGATTTGTTCTGCCATGAGTTTTTGGAACTGGCCGATTAAGCAATATTTTTCTGTATTTTTGTTTCAAGACCCTGTGAAGGACTCAGACCTAGCCCATAACACGTTTACAAAGTCCAAATGCTACAACTCGTCTTCAGTTCCTTATGCTTGTAACCTAGCTGAGAAAAGCCTGAAAACCAACAGGGCTTAGTGATTATGCTTTGCGGAGAAAAGTTGATGTTTTCCACAGTTACCGTGGATTCACCTCTAAAGGAATATCTGCAGTGAACACATCAAAAGATATATGTCCACATTTTGGGGAAATAATCAGGGTCTTACAGTGGGCCCCAGCCAAGGAAACTTGCCATCTAGGTTTGCCACCTAGAAAAAAATACCAGCCTTACTGTATATTTAACTTTTTCCCATATTAATAACTTTGAGATCAACCATCATTTTTACCGGTCTGTTTACTGTATATTTAATTGTTGTGCATGGTTCTGTGGAGGACCAATCTGACACTGGCAAATATTGGCTATATGTGATTGTCAAGTACAGTTGTTTGTCTTGGAGGCAGAAGGAAAGTGCCACATGAGAGAGTACAAGAATCTTAATAAATAAGTACAAATGCATAGAGATTAAGTGACACAGTAGATAGGCGGTCCCTGTCCCATAGAGCTTAGTCTTATTCTAAAAACTTTCCCTTGTGCCCAGCCCAGTTAGACAGTTTCTACCAATAAGGATTAATTATAACATTTTGTATCAAGTGCAAGGCACGGTATTATTACTACAGAGAAAAAGGAAATCAATTTAAAAATTTTGGATTATTTGATTATATTGGTGTCTGTATGAGTAAGGCGGTCATCCCTATGTCCTAATAAATGATTTGAATTTTTAATCCTAATTTTGGTCTTTTCTTTTGGAGAAAACTCAACTTTTTGCTGTTTAGGATTTTTGCACCCATGGACTGGGGTGAACTGTGAGTATTTCTCTCCCTTTAATAATTGTTTTGGACACTTTATTTTTGACTAATAATGGTATGGGCACTGCGCACCAGTTTCTGTAATATTTTGGCATAAGTCTTTGTGAGAGATGGCCTTTTTGTAATTTGGAGCTTTCTGGAGAACAGGTTTCCGGATAACGGATCCCATACCTGGCGACTAATCTTCCCGAACCGCTTCCCCCCGCTTAATGAAGAATCGCCTGCACCTATTCACGCGCTTTTCCTGAAATCACTTACAATTGCCTAAGGCAACTTTGAGTGACTTCAGAAAATGCAGTGGTGTGCCAGGCGACAAATCTCCCCGAATCTTCCTGTCTGGCCTAACCCTTAGAGATGAGTGGATTTGTGTCTTTCCTGTAGATCCTTTAGAAGCAAACCAGGGTTAAGAGAGAAGCTGCACAGAATACATTCTCCCCAGAAACTGTCCACGTGCCTCCCACAGCTTTTACATCTGCTTCCAGTCTGTTAAACATCACACACTTTGCATGATAAATAATTCTAGACAGCAGCATGCAAATGAACCGATGGAGTAAGACACTTCTCACTTCCTGCTTATTCTTTTACATTTAACCTACTGTAACAGAGAATGAAGCTTTAGGCATCTGGCAGCAAAGATGCTTAGTTTTTCTCAAGCTCAAGAGGGTGTATGAAGAAATGTATATTAAAAAAGTTCATTATAGAATAAAATCCAGTGGCATTCTGTAATCCTCTTCATGCCAAACCTATCATAAATCCTTTTTGTGAATTGCTTTCAATAGCTTGAGAGAGAAAACATACAATCTTGCTATCAGTATTTGCAGCTGGCTTCAGTACAATTCAATTGATGCAATTTGAGTGCCCAATTACTTGCACTCTGATATGAATCTAAAGGTTGCCATAGACTCACAGATAATATTGTACAAAACTTTTTTTTGGGTGGGGGAAATGAGGCGACCAATATCGGCAGAAGATTTTTATAATGGTCGGCTCTTCGATCGAATGGATGGAAAATTTTTATTGGCTGCTTTTGAAGGCACCTGAACATCAGCCATTGTTATTGCTGAATCGTCAGATATAGGTAGAATTCTATTGTTTCTACCTGTTTATCTGACGATTCACAAACGATCTTTCTTTCTTTTCCAAGAAACATAGTAATTGTTACGTCCATGGCCAGCTTAAGATTTACACAAGGCAACTGCAATCATACAGTTGACCGTGATTAAATCTACATGTATTATTCTGTGATACGATAATTCATACAATTGTCCCCTTCGGTTATCCAGTGTTTTAAAGTAATATAACTGTACTGCGCTGATTTATGGTTCGTCAAGCATCGTCTTCGAGTTAGTTGATGGTAAAAAAAAAAAAAACACACGAGGGTTCCTGATTTCAGTTTTCTGCATTTGATTGCTTTTGCTTTTTTTATGAACTTGTTAAAGGAGAAGGAAAGCTACAGAGACATTTCATTGCCAATAGATTCACTGCAATAGTGCACACTAGAATGCTATATTTATTCTGTAGAATGTTTTACCATACCTTAGTAAAAAGCTCTAGAAGTTCGCTGTTTGTTTAGGATAGCAGCTGCATTGTATGTATGTATTAGCTTGGTGTGACGTCACTTCCTGCTGGAGTCTCTCCCTGCAAGCTTATAGCTCTGGGCTCAGATTACAGCAGAGAAGGGGGAAGAGGAGCAAACTGAGCATGCTCACGCCCAGGGCAAGGAGGTTTAAGCTGAAGGCAGGAAGTCTGATACAGAAGCCCAAGTATACACAATAGAAGGAAAGAAATGAAGTGTTTCTTTAGACAGAGGGCTTGGAACAGCATTACTTTGAGGGTTTACTGGTATATTTCGGTGGCCCTTTCTTATAGGGCTTACTTAGTTTGAACCTTTCCTTCTCCTTTAGCCTCCAAGATTTTTTTTTCAAAAGGACATTTGCATTTTTTGCAAAAAAGAAAATTATGAACTCGCTACCATTTTCTGCCATTGGTTAACCTGAAGATGATAAATCATCCACTAAAGGTTCAAAATCCCAATCGTTATCCATCCAATGCATTCCTACTCGAGGTTGCCAACCTTTTTTTAAAACACAAATACCAGCCTTACTATATTATTATTTATTATATTTTTGATGGTTTCTTACATTGACATCAAGCATCATTTTCAACAAATGGAAATCCACCCCTTCTGCTATTTTACTACAGCAATGCTTGTCCTGGTCAGGCTAGTAGGTTTTATATCCATTATGTGAGCAAATACTTTTCATTCTCTCTCCAAGCCTCCAACATATCTTTATTTCAGATTCTCTGAGCCAGGGAAAGAATTTTATCAAACTGAATCTTAAATGTATATGAATTCCTATTTATCAGTATTTATTTATCCCTCCTTGTACACAGTCCATTTCTTAGCATAATAATATTTACATGCCCTGTGCATTAACTACAGCATAAGTTTGGAGCCACAGCATTGCATCCAGTTGTACTATTACCTTCTGTATTAACACACTGTCCTCTGCTTTTCCAGGTTTTATCTAAACGAATAAAGCCTTGAGCTGCACATATAAGAACTTCAAAACAGCTGGCCATGCATTAATATTTTGGATCAACTTATCTGCGTGGATCTTAGTTTTGCTGTAGCTGGCAAGGAGAGAGAACAACGCAACAATGGGACGGAGGAAAATACAAATTACGCGGATAACGGATGACCGAAACAAACAGGTAAACATTGCGAGATCCTCTGCACACCAACCTAAATACTTTAAATGTCAACTGTCTTGGAATGCAAATGCAAAGGATCTCTTAGAACACATTTATTTAGAGAACCTACCCTCATTCTATTTAGCTGCTAGATGCAATACCATATGCTACACCTCTCACCTTGCTTATTTCTGATCCCGCCCATTCCCACACCTTGTGGTATATTTTTGAAAGAGTGAAGTCTGAGATTGCCACAGTCCACTAGAGTGAAATACCGCCTCTCTATTCATTTCTATAGGATTTTTGAAAAGATTATTTATCAATGGGTGGCAGAAAGGAAGATTAGTCGCCTTGCATCCTCCTCTTCTCTGGGCTTCCTTCTTTATATAGAATATATAGCAATGAATCCATATCATTATGTCTGAGTTTTCAGAATCAAGTCTTCTGCCTTTATTTGGTATGAAAATCTCCAGTAACCTATATTTAATAGCAGGATATGCTTTAGCCTTTATATATTTCACTTTGTATTTAAAAGTGATATATTGAAATTTATTTCTTTTTAAAGATAATAAGGGGGAAAGTTTTTTGCTTTACAGATAAAAACAGTGTCTCGGAACAGACTGCACAGATCATTATCACATAAGTAGTGTTTCATATACTTTTCTTTCAGGTAACCTTTACCAAGAGAAAGTTTGGGTTGATGAAGAAGGCTTACGAACTGAGTGTACTCTGTGACTGTGAAATTGCACTGATTATTTTCAATGGCTCTAATAAGCTGTTTCAATATGCCAGCACGGACATGGACAAAGTCCTTCTCAAGTACACGGAGTACAACGAGCCCCATGAAAGTAGAACCAACTCTGACATTGTGGAGGTAACCATGTTCATTGTTTATGTATCCTACATTAACATAGTAAAAAAAAAAATACATTTTTGATTATAGGAAGCTTTCAAGCTTTCAACAATACGAACATTATATTGGTATATAATGCTTTAAAGTTTTAATGTTTAAAGCTTTAAATTTTAACTAAAATAATATACAGGCAATTAAACAAAGGAAAAATTAGTTTAACTGTATTCTATCTATGTCTCTAAGGTAGTTACTAGTGATGTGTGGATTGGGATTTTCCCGACCCACTGATCGCCCTCCCACCAACCACCCAAACTGGATTTCAGGTTTCATTTTATAGACTCGCGCTGACCCGTCCTGCTGATGATGTCACAAAAGAGACGGGGCGAGCAGGCGTGCGTCTATAAAAAGTGAAGTTGGAAGATGCCAGTTGTAAGATCGCAGGCAGGGAGATCAGTCAGAAGAGCTCAACCCACACCCTCCCGCGACCTGGAAGATGGGGTGCGAGGTCGACCCGAACCCATGGGTATCGGCCCGCGCATCACTAATAGTTAAAATTCATAAAATACATATAAACTGTATATAAACTAGATATTGACCTAAGACCTCCAAAGTTTGTGAGCTTCCAAAACATTTTGCCCTCCCAAACGCCTTGTTACTCCTTTTTCATATTCTAAATTGTTGGTAATACTAGGGACATCTTGTTTTTTTCCAAGTTCTAGCAATCAAAAGTGTTTAGTATTTGGAAAGTCAGAAATTCAAATTTTTTCCATAAAGATTCAGCAGCATAGCTTCCAGAGACTGTGGGATATTTTATTGTGTTATCTCTGTGATCAAAGATCTCACATTAAGCCAAAATCGTATTTTCTCACATGTCTACCAAACATGGAGCATATCTTCTATGTCCTTGTCGCATCTCCAACAGGAATTTGAAGCTCCAGGGTACATTTTTGATAATCTTGAAGAGTTAGATACCAGTTGTATAAAATTTTGTAATAACGCTTTTGATGCGTAACACATCTAGTGAACTGTTGTGTTCTGGAAATAGCCTTTTGCCGTTCCTTCATTGTATAGTTTTTCTTAAGTCTTTGTTCCCAATTAAGCATGTGTGGGGTTTTATGTATTTCCTTTAGTTCTCCTAAACTTTCAAGATCTTTTAGTAGCAACTTTCTAATAGAATTTCCTATTGCTATACAGGTATGGGGCCTGTTACCTAGAATGCTCGGGACCTGGGGCTTTCTGTATAATGGATCTTTCTGTAATTTGGATCTTCATACCTTAAATCTAATAGAAAATCGTGAAAAAATTAAATAAATGGTCTGGTTCTGCTTTCAATAAGGATTAAT
>CM044436.1:29639223-29653439 GCA_024363595.1 Xenopus borealis | reverse complement strand
GATTCAGGGCATCCGAGTTCACAAACGCCATCCTCTCTTCTCTTTGGTAATTTTCTGGAAGAGAGCTGCATTCAATGTTGGAGCAATCTTCCGTTTTGGAACAACTGCGTATGCACCAAAGTCACAGAAAGTACCAAAGTGCCAGAAGAAGATGCAAAGATTTCCGAAGAGAAGAAGATGGGGCTTGTGAACTCTGATGCCCTGAATCTGCACCGAGGGGTGAGTAAAGTGTTAGAGGCATTTACCAGGGGTAACAGCCAGGCTGGGAGGATCAGGGTCTTTGTAGGGTTTTTTTTTTAAGGATTTAGTTCTCCTTTAAGGCATCCTCTGCGGTTGTATTTTTGTTTTTCTTTTATTTGAATATACCTCCCTAAAACCTCTTCCAGAATGTGATAAACTGTATAAACATCACTAAACAAACTGATTTGGTCTTATACAATCATTTGGCCCCTGGACCAAAGACCAGGTCACCATAAGTGCCTATGTAGGACTGTTAAGAGAGGATCCAATCCCTAAATTATCACCTCCCTGGATTGGAATGCCTCCGGATTAGGATTTAGCACAAAGTGGAAACCTTAAAATCTGCAGCTAATCTAAAAATTAAACACTTTACTACTCTACTGTGTCAGAATGTGCCTGGAATCACTGATTAGAATCAATTAGAATTGACTAGCCATGCTTTTCTTTTCTTAATGTTAAACACCATGCTTTAAAGGACATGTAAAGACAAAAAAAATAAAATCCCATTTTTACTTAATTTAAATTCCAATATCCATTAATTAACAAATGTGTACTGGTTTTATAAGAAACCTGAC
The DNA here is from genome assembly GCA_024363595.1 of Xenopus borealis. Taxonomy (NCBI): domain Eukaryota; kingdom Metazoa; phylum Chordata; class Amphibia; order Anura; family Pipidae; genus Xenopus; species Xenopus borealis. The sequence continues at coordinate 29,652,624 of CM044436.1, read as the reverse complement.
TGTATGCAGTGAAATTCTCCCTTCATTTATTGCTGTCCCTAACTACTCAGCAAGGAAACAGTCACACTTATGAACAGCAGGGGGAGCCCCCACTGCCTCCCAGCCATTCAGAACTCAAGCAGCTTTGTTTGTTTCCCTGTAGAGCAGTCGGCGACTGTGTAGAGATTTGTATTGGATTTTATTTTTATCTTTACATTCCCTTTAATGTTTCCAACTTCAGCTGCAGGGACAAAGACCATGGAGCCAGATTTAAACAGATAAACTGTGGCTCTCATTGAACAGTTATTTGGCTGCAGCCACTGGTTCTGCAGAGTTGGAGAAAGTTTGTATTAAATACAGAAACTATAAAATACACATTAGATTACATGACAACACAGGACCCAGTGCAGTCTGTATATTCTGATTTATAAATCAGTCTTGCTGTATCGGCTTCTGGCAGATATTATTTGACTTTTGCTGCTTTGATAATTTATGATGATCCCTAAGCTGAGCACAGATCACACTGAGCATGTGCACAAAGTTACAAGATGACAGCCCCCTGCGGCCAACTCTGTAAACATAAATCATTTGTTTGATTAGGCTTATGGTGAAGTAAGTTTATGTTTAGCATACAAAATACAACATTTCTAGCCTTATTCTATTTTAGACTTTACTTTCTCTTTAAAGGAATTGTTCAGTATAAAAGTAAAAACTGGGTAAATAGATAGGCTGTGTAAAATAAAACATGTTTTCAATATAGTTAGTTAGGCAAAAATGTAATGTATAACTGCTGGAGTGACTGCAAGTCTAACCTAATAGAACAGAACACTACTTCTTGCTTTTCAACTCTCTTTTGTTTACACTGACTGGTTACCCTGGTTACCAGGCAGTAACCAATCAATGACTTGAGGGAGGGCCACATGGGTCATAACTGTTGCTTTTGAATGTGAGCTGAATGCTGAGGCTCAATTGCAAACTCACTGAACAGTTATGTCCCATGTGGCCCCCCTTCAAGTCGCTGACTTACTCAGATTTAGAGAGCTGAAAAGCAGGATGTTGTGTTCCACTCACTCCAGTTTTTATACATTACATATTTGGCTAACTAACTATATTAGAAACATTTTTTATTTTGCACAGTCTATCTATTTACCCAGTTTTTATTTTTACCCTGAACTGTTCCTTTAAGGCTGCTATAAACCATTCAGCTTTTTTTTTGGGATGTTTCCTAACCTGTATACATAACTGATGTAATTATATGTTATTCATTCTTGTCATTGTTCATTCTTTTTCTTATCTGTGACAATTGGACAGAAATCATACCGGATTGATACAAGCAGTATATAACTGAAGAAAGTAATATTGTAATACTTTGGTTCACTGATCTGCCCGCCAGTCTTTCTGCCATTGTTTACATTGATCTTGATAATTCAGAGATTGTTTTATTTTAATGAGGTGTATGGACAGAGCAGTATCCTTTTGTAAGAAGAACTCCTTTTCCACTCATTGAATAATTTTCCACTTGTTACTTAGAAACCGCTTGAAGTGGGACACTTACCCCCAAGTAAATGGTCTTTTTGACGTCAGTTATGTTTCGTTACCAGAAGATCAAGTGGATGTTTTCTCAGACACAGCTTTCTTCTTGGGTTATTTAAACGTCAGTAGTCTGAATGACGATGTAGCCCAATTAAGCTGTAACACGTATAACCACTGTTCCGCAGTACCACACTGACAAATTTCTATTTTTAACTGCAGATTTTTGTTATGGTTGGTTTGCAATCAACCCTCATGTCTTATTCTCCTAATTCTCAAGATTCTCTAATCTTTTATTTAACACCGAGCCATTGACTCTCTGGTACTTGGTGTTTAGTGGGGCTTTGGTTAGCATATATATTCATTTCTTATACCAAATGAATAATATAATATTAAAACATTTTCAAAACCAACTTTGAAAACTGATCACTGTTATTCATTTGAACATCAACACAAGACGCAAGTTAGTCATCATCATCACCGCTTGAAAAGCCATAAGTGGCTTACATCCCAGGTACATGACTTTACATTTATCAACATTGAATCTCAATTGCCACTTAGCTGCCCAGATTTGTCAAGATCCTGTTCCTTTAAATGAACAGACCATACCTGTCAACTTCTGTTGACTTTAATCTGAGTTTTATAAAACTGGTATCTGACTATAAAACAGAGATCAGAGAAAGTCTGTTGTTCTTCACTGATCTAAAGGGAATATTGTGCTGCTAGCAACATACCAGTGTGTGTAGTGGGGAAGCCCTTACTTTTTGTAGAATAGTCATTTTAGCATCAGAGCCCTGCTTTTACTCACAGCAAGAAACGATACCACATGATGACCTTTTTCCTCATTACATCAACACCCTCCCCAGTAAAGGAAAATGTTTATGTGCAGGTGCATTATGACTAAGAATGGAACTACTGCTATCTACTTTACTAGACATCAGCTGTAAGTTGCATCTTGGTTTCTATAATGAAGACTGGTTGGACCTCCTATTACCAATGTATATTCTTGGAGTACTTTATGCAGTTTTGATGCAGGACAGGTTGTGGTTCAAGAGTTAAACTTGGTTGCTGCTTTTGTAGTTAGTTTAGTTATTTTTATTTACATTGGAGCGTCTTCCTTTCGTGGATAGGCCTTTAAAAACAAAAAAACTTCCATATAAAAATCTGAATGGACTTCTGTGCAAGTCAGAAAATGTTGTTTGGGAAGGACAGTGATTACATTCAGTGGTTATGCTCCAGATCTGTAAAGTGTATCCATCTGTGAAAATCTAAACCCCAATCTGGTTATTTAGCAATTAGGCTGAACCAGGAGTGCCTGTACTTGTGACTAATGTGAGGTCTACTTTTAGTGACATCCATAATATCACTGTTGGCATTTGTGTTCCATGGACATTGTTGCTTAAATATTATATTGATTTATTAGAACATTTATATTACTATATTTAAAAAACAACAATTTTTTATGTTACCTTAACAAAATAAATATCTGAATGAAAAGCATGAAACATGAGGGTGATTTAGACAAGCTGTTTGTTGACCGAGATCTACTGATCAGCAACTAGATCCCTACCCGAACTACCTTTTGGGGCACCCCTGGGCTATATGGTGTGTAGATAGCAAACCACATCTTACATCCTTCTTCTAAGTATGCACATAAGCACAAAAATGTAAAAGGAAAGGTCATTATCTGTTCCCGTGATTTCAAGGTCTTTAAATACAAAGAGCTGGGTCGCCAACTTTTATTACTTTTATGGAACCTCAGAATTTCCAGATACAAATTATCATATGTTTTATTAAAACTACAGACCTGTGATGTTTGGAGGGTAATGTTCCTGTACCCCACAGTTCCCTCTAATTCCTCCCTGGCTGTGTACACAAAAAAAATCTTTTGTCTGTGTACTGTGTCTGTGTACTTGGGTAAGTATAATCACAAAGGTCTTTGTACACTTAGGGGCAGATTTACTATTGGTCGAATTTCTAATTTAAAAAAATTCGAAATTCGACCATGTGAAGTAAAATCCTTCGAAATCGATATTCGAATTTGAAGGATTTTACCACAATTCGATCGTACAGAAAAAATTTGATTGATCGATTTAATCGTTCGGATAGATCAATTCGGACGATTTTATCGCTCAATCTAATTTTTTTATTCGATCAAAAATAATGGTCCCCAATTCGGCACCTTGGGTCTGGCGAACTAGGTGGTCGAATAGGGGAAGTACTTCGACCATCGAATAGTTGGATAGTCAAATAAAATTTATTTGAATTTGAATATTCGATGGTCGAATATATTCGAAGATTCGAATTTTATGCAAATTCAATCGAACTCAATCGAATTCTTCACACAAATTTTGTAAATCTGCCCCTTAGTTGTGTGCACTGGCCTCAAAATATGTGTGCACACGCACAAAGGCCCAGCTTAGACGAGGGAACATTATTTAGGTGTATAGGGACAGGAAAACCTTTCTGTGAAGTCTGAGATGGGGGGAAACCTGTTATCTATTGTCTTACTATTATTCGCCTGTGAGAAAATAAGGGACTTCTTGTCTCCCACAGACCTCGCCTGTCCTTGTTAACAGATTACAACATTCCACAAAGCTTGTATCTGCAAGGCTTAAGTAACACCACTACAAAACAAAGAAGATTTTTACCTGCATGTGAAACCTTAAATAAATATGCCCTAATAACAGTGACAGGAGAAAAAAGGTTTATAGCCAAGCATATGTGCTATATACAGACGGTTTGTATTCATGTTCACATGTCACAGCTTGGGAACTTGTGCTTTTTGTTAAACGAATGGCTCCTAGTTCCAATTGTACAATTATGGCCCTGCAAACACCTGTTATATCAAATTGTACCCTTAGGGTGCACAGTTAGTTTCCTTTTGCTTTGTCTGGCAATGGGCTAAAACCTAGACACAACAGGCTAGCTATTATTTATGAGCTGCTCTTGTTATTTCAATATGCAGGCACTGATTTGCTCTGGACTAGCATATTTGCAATTTGAGTGTAATGCAATGCACTTTTCTTAAAGAGCGTTGCATTTTATTTGTTTGGATAAAGTTCCTGTGACCAAAAGGCAGACCCCCCCACCATGTTCTCTCCCTAACAGCACAATGGGGCATTTATGCTCTTTGTTGTGTATTCAGATTACATTCAGCACCTTTTACAAGTACATTATATTACATATATTTGGATTTGCATACTATTTAATCGACTTAAAAGTAGAAGTCTGCATGGCCCTTTGTAAGACCTGTTTGAGTTTGAACCCGGCTGTGCACCTTTTTTTAATGGCAACTAGGTGACCGGTGAATTTCATGGAAACAAAAACATCAAATTGACAAATGCTTCGTTTTCCATGAACCCAAGACTGATATTTGATCATACATTGAAATTCCAACTCATTACTCTCTTGATGCCTTTTCAGTTGTAATCTAATTAGGGATGCACCGAATCCACTATTTTGGATTCGGCTGAACCCCCGAATCCTTCCAGAAAGATTCGGCCGAATACCGAACCGAATCCGAACCCTAATTTGCATATGAAAATTATGGGTGGGAAGGGGAAAACTTCCTTGTTTTGTGCCAAAAAGTCACTTGATTTCCCTCCCTGGCCCTAATTTGTAGGGATGCACTGAATCCAGGATTCGGTTCGGGATTCGGCCAGGATTCGGCCTTTATCAGCAGGATTCGGATTCGGCCGAATCCTTCTGCCTGGCCAATCAGAATCCTAATTTGCATATGCAAATTAGGGCCAGGGAGCTAAATCACGTGACTTTTTGGCACAAAACAAGGAAGTAAAAAATGTTTTCCCCTTCTCACCCATAATTTGCATACGCAAATTAGGGTTCGGATTCGGTTCGGTATTCGGCCAAATCTTTCGGGAAGGATTCGGGGGTTCGGCCGAATCCAAAATAGTGGATTCGGTGCATCCCTACTAATTTGATTCAGTTTGGCCAGGCAGAAGGATTTGGCCGAATCCGAATCCTGCTGAAAAAGGGTGAATCCCGAACCGAATCCTGGATTCAGTGCATCCCTAAATCTAATGTATTTTCACATTTTCTTTTACATGCAGTAAGACCGTGATCCCCAACCAGTGGCTCATGAGCAACATGTTGCCCACCAACCCTTTGGGTATTGCTCCCTGTGGCTTCAAAGCACGCTCTTAATTTTGAATTCCTGGCTTGAAGTGTATCGGTTCTGTTGCATTAAACCTAAGCGTGTTGACAGAGCCTTCTTTAGGCTGCCAGTCTGCACAGGGCTCCCAAATGGCCATCCCATCACTTATTTTGCACCACCCAAGAACATTGTTCATGCTTGTTCCCCCCCCATCTCTTTTTGCATCTGAAAGTTGTTCAGGAGTAAAAAAGCTTTGGGTATCCCTGCAGTAAGAAAACCCCACTTATAATCACTATGTGCTAGAGGCTAGACCGTAGAATGGGCTCAAAACTGCACCCATGGAAATGCCATTGAAAACCATCTTGCTTCTAATTGCACTCATTTGTGCTAGCCCCGTGCCCACAGCATTGTATAATTTTATATATGCTCTTACAACTACACAAAAACCATGTTTATGTTCACTTTGTATAGCACAGACTGTTTTATTCCAGTGTTAAAGATCAACTGCAGAATATTGCACATATTTGGGCCTCCTGGATTATAAAACAGGCATAAGTCAATCAGTGGTTTTCACAAATGTTAACACTGGCCTTGGTGTTTGCTGCTTGATGGAGTTAACAATAGCAAGTAGATAATGTGGCAGCCTGATAGCTGGCAGTTGGAGAAAGTTTCAGAGAGGAGAGCAACATCCGACCTTCAAAGACTAAAACAACAGCTCCTTGTATGGCCGTGTCCGTGATCTTGTCCACCTAATTGGCCAGGCAGAGCTGAGAGCAGTGACAAGTGCTAACACAAGCTACACCTGTTCTTCCATGTGCTGAGCCACTGAGGTTTGGCCCACATACAACATATGCCAAGTAATGCGAGAGGGACTTACAGGACATCTTAGCTAATGATGACCCATGACCTCACAAATATTGCCCTATCGGAGTATACAGTTTCAAAGCTCTCTCTCTCTTTTCTTTTTTAACCCCTTGTCATCCAGATACATTGTTCAGAAGCGGAGTAGCAAATAAGCGAGTCACATTGCTGGCTCACATCCAGCATCTGCTTGAGAGGTTTAGTGCATATTTTTTGTCCTTTTTGACAATAACTGCGAAAAACTGATTGCATTTGATATGCTCCATAGCAGAATTGTATTGCAGTTGTATTGTGGCGTGCTGCAGCAGCAGGGCAAGCTGTGTGTGCTGGATTTGGGTCAGGTTAACCGAAGGGAAGACAACAGATTACCTCAGGAGACTTTGCAGGGTTGATATTGCCCTAGTTTTTCAGCCAAGGCATTGTTGTGAGTGAGCCATAAAGTATTAGAAGCTTGGTTTGTATTGTTCATAAGTCTTACACCAGGGAAAGTTATGTAAGCCTTAAAGGAACTGTTCAGTGTAAAAATAAAACTGGGTAAATAGGCTGTGCCAAACAGAAGAACTTTCTAATATAGTTAGTTAGGCAAAAATATAATGTATAAAGGCTGGAGTGACATAATAGCCAGAAAACTACTTCCTGTTTTGCAGCACTCTTGCTTTCCACTGATTGGTTAATAGGCAGTAACCAATCAGTGACTTGAAGGTGGGGCACATGGGCCATAACTGTTTGCTTTTGAATCTGAGCTGAATGCTGAGGATAAACTTTAAACTCCCTGAACAGTTATGTCCCATGTGCCCCCCCCCCCTTAAAGTCACTGACTAACTCAGAGTTAGAGAGCTTAAAAGCAGGAAGTTGTGTTCTGGCTATTATGTTAGACATCCAGTCACTCCAGCCTTTATACATTACATTTTTGGCTAACTAACTATATTAAAAACATTTTTACAGCCTATATCAATTTACCCAGTTTTTTTTTTTACACTGAACTGTTCCTTTAAACCTGGCTTCACTCATCGTTTATTTTAACCCCTTGGTCTTGGAGATGTCATGGCAACCTACATTGCTTCATGAATTTCAAGATGATAATGGAACCCTTTCTTGCAATAGGCGCTATGCGCCTATGGCTCTGTTGCGGTGTAGTTTGTGGTCTTTAAGAACACCATGATCATTTTTCACCAACCAATTTAAATAATCAGTATTTTTATTACATATTAAGATAAAATATATTGAAGGCCTATAAATACTTGCTCACTGAATGGGCCAAGTGTGCAATTAAATGTAAAAGTAAATGGGAATGCATGCAGTGTGTGTGTGTGTGTGTGTGTGTATATATGTATGTGTATGTGTATATATATTTATATATATATATATATAAGTAACAGGTACCGCCACTCACGAAAAAGTCCACAAACAATCAAACAATGCCTGGGTGCACTCCTTCAGATAGTGATGAATAGTAGCGTGGAAATCAGGTCGCACTCACAGGTCTTATAAAAATAAGAAAGGATTTTATTAAGGCAAGACTTGCCTTAATAAAATCCTTTTTTATTTTTCTAAGACCTGTGAGTGCGACCTGATTTCCACGCTACTATATATATATATATACACTCACGGCAGATCCATTAATTGTATAGCAAAGTGAGTTTTATTCACACATGGTCCATGATCCCTGGTATGCAAGATCATGGATCATGTATGGGACCCGTTATCCTAAATGCTCGGGACCTGGTGCTTTCCGTATAACGTATCTTTCTGCAGTTTGGATCTTACCTTAAGTATACTAAAAAGTTATGTAACCATAGAATAAAAGGCTTACAATATGGATTAATTATATTTGGATAATATACAAGATAATCTTTTATTATTAGAGATAAAAAAGGAATTGTTTAAAAAAAAAAAAAAATGTGGATTATTTATTTATAATGGAGCCTATGGGAGTCGACTCTGGATAACGGGTTTCCAGATAACAGATCCCATACCTGTACATGAAAATACTTGAAGAGGTCTTCTTGATTTAGTCTGAAGATGAAATGCCCTTGAAATGGGTCTTTCAACAAGACAATGACTCCAAACACTCCTGTAAGCGAGCAACATCTTAGTTCCAGACCAACAAGATAGACATTATGAGGTGGCCAGCCCAATCCCTGGACCTTAACCCAGTGGGGTGACGTCAGAAATGCTGTTTGTGAGGCAAAACCAAGAAATTCAAAAGAATTGTGGAATGTAACAGGTGACAGAAGTTGGTGGACTCCATGCAACACAGATGTGCAGCAGATCTCAGAATTATACAACTAAGTATTAGTTCAGTCATTCAAAGGAAAGCCAAATCTAAAATTTTTCAGTTTATACAGTGAATGTTTGAGTTTATAAAGAAGAATGCAGACACTGCTATTTGTTTGGAACAGACTAATATTCCAGTTTCTTCACTTTCTGTAAAGGAATAACACAAATTTGAAAAAGTTTTTGATTTTTTAATAGAATATGGAGTGTTCCCAATGCATTTACGTGTATGGAAATAAAGGCTATTACAGGTATGGGACCTATTGTCCAGAATGCTCGGGACCTGGGTTTTTCCGTAATTTGGATCGTGACACCTTAAGACTATTAGAAAATCATTAAATAAACCCAATAGGCTGGTTTTGCTTCCAATAAGGATTAATTCTATCTTATTTTGGATCAAGTACAAAACACTGTTTTATTATTACAGAGAAAAATGAATTTTTAAAAAAATTTGGATTATTTGATTATAATGGAGTCTACGGGAGACAGCCTTTCTGTAATTCTGAGCTTTCTGGATAACCGGATAACGGATTACATACCTGTATAAGGATTTTGAGCTTTATTCATTTTTTAAAAACACTGCTTTTATTATCAACTTGCATGCAGTGTGTGTGTGATAGATAGACTTAGTGGGGCTCATTTATCAACACTAGGCAAATTTGCTCATGGGCAGTTACCTATAGCAACCAATCAGTGATTAGCTTTTTAAAGTCAGCTGCTAGAAGAACAATGAAAGCAGCAATTTGACTGGTTGCCATGGGTTACTGCCCATGGGCATATTTGCCCAGTGTTGATAAATGACCCCCAGTGTTTCTAGAAATAACTTTATCCTTGTATGCGGTAGTTCTGATATTAGAGACTCCATTGTCTTCATATATTAATATGTAAATCCTCCATGAAATTTGAATTTTATATATTGCTAGATAAAAAATGACAGTACAAAAATATCCATCTGGGGTGACTTGTTACTGCCACTAGCCTTTTAAATATTGCCCTTTAAAAGTGGCTAAGTCTTGTCCGTTTTAGGCCCCAAAATTAGTTAGTGCAGTTTGCATATGAATTTTCAATTGTGTTTCAGACTCTCAAAAAGAAAGGCTTAGATGGCTGTGAAAGCCCAGATGATCAGAGATACTTTGAGGAGGAGACATTCAGCAAACTAATTGAAGATAGTGATTTTATTTTCAAGCGAGACCCTGTAAGTATTTTTCACCTTAATTCTTTCCTTGTATGTGTTGATCGTCTTTATTAACTTTACCATCTAGGCACTGAACAAGAAGGAAAACAGAGGCTGTGACAGCCCGGACCCAGATGGCTCCTACGTACTCACCCCCCACACTGAGGAAAAATACAAAAAAATTAACGAGGAATTTGATAATATGATGCGCAGTCATAAAATCTCAGTGAGTACTAGCGCAACGTATATGGGTTCATGCCGTTTTTGTAACTTATATAACTTTAAAAGTTCAGTCCATTTTTTGTTGGAGCCAGAAAAGTTTGTGTTTTTCAGGGAAAAGAGAAATATATTTTCTATGCTTTTGCTTATCACACACACACATACCAGAGAGAAAATATGTAGTGATACTGGCAGTTTATCTGCTTATCTGTGTGTTTCTAGTTGTGTACTGTCATAGTTGGAAAGGTACATTGAGGAAAACTGTCAGGCCCAAATTGATATGGCAACTTGAGGCAGACGAATTATATTAGTATAGCACTGTTGCGAAAATTAATGTTTTTTTTTTCCAGTTGAACGCACCTTTAAGTTAGAAATGTTTTACTAAAGACTGGATTTTGCATATTTATACTTGTGGTTTTATTTTCAGACACTTGATAGCTAAGCTACAAACTATTATGAATGCACCAAATCCACTATTTGGGAATCAGAATAATCCTCATTTGCATATGCAAATTGGTGACAGGAAGGTAAAAATTGGAAAAAGCTTTGTTTACTTCCTTGTTACTTCCCCTAATTTGCATATGCCTGTTAGGCCAGGCACGAGGATTCCGCTGAATTTAAATCCTGCTGTAAAAAGAATCCTTCCCGAACCAAATCCTAGATTTGGTGCATCCTTACAAACTATAGATATAACCCTATATATAACCCTATAACTCTATTTCTCCAACTGTTACAAAACTGCATCTCCCAGTATGCCTTGCTATGATAAAAGGTGCTGAGCCATAGGTTGGTTATCCATTCTATATACTTGGGAAGTGCACTTTTCAAAGTCTTGCCCTAATGGATAACTTCTTCTTATTCTTTTTTTCTGAAAAATAGCTGCAAAGCATACACAGCCACCTCTTTGCCTGTAGAAAAAAAATGGGTAACCTTGAGGTGGGCATGTGTCTCTTTAGAGAAGGTACCCATGAAGTCTTCTTCAAAGGGAATCTTTATATAGATTTGCAGTCCGTATGAAAGTCATCCGAGCTCTTGAGTAATGGCAAGAAAGATGAATGATCTGCTGTGTGTGTTAGTGAATATCACATATTGTATTACAGGCACCCAAGGCTTTGTAGAATTGTAATGTTGTCAATTATGCTTCTTCCTGCAATGTAATTCTGTCTCCCTTCGTATTGTTTTTAGCCCGGATTGGCACAGCAAACCTTTCCGATGTCTGTCACTGTACCAGTGTCCAACCCAAACACTTTACCGTACAGTTCTCCTGGGAACACAATGGTAACTGCTTCATTAGCTGCCAGCACTTCATTAACAGATGCAAGCATGCTGTCCCCACCACCGTCTACACTGCATCGAAATGTGGTTTCCCCGGGGGTACCCCAGCGGCCTCCTAGTACAGGAAATGCCGGTAAGCACAATAATATGGTTTAAATCTACATAGGTGCATATATACATATACTCATTGTTGGGTTCCAGTACAGGAGTAGGGCATATACAAAAGGACATGTAACAGCATTAGGTCATTTACAAGAGAATATACAACTGAAGTGGTGAAAATGGCCTTGGAGAAAAGCAAACGAGAGAGACTTTGGATTGGCTCAGCACCAGAATTAGACAGGGGAGTTGTTGCTTTAGGTTTATAGTTGACCATTGAGGCATACAGTATTTATTTCCTGTAAATTCAGTATAATATTATTTCCAAATGTATGTGATATCTGTGTATGTAAATCCCTGCATAACATCATGGCACTTTATACATGGAAGGATAATAAATTGTGAGGTCACCGTAGTATGTGAGGTATTGATAGCTGAGTTTGGTTGTTAGGGCTGAAAAGTCCAAAATAAAAAGTCACTACTACCTTTGTTTGTATTAGGAATTCACAGAATCCACTATTTTGGATTCGGCAGAATCCTTCATGACAGATTAGGCCTAATACTGAACTGAATCTTAATTTGCATATACTAATTATGGAAAAGAAGGGAAAAAGGGGGAAAACAATTTTTTCTTCCTTGTTTTGTGACAAAAAGTTAGGTGATTTCCCTTTCTGCCCCTAACTTGCATATGCAAATTCGGATTTGGTTCAGCCAGGCACAAGGATTCTGCAGAATTCGAATTCTGCTGAAAAAGCCCGAAACCAAAAATGAATCCTGGATTCTGTGCATCCTTCGTTTTTATTCAGGGATAGGTGAAGTTTATACAGGTATGGGACCTGTTATCCGGGAAACAACCTTTATCAGCTAGGTTCAGTAGGTTCAGTAGGTAGAAATATAAAATAATTAATCTTTATTCAGAGGTGCAGTGACTGGCTTAGTAATAGTCTATTAAGGTAATGACTCCTGGGGGATGCCATTGTGGTTTGTAGACTTGCATTGTTCATAAGCAGTTGGTTCGCCTCCTAGACAGGTTTGGCACCACGTAGTAATTCCATTTCATACCATGTGGTGTATTGAAATGTTTGTATGGTTAATTGTTTCGTGGTAGGTGGTAATGTTTCATGTTTCCGTATGTTTTTCTATATCTGTCATAGTTTCTACCCAATCCATATGGAAAATATATTGCAGCTTTTGTAGCACCAAGGAGCTTTTCCTGGCTTGGAAGTATTGGTATCAGAGGGAAATTTGCTGAATACGGCCCAAGCCGATGTAGGTTGCAATCTATTGCTATTGTTCCAATAGATGGCAATTTCCCCACAATATTTTTGAATGTGTCGGCACGACCATAAGCATTGTGCTAAATCTGCTCTGGCTTCTCCACATTTTAAGCTATAGTCCTGGAGCGGGTCGGGTAACCGCGGATAATTTGCAACAACCCCTAAGCTTAGCTTCTCAACAGCTGCTCAGAGCCCACTATATGCGTGTCACAAACACTTTCCAAGAAGGTGACCCCCCTGTGGCAGGTTTAAAGTCCTGCTATTCAGAAGCTTAAATTTTAGGCTGGTATAATAAGTTCAATATATAAAATATGGCATTTTTTGCTATATTCATTTTTAAGCTTTAGTTGTCCTTTAACTATTCATTTAATTTTTGTGAAGATTAACAATCCTGTTACATTTTTAGACCTGTACTTTGTTTTTCATTTGAAAACTTCTATTTTGTAGGTTTCTGGTCTTTTCACATCCTGTTTCTTCTGTTCTTTTTGTGCTTTCCTACCGGTACTCTCATTATCACTAGTCTTTTACACTCTTTCCTTAGGGTAAGGACACACGAGACGATTTGTCGCCAGCGTTTTTAAAAAGCAAATCGC
>CM044436.1:29612392-29631685 GCA_024363595.1 Xenopus borealis | reverse complement strand
GGGGGGGGGGGGGGGTAGCCTGCCTGCACGGCCCGCACCAGGGCCTGCCCCCACCTAGTTCCGTAACTGGCTGTGTAGGTAGGGTTGACACCTGTCCAGATACAGCCCGGTTGCAGTATTCAAAACAGTCCAAAAAAAAGGAAAACCGGGCAGAATCTCCCCTGATTGACATGGTGGTCAGCCAATCGATGCTACATCATAGTCCTGCCCACTGACCTGCCCCAGTGCATTCATGGCCCCGCCCCCTGCCCGGAACATGAGCAGCACAAAGGTGGCAACCCTATGTGTAGCCATGGGGGCAGTCATTCAAAGCTGAAAAAGGACAAAAGGCACAGGATACACAGCAGATAACAGATAAGCTCTTAAGAATCCCAGCTTATCTGTTATCTACTGTATATCCTGTGCTTGAATGGCTGCCCCCATGGCTACACAGCCCCGTGTTTATATAAACTATAGTAATCTTTCTGAAGCAAACACACCAGTTTTTCCAGTTCAGGACAAGATCACATTATATTTTCATTACTTTAAGTTAACTTTTCATGAGTGGTACTGTTCTACTATTTAACCTGCCTTCACCTAATAAGTTTACAGAAAAAAATGTATTGATTTAAATGATGTTTATTAAGTTGGCACTGCTTGTAAAAAGTAGAACAAATCATAAATTGAGCCTTTTTTTTTAAACAGTACTCCAAAAATATTGACTTTTTAATAATAATAATAATAATAATAATAATAATAATAAAAAATTATTATTAGTTTTCTTTTGCTGTATCTTCCCCAGTTCAATGAGTTGCATAAGTTGTGATGTGCTAGGCCATATCAGGCTAATCAATTGCTTGGCCCTCCATGCTCCTATTGGGGAGCAATTTGGACAGGGTCCAGGTATATATATAACAAGGTGTTGACTTGTTCAGAAGGGGTTGAATCCGCAGCTTTAGTTATAGCAGCTGAGTAAGGCCTGTTTGTTAAAATAACCTTCATGTTGAAGACTTAAACCGGGAGTTTTAGAAAACAAGGTAAAAATGAAACAAAATAATTTTTTGTGCAGGCCAACCACCCCTTTAAGAAAGCGGACCTGTATGATTGCTGAGGCTATGCTAGTTTTTCAACATTTGCCAGAACCCTGCATAAGAACGCTGATTGTTTTATGGCTATTTTTATATTGCTTATGATAAATGGTTTGAGTGAGTAAGCCTGCTCCTTGTTCTGTTGGCAGGTGTAATGTTGTGTACTACCGATCTCCCCTTGCCAAATGGAGCAAGTACCAGTCCAGTAGGTAAGTGAAACTGTGGGGTTCTGACATTTTTAGATAAAATATGTGTCATACAATTTATAAAATATATGTGACCGAAGTCTTTTTGTTAGCTGCGGATAAGCAGCCCCTGAACTGTAGAATAAATTAAACACATTGCAATGAAGAAAAGTCTGTTGCTCAGAATAAGCCTTTACGGGTATGGGACCTGTTATCTAGAATGCTCGGGACCTGGGGTTTTCTGGATAACGAATATTTCTGTAATTTGGATCCTCCTACCTTAACTCTACTAGAAAATCATCCAAACATTAAATAAACCCAATAGGGTTCTGCTTCCAGGATTAATTATATCTTAGTTTGTATCAAGTAGAAAGTACTTTTTATTGTTACAGAGAAAAGGGAAATAATTTTTGAAAAATTTGGTTAAAACGGAGTCTATGGGAGACGGCCTATCCATAATTCAGAGCTTTCTGGATAACAGGTTTCCGGATAACGGATCTCATACCTGTACTTGAAAGTAAAAGGCAAGTTTAAATTCTTTGCTCATTACATTGCCCACCCTGGTCCACATTGTTTTTGTAGCGATATAGGTTTGTCTGTCTGTTACTCAGAAATAGCAAACCTTATTTATAGCTGGTCTTCCAGTAAGGTGTGAATAAGGCTGCTGATCATTTTTACCTCTGATACAGTGAAGGACAAAGCATTTCTCTGTAGAAACAGTCTTGGAGGGGACAGTGTGACACTCTAAGCAAATTAGCATTGCACTAATCTTAAACTTGCAGAGTTTTATTTGTTAAAGGGGTTGTTCACCTTCCAAACACCTTTTTCAGTTCACTTGTTTTAAGATTGTTCCCCAGAAATAAAAACTTTTTTCAATTTTCCAAAATCTAACTTAAAAGTTTAATGTTCCTGTCTTTAGTGTTTAGAGTCTGCACCTGAAATACTGAGCTGTCAGACTCAAACTGTTACAATTTTGCAACATTTAGTCGATGCGTTTCTCAGCAGTATCTCTAGAGTATTAGCAACTATTGTATCAAGTCTAACAGCTGCCTGTAATGAAACTCAGAGATTCTGCTCAGCAGGTACAAAGATAACAAATGTATCAACTAAATGTATCAATTTAGAACAGTCTACACGGTTGGCGACCCCCCCTTCCCAGAGCTACTTTAGAAGGTGAAAAATTACACTTTACACTTCAATATTAGAAAAACTGTGACAAATACTGTAGAAATAATTGGAAAAAGTTGTTATTTCTGGTGATCTATCTGAAACCAACTAGTTGTTTGATGGTGAACAACCCATTTATAGGACGGATTTTAGTCGCTGTAAAACCACAATTGTCACTGAATGCATTAAAAGATCCAAATATAAAAATTGTGAATGAAAAAAAAACCAATGTGATAAAAAATATGAATTCTTAAAAACCTCTAAAAATTGCCATTTTTCAGACCATTACTAGCGGGGAAAAAAAACCCTGAAAACTTCTAAAAGTCTGATTTGATTTCACAGTGGCCAAATAAGATGAGCGTGGTTCCCAGTGACTTAAGTTATTTTACTGGTGAGCACCCCCCTTTAAGCATCTGGTCCAATGAATGTTACAAAGTTTTTCAGTTTAACTGAAATCTGAATATACAAATTAGGGTTTGGTATTTGTCCAAATCTATTGTGAAGTGGCTGTTTTTTGTCCAAATCCAAAAATGTGCATTTGTTATACATAACAGGACTTTGGGGAGAACACAGTCTTATGTTGTTGTACAGCTCATGGTGGTGGGGGGATGCAGTCCTTGAGATGAAATAGAACCAAGTTCTCTGTAAGAGGATCACAAGTACTGTATATTTATGTGGTAAAATGTGTGTTAAATCTGCATAAATATTCATGGCCTTTCACTTTTGAAGCCATTAACTTTCAAGTTACCTTGCCCGTTTAGTGGAGTAACTGTCCGAGCAGATTTTACACACTGATAGCAAGTCACTAAGCTGTGAGCCAGAGCCTGCATTTTACTATTATTGCTTACATATGACTGTGTGTGCATGCAACCCATCACTTAGCAGACAGTGATGGCTAAAGGAAATGCACAGCGAGGAGGAATTTGGGAATGACGCATGCTCTATAGCTGATAAAAGCTGCTTCTGTGATCATCCTGGAAGTACATGGTTGAGTTATAGAGTAGCAAAGGCATCCTTAACATATAACATTACATTTAGTACATTTTCTAATATTCTGAAAGTACTACTGGTTGCCGTCATTAAAAAAAAAAAATCTGTGTAGTAACAAAGTATATATGGTCGTTCATCACCCCCATACTCTGATTTTTGTTCGCACATTTTCATCATCAGGACCAGAGCAATGGGGATTGGAGCATGGGGAATTTATAACCTGTGTATCCCCAGTGTTTCTGAACCAACATGGGTGTGGCTGATCAGCATGCCACCCCCTAAAATCCTGCCACCCTAGGCCCGGGCCTAGGTGGTCTTTCCACAAATCCGGGCCTGGTCATTTTTTACTATTCCCCTCAGGTTATGTTTCCTCCTTTCTGATGTTTGATTACACTGGAACTTCAGCAAGCCTAAATTGCTTGTGTCTTATGTTCTATAATAGCAGATGACTGACATAGCAAACTTAGAAATCCATGTGTTTCTTCCTTCCTACTTTCCCTTCTTTAATTGCTTTCCCTTTCTTCTCTTCTTCTTCCTTCTTTTAGACTTCCCTTTACTTCACTTCCTTCCCTTCCTTCTTTACATCCTTTATTTCCTTCCTTTACTAACCTTCGTTCCATCTAAAGTGAAAAAAACCCAATGTTTTTACTTCCTTGTTTTGTAACAAAAAGTTACATGATTTGGCTTCCCACCTCTAATTTGAATGCAAATTAGGATTCGGATTTGGGCAGGCACAAGGATTCAGCCAAATCCTGCTGGAAAAGACAGAATCCTTGCTAAATCCCTAACCGAATCCTGGATTGGGTGCATCCCTACTTCACTCTCTAGTGGTCCATAATCCTACATGAAACCCAGAGAACGTATTTGTAAAGCTTTGTAAAAAAATAAAAAGCACATAAAAGGTGGATTTATACCACTTTTTAAAAATTTAATTTCCTGCTTGAATCTGTCACTTTGGCTTGGATGGTCTATATCAGATGTGTTGTGACATAAAATCAATAGATAAAGTAACTAATTGGTGTAGGGTAAATTTAATGGACACACCTTTATAAATACACAATTAAATCTTTGTAATGGGAGATTCTGGAAATTGTCAATTATAATGCGCCTTACATATTTTACACTTAATTTGGTGTAAATCATTGGCAGCAGATAAGAAAGCTTAGCAAGGAGCAAAGGAAGTTATTCCACAATAGTTTTAAAATGGGATGTATATAGTAGAAATAAATTACCCAATGCTGCTTTGAAGCATATGAAAAAGCTACCAATCTGACAAAAAACAAAATGATCATAGCATCTTTTTATTGACAATTATAGTCTGTCTATTTTATAATAACTATTAACGGTAATTTGGTAGACTGAAGTGCAGGTGTTTGGGCAAATTTAAGATCTAAAGAGGAGTACAAGTAATAATGTAAGTGATGGAGTAAAGAAAGATAAGGACTAAGTCACATGGAGTGCTGGCTCCGCTGCTTTCAATCGAGCAAGGGATGGTCCAAAAAATGCAAAGTCAGGCATTTTCAGGCTAACCTCCGATCTGCGTGCCAGCAAGCAAGCAGAAGCTGTAGTTTTCAGCGCAGATCAACAGAGTTGAGGAACGGAGCAGATCCGCTTCTTTCAGCCTGCAAAAAAAAAAAAAAGAGGAGGAGAGCAGCGGAGCCTATGCTCCATGTGTCACTGGTAGAAGGAAAGGGGAGAGTAATAAACTCAAATTGAGAAAGGGAAGGAATAGGATACTGTGTTACAGTCTCCTGAAGACAGGCATTTTAAATGTTATAGGTAGATTCACTGCAACAGTATGACCATGCTAAATATTTAATAGCATAAGGATGCATTATTCTTTTTGCTGTAATAGGAGCATCATTCCTAACAGTCATGCTGCAGCCTTGATAGCTAGAAGGAAATCTGACCTGCATTGATTTGTATATCCCTCTAGTTCCACAAGGGATAAATGGAACCTAATGGGTGCATCTGGGATAAATATGATTAAAAGCCTTCCTTCTTTCAACATTCTTTAGCACACACACAAACACTATATTATTTGTCACTGGATGCTGTATTAAGAACAGTTACAAATGTACAATGTACCCACGGATAAGTGAAACACACTGCGGTCATAAGTACAGGAATATGCTTATTACAGCTGCAAGACTTGGGGTAATGACCACCAATGATTTTTTTTTTACTTGTAGGGGGGCCCTGACCATTAGTATTTTTTTAAAAAATACTCTTATGGGGGCTCTAGCGCCAATAGTTTTATTTTTTAACTTATAGGCGTGCCCTGATCACCAATGATTTGTTTTAAAAAAACGTTTATGTGGGATGCTGACTGCCAATTTTTAAAAAAATTATAAGGGGGCCCTGACCAACAATAGCTTTTCATAGCTTGTGAGTGAGGGGGTTTACCATTTTTAGCGCTGGTGTGGACTTTTTTTTTAGTGTGCTGTGGGTGGAATCAGGGGTCTTGCTTGGGGTGGGATCTGGGTTCTTGCTTGGGGTGGGATCTGGGGTGGGGACCAGGAGGCCCAGAAAATTTTGCTGTACAGGACCCATGATTTCTGATGGCAGCCCTGATGTAGGCTGTCATTCAAACACATGATGCACAATGGATAACTGATAAGTTCTGAAGAATCCATTTGTATACTACACAACTTATCTGCTATCTGCTGTGCATCCTGTGCTTTTTTCTCCTTTTCAGCTTTGAATGGCTGCCCCCAACGCTGCTCAGCAGCTTATATATATATAAACTATTAAAGTCCCTCTGTAACAAATACGTCCATTTTAACAGTGCAGCACAACAATGCATTATATTTTCATTACTTTTAAAGACTTACATTTTTTGTGTTACTGGGGCTCATTTATCAACACTGGGCAAATTTGCCCATGGGCAGTTACCTATAGCAACCAATCAGTGATTAGCTTTTTAAAACTAGCTGCAAGTAGAACAATGAATTAAGCCTTTTGATTTGTTGCTATGGGTAACTGCCTATGGGCAAATTTGCCCAGTGTTAATAAATGACCCCCACTGTGCCTTTAAAGCTACTGAAGTGTCCACATACATCTTAATTCTTTATCTTTGGTGTCTGCTTAGTCCGTTCATCTTTTACCCTGTCTGCCAGTGTCAGCCTGTTAGCTGCCATTCATGTCTGCAGGTAACGGGTTTAATGTTCCTTCTGCAGGTAACGGGTTTGTAAACCCTCGCGCTTCTCCAAGTCTCTTAGGACCAACGGGAGGCAATGTGCTGGGGAAGGTGATGCCTACCAAATCTCCCCCACCCCCTGGAGGGAACCTTGTTATGAATAGCCGAAAACCTGACCTACGTGTGGTTATTCCTCCTTCCAGTAAAGGCATGATGCCTCCTTTGGTAAGTAGTCGTTGGATAGAGATGCTGCATTTTATTGGGCATTTTGTGTAGTGATGTTTGTGACCACAAACTTTAGATTCTCCTGCCAAATTCTTTGCTTCTGTGAGAGCTGATGTCAGCTAGCATTTACGTGTTATATCAGTGTCTCCTTTCATAACAGAGACAACCTGCGGCGTGGGAACAGTTATCCACAAAGGTCATCTTTGAACATAACTGTTAGTGGAGAAGTCTTCATAATTGTTGAGTTCATACTTCCCTTTGCATGAAAATTGTTTGGGCCCTACTGTAGTTGATAGCAAAATCTCCACTATATATACACATTGTCATAAACATTACTATCGTTTTAGCTAAACACCTTAAAGAAGAATAAACCCTTAACGAAAAAAAAAACCCTACTCTACATAGACCCTCATCCCTGCTCCCTCCAGCCTAGTTGCTACCCCTGGTAAATGCCCCTAACTCTTTACTTACCCCTCAGTGCAGATTCAGGGCATCTTCTTTTCTTTGGAAATCTTCGGGAAGAGAGTCGTGTATTGGTGCATGAGCAGTTGAAGCAATCTTCCCTCTCGTGGCAACTGCGCATGCTCCCTAAAGTCATGGAAATTTCCAAAGTGAAGGAAGAAGACCCAAAGATTTCTGGAGTGACGGAAGATGGCGCACATAAACTCTGATTTGCTGAATCTGCACTGAGGGGTAATTAAAGTGTTAGGGGCATATAACTGGGGTAGCAGCTAGGCTGGGGGAAGCAGGGAGGGGGGTCTATGTAGGCAAGGGTTTTTTTCGTAAAGGATTTAGTTCTCCTCATTTCACCCTAAATGGCCTCAAGGATGGGCCTGCTTTCCACTGCTTTGCCAGTATGTCAGCACCCTTTTGCTCCTGTGTATAAATGAGTCTGGGTAATGGAGGGTCCTGTACAGAGCAGGCATCAGGGGTACACATTTATTCTGGGCTTCTGGGGACCATGTTTATGATGGTGGTCCTGCCCAGGTGAGTGTTGCAGCAGATGCAAAACATGACTGTTCTAATAGATGCAAGCATAGCATTTACATGGATTGCAATGCAATTGTCCACATAATTGTGGTTTTCCTCATTTGTTACATACAGACGGAAGAAGACGAATTAGATTTGGTGAGTTGTGTATGCATGGCTACAACCAACATAGATTGAATGTTCCCTTTAAAGCAGATTAACCTCATAATTAAATCTTACACATAATCCATTCCAAAATGTAAAAGTAAAAAAAAAAAAAACCGTAAAACAAGTTAATGGTTATTTATCTGTGGCTTTTAAAGGGAACATTGGCACCCGCTCCCCTTTTCTTGAAACAATACAATACAAATCCATCAGACAGTCGTAAGCCATGCCACCATCTGCTGTTCAGGTGATTGTGGATTCCCCACAGCTTAGCAGTGAGCACTGGAGCATTGTTTCCTCCTCCATTGAGGTTACATCATCCCTGGTGAGGTCATTCCTTGCTAGAAGTGGGATGATCTCATCTTTCACCGGAGAGCTACAACTCCTGGCTGACAACGACCCCCCCCCCCCCATATACATACTTATACTGCCTGTTGTACTGCATTATTCATTGTCAACAGCATCTGCAGCTTTACTGGAGCACTGACTCCTTCTGTGCCTTTAATATGGAGAATCACTGCACACCCATGAACAGGTCTCTGCTTATTTTCTGTAGGGCTTCGCAATTATAAATTATACTGTACCTCATTTAAAGGGCAACTATCGCAAAAATTTTTATTTAATAAAAGCTTCATCATACTGAAATATGAAACGTTCTAAAAACAATCAATTAAAAATCCTGTACTGTTTCTGAAATAATCCAGTTCATCTTCATTATTCATCTTAGCATCTGTTTCTCTTCATTCTGTCTTCATGCAGGAGTTGGGTGTCAGATAATGATTGACTGATCCAATATATCTTATAGGGACAGGCTCCTTTTGCCTAAAAGATGTATTAGAGCTCACTCTACTAAAATCAAAATAAATCCTGTCTGTCTACATGCAGGATTTGTGCAAAAGGCAGTTATTTTGTTACATTTTGTTTGTACTGGAATCCGTTATTTGAATGATCTCCAATACATCTGCAAGGAAAGGAAGCCCCCCCCATAAGATATATTGTATCTAACTGTCAATGAATATCTGACACTCAACTGCTGAATGAAGACAGAATGAAGAGGAAACAGATGCTGAGAGAGGGATAGTGAACATAAACTTGATTATCTCAGAAATTATGCAGAATATTTTTATTTCAGTGTGATGAAGCTGATATAAAATCTTAATTTTCACAACCGTTCCCCTTTAAAGGGCACCTATCGCTAAAAAAAGTTACTCCTAACCAAAGGTGTGGGCTGATAGAGCCAGGAGGGAGCGCATGCACGTCCATGACAGTGGATGCTCATGCGCATTTATACACGTGTGACGTCATGCGCATAGTGAAAAGCAGTCACTGTTTGGGGCCGCTTTTCTTAATGCGCATGCGCGTCCACTGTCATGGCGGCTTGCACCGGAAGCTCCCTCCCGGTGCGAGTTTGCCTGCGCTGGAGGTTTTTTTAAAAAAAAAAAATGTTCTCTCCAACCGGAATGCGGGCTCTATCAGGCCGCACCTTTGGTTGGGGGTAACTTTTTTTAGTGAAAGGTGCCCTTTAAGGAAGCAGTTTGATGCATTTGTTTCAAAGATAAGCAATAGCAATATTTGCATTACATCTAAAGTAGAATCCAGCCTTTCTATAGGCTTTAACCTGGCACAGTACTCTAAGGTGGTTAAATGTGCATGCAGCATGGCATTCAGTGACATACTTGGTGTGACTTGTTGCATGTTGTGCTGTGAGTATTTTTTCTTTCTCAATATCTGGGCCACTTTATATGTTGGATTGAGGTAGATGTATGTATTTTATGATTTTAGTACTGACAATACAGGGGATTCTAGTAGTGAAGTCAGTTCTCTGCATCCCTGTCTCATCTCTTAACTGGTAGCTATAGCCTTTCATTCCATCACTTTGTTTGTTTTGCTCATCATGGCGAGAGAGAGGAGTAGAGCGTATTATAAAGATATTAGACTTAAGCCAAATTTTGCAGAGAAATGCATGTCAAGGATCCACTGCTACTCTGCTGCTTGATGTGTCTGCATCCGGATACATAACCTTGGCTTGGGTGTAGGCAGATGCAGCAGATTCAGGTCCGGACTGAGAATTAAAATAGGCCCTGGCATTTCAGGTACACAGAGGCCCAATCAGCCCACATAGAGGCCCAAACAGCCCCCACCAGCCCACTAAATACTGACTTTCTATGGGACCTTATAGCAGCCCCACTAGCATTTGCCAGAACCCACAGATTGCCAATCCGGGCCTGAGCGGATTTATGCAAACTCGAGCGTTACTGTGCCAACATCTGTTGTCTGCCTTCACCCAAAATGATGTCTGCACTACATCTGTACTATGCTTGACAAAGGGGTGTGTCCCTGAAACGTTGCACCACTTCATTAATAAAATTGTACGGGCTTGTTCTGCTATTACAATGCCTGCGTTCCAGTGAATTTCTTTGTGTCTGCCTTCACCCAAGCCAAGGCTATGTATCTGGAGCTGGCACATTAAGCAATAGAGGAGCAGATTTTCAGATATGCTACATCTGCCACTAGCCTTACGTTGTAGACCTCAAAAATTCCCTGCAGTCAGTTGCACATAAAACTAAAAAAACCAGGTAAGAAGGTGCACACCCTTAAAATAAATTACGATGTGCTAATCCATTGGAGGCTCCCCATGTGGGTCTCCAAAACTAACCTACTGTACAAAAAAACAAGAAAAGGATCGCACACTCAGGGGCAGATTTACTAAATTCACATGAAGGATTCGAAGTTCGATCAAATTTTCAAAAAGATTCGAATTCGAATTTTGAAAATTCGATCGAATCGAATGATTCGAATAAAAATCTATTTGAATATTCGACTATTCGACAGTCGAAGTACTTCCCCTTTAAATTTTTATTCAACTGCCTAGTTCGCCAGATCAAAGCTACCGAATTGGGTTCAATTATTTTTGATCGAATAAAAAATATGGGTAAAATGGGTAAAATCGTTCGATTCGAATGGTTTTATCGATCGAATATTTGCTGTTCAATCGTTCGACCAATCGAATTGCGGTAAAATCCTTTTTTTATTCCCAAATTATTCACATGATCGAATTTTAGAGTTTTTTAACCTTCGAATTCGACCAATAGTAAATCTGCCCCTCCGTTTACAAAAAATAAAAATGTTTATTTAATCCAAAAAATGGGGGTTATAAAAAATACAAAAACAATGGGTAGCCCAATGCGTTTTGACCAGAGTAGTCTTCCTCAGGGGCATAAATAATAAATAATCAAATTGATTCAAATTGCTCTCTTTGCACTTCCATATAGTTGCGCTTGGCACTACTTGGTCCTTCAGTGCCTTCCATTCCAAATCAATCGCTGCTGTGCCTATTGATGCAGGGAAACCCTGGACCTGCCACCTCCTCCTGACCAGGTAGCAGCTCCAGGGTTCGTTCCCTCAGCAACCTGTGTCAGTTGCCTCAGTTAATTTGTGACCCAGGCCTTGTGCAGTTGGGGTAATTTACATCACCCACAACTTGGCATTGACCCCTTGCAACTGCAGTGATGCAGGAATTCAGGAATAAAACACATTGTGGGCAAGAAAACATTGCAATTGCGCTCAAACTTGCACTTTGCTGACTACATTCGCAGACGTGCATGAGCCAAATTACCGATCATGACTTAGTCGATTAAAACACAGACAGAGTCTGCCCCTATGTGGCTGCTGGATAACACTCGCTTCAGTTTGAAAGAGTGATTGTATCAAAGCAAATGCTTAATCAGGTGTACATTTAATCATTAATTCTGCTTTAAGTAAATTAGTGTTCAAGGTGCTATCGACCCAGGACATAAATTAAAGTACACGTAGCCCTTGAATTTGCATTTTTCCTTAATATTTTCAGGTTCTGATTCATTAAACAATGTAATAAGTCCTTTCTCCACCAGGTCAGGTCTGTTATTCAGCGACCAGAGAATAGAAGCATTCAGAATGATATATATTGAAAATTAGCCTGGAATTGCATTAAGCAAAAAATAGGTTATAAGCTGACGACTGCTTTTACCTACCCTGTGTTGTACAATGCCTATATACACACACTCGCAATAAAAGTGTTTAGTAAGAATTATTTCCTTTGCATATTTGAGATCCATAACTGTCAGTGTTTTTTTTTTAACAGAATTCCCAAAGAGTAACCAGTTCTCAAGC
This sequence comes from Xenopus borealis, assembly GCA_024363595.1. NCBI lineage: Eukaryota > Metazoa > Chordata > Amphibia > Anura > Pipidae > Xenopus > Xenopus borealis. The sequence goes on along the minus strand of CM044436.1, from coordinate 29,619,629 downwards.
TACTCAGCCACTTGCCACCCCAGTTGTTTCAGTAGCTACTCCCAGTTTGGCCCCACAGGGGCTGGTCTATTCTGCAATGCCTACTGCCTACAATACAGGTAATTGATTGATTGTAATGCTGGTTAGGGCAGCACTGGCCTTATACCTAATCAGAAAATGCACTTTGGGGGTTATGTAATAAAAGGCAGGTATATAAAACCCCAGGAGCAGTAACCCATTGTAACAAATCAGCAGGTAGCATTTACTGGTTACCTGTTTAAAAGCAAACATTTATGCATAGCATTAAGAAGGATAAAAAAAAAAAAACACCAAAACATAGTCCTCCAGAAATTAAAAATACACCCATATTACTTGGATAACTATTACACACAGTCAGGTATACACACAAAACAAGTTTTAACAGGATGTATGGCTAATTCAGGAGTATATAGATTTACTATATCCATAGTAAGTATAGCTAAACGAGCTACATTATTTACATTGCCGGTTATCTCCTGTAAGGATAACATTAAGGCTCAGGCCAGACGGGAAGATTCGGGGAGATTCGTCGTCTGGCGACTAATCACCAGGCGACAAATCTCCCCGACCCGCTCCCCCCTGCCTTCCAGCGTCTTAATGAATAATCGCCTGCGCCTATTCACACGCGGCGCTGCGCTTTCCCGAAATCCCTCGAAATTGCCTAAGGAGGCAACTTCAAGCGACTTTGGAAACGTGAGCGCCACGTGTGAATAGGCGCAGGTGATTATTCATTAAAGACACTGGAAGGGAGGGGGAAGCAGTTTCGGGATATTTATCACCCCAAAGAGGTGATTAGTTACCAGGCCACAAATCTCCTTGAATCTTCCCGTCTGGCCTTACCCTAAAGGGGAACTCTGGCTTCCAAACCAGTATTTGATAAAGAGGCCCACATAACACAGAAACCCCTAATATACCCACCACAGTTACTTTTTTCTTCAAAAAGTATGAATAAATACCATTTTCTATGCTGAAATTCAGCTGTTTAACAGTTCTTCTCTTTCTGCGTCATTTGAAATCCTGGCAGGGAAGTTGGTACTAAACACTAATGTTACAAATTGTAACAACTTCTCCACAGCTTACAGACAGCATGCAGGAACTACATAACCCACAATGCATTGCACTGTGATGTTCCTATCCTTATTGAAATCACTTGTGCAGGGAATTGTGGGGTTTGGAGGATGCTAGCTGATGATACAAAGTAGCAGTAGTCAGCCAGCTCAGCAAAGTAGTCAGAAAGATTGGCAGGGGGCTAGACTTAGGGAATCATTAAAAACCATAAAAAGTCTGCATATTTCTTAATTGATTTATATTGCAAAGTTACTTGAAATTATGTTTGCTTTTCAAAAAGCTTGTTATGCTTTTGTGGAGTTCCCCATTAATGTAATCTCCTGTAAATGTAACCTCATGTCTCCCTCTCCTAATAGTAAGTAGTTTTGCTGCTAATGTACTATGATGAATTCTAAAGCAATGCAGTAGGACACATGCCAGAAATTTTGTTTTGTAAAATGCTATATTTATTCTGTAGAATGTTTTACCATACCTGATTAAACAACTCTGGAAGCTTTCTGTTTGTTTAGAATAGCATCTGCAGTATTAGCTTGGTGTGACATCACTTCCTGCCTGAGTCTCCCTGCTCACTTATAGCTCTGGGCTCAGATTACAGCAGAGAAGGGAGAGAGGCTCAAACTGAGCATGCTCACGCCCAGGGCAAGGAGGTTTAAGCTGAAGGCAGGAAGTCTGATACAGAAGCCCATAATGTACACAATAGAAGGAAAGAAATGATGTGTTTCTTTTGACAGATACTTTTATAGGTTGACCTTTCTGATAAGGCTTACTTAGTTTTAACCTTTCCTTCTCCTTTAAGTAATGGCACAGGCTAGGGTTAAGCAGGTATTGCAGCGCTTTTGGCAGTATGAATTGGTTCTAGTAAGGTATTCTTCCTAGTGGATTTGTAGCCATAACATTTCTTTTCTCTTTATACAAATACTTAAAAGCACTTAAAGAAACTTATTTGCTTGTGGTTGCTCCACAGATTATCCTTTAACCAGTGCAGATCTGTCAATGCTGCAGGGGTTTAACTCCCCAGGAATGCTGCCTCTAGGACAGGTTTCAGCTTGGCAGCAGCATCACTTGGGACAAGCAGCCCTCAGCTCTCTTATGTGAGTATCAATTGCTTAAATATTATTGCATCCTTCCTCATCTGTGCCCTCCCTTTGCCAGTCTTCACTTTATTCTTAAACACAGTGAAATATATTATTATATTTGTTGCTATGTCACATCAGAGAGAAAAACATATAAGGACATAAAGCTGAATGCAAAAGTTTTGGCACCCCTTGCCAAACCCTCTGTATATGTGTTGGGGTATGGGTCTTCTACAACTACCATTAGGGACACCTTGTAATGTATTCATTCGGTTACTTGTTCCCAGTAGTTGATTAGGACCGGGTAAGTCTGCATTAAATAATAAGCTTGGACAGTCAGAGTGACATCTTGGAAAGGAATCTTCCACATTTTAGTGGAGAGTCAGAAAAGGAAGGCAAATAATTAAAAAATTATAAACAAAAAAGAAGACCAATTAAAATGTTGTGTAGTATTGGTCATTCTATAACATACTAATAGTTAACTCGAAGTTGAACCACCATTTTAATTGCTTTGTTCCCTCACATATGGGGAAGCGTGAGGATTTGAGGGCCTAATCCCTTTCTTCCTGTTGTCCTGTCATGATCAGTATGTGTGATGGATTCGGTTCTTAAAGTACTGTAGAGCCTGGATAACAGGCCTTCAGTGTATCTGGTTTAGATTAAAAGAATGTAGGGTCTGGATTTAAGGGAATGGCACCCATTGGAGTATTGTGTAGACAGAATGTGGTGTAGTTATAGGCAGCATAACGAGTAATGATTAGGGAGATTATTTTCTAGTTTGAGTTGCTCAAATGATTTAATAGTTCAGTTCTCCAGTACTTGGCCCAGTCAAAAATATCCACTGTTTGACCAACTAAGTAGCATAGGGCCCAAAAGTTTTAGGGGACTGCAGGGCTTAATTTCAGGGCTATATTGTTTTCTGATGGAATAGTGGGGGCCCTAAATAGTCCCTTGTATATGGACCTGCAAACCCCTTGTTCTATCCCAGAGGAACTACCAATGTTGTTGGAGTTCATTTGATTGCAATTAAAAATCTGCTCATTTTGAGGCAAATCTGTGGTCAGACATTGGCTAATTTGATCAGTCTTTTGCATTGTCTTTAAGCACTGTCCTTCCAGGTAAAGTTTTTTTTGTACCTTGTTAGCCCATTGAAAAAGTTATAGGGTACAAAAGCATGACAAAAGTTGCATAAAGGTGAGACCTTAGTTGGCTAACTAAGATGATAATCACAGCAAGCTTTCAGAACATTGCAGTTCCTTCTTCAAAGCTGATTACAGATTACAGTTCTGAAAGCTTGCTGTGATTATCATCTTTAAGGCCCTCACACACAGGCCGATGGACCGATAAGAGTCGAAAGTTTATTGGCCCGTATGTGGGGCCCTCCGACATGCTTCCCCAATCGATATCCATCCGTGGATGCTGTCCCGCGACCCAACCGACTGTATGGACATTGTGATCTAATCGACAGGCGCTAGGGCACACAATCGGCTCAGCCTGATATCACCCACCTCAATGTCACCAAACGAGCAGATCTGCCTGTTTATGGCCAACTTTAGTTAGCCAATAAAGGAATCCCTTTTACACCACTTTTATGTGTCATTTCAAATGTTTTACCCTATAAGAACTGTCTTTAAATTGAAGAGCAAGGATAGCTTATGCTCTGCTCTGTTGAACTACATACCCCAACTTCCCCAAGGCCGTTGTTTTATAACCTAATGTGCTCTGTTTTTGTTTCCCAGGGCTACTGGACAACTATCTCAGGGTTCTAATTTGTCTATCAACACAAACCAAAACATCAATATAAAGTCTGAGCCCATATCACCCCCCCGTGACAGGGTTACTCCTTCTGGATTTCAACCCCATCAGCACCACCACCACCACCAGCCTCGCCCAGAAATGGGCCGGTCACCTGTTGACAGCTTGAGCAGCTCCAGCAGTTCCTATGATGGCAGCGACCGAGAGGACGTCAGAAATGACTTTCATTCACCAATTGGCTTGGGGAGACCCACCAATAACGAGGACAGGGACAGCCCCTCAATGAAGCGCATGAGGATGGATGCTTGGGTGACATAAATATTTGTCTGGACACCTTTTGTGGCAAAGAGCCCTTGAGCATATCTAAAACTATATGTCACAAGTCCACCTATTGTGTATGTGCATTTGTGTCATACACACATCCATCAGGTACCTGCTGCAATGACTGGAAAGACCTACAACTTTCTGCAGTGATGTGGCACTTAATGTGGACTTTCCAACATCTCTGGGGGGAAGCAATGCATTAGGCCTCAGCGTAATCCTATCATAGAAACTACAATAAAAGTAAATGACCCTTTTCAAAGGGAAATGTAGAGGGTTTAGACCTTTCTGCACTTGTGAAGATGGTCCTGTTCCCCCCCATCTTTATCCCTCTCTCAAAGTGCTTTAACCTCTTTGCTGACAAAAGGGCATTCAGTGCACTGTATTAGCCCATCTGGAAGCACATGGGTTTCACACTTGGCTTGATAGAACAAACAGGACTATGAATGCAGGAAACAAAGAAAGCAATACTGTATATGTAAAACAATGTTTTATCCAAAATAATCATACCTACGGATCCCTCTTTAAAAGGGAGCAGGTGAAGGGCTGAAGCCGCAAGAACTATTTTTTGCACGTGCAACACAAACCAACAATGATATCAGGTCAGAAAGTTTTATGTTTCGAACCTAGGGAGTCATAGGGCGTTGTTGGGGGGGGGCTAGAAGGGAGAATTAAAAAAAAGATCTATAAGTCTTGGAAAAATAAGGCATATAAAATTAATATATTAAGTTATAATTGGGGGATATGTTAGTTTCTTTTTACCTTCAAACCTTAAAGACAGAGATATGGTTTTAGCTTGTGTATATTTTATATTATGGGAAAACAATGCCCTTATTGACTATAAATATATATATATATATATATATATAAAAAGTTATATACTTTTGAACACATTCTGCTATGAATTATTTATATAAACCAAAGCTGTACGTTGGAGCTTTTTTTGTAGACTATAGATTTATTCTGTTCTTTCCTGATTTTTTTTTTTTATATATAGTTTTTTCTTCTTGTTTGGAGAGTTAAACAAATGGAAAATGTACAAAAAACTCAAATGCATCAACTGCAGAAAGATAAAAAGCCATGATACGCTTATTCTGTATCTGTAATTTAAACTTTGAGCCAAACTTTCTGTACATAGCATCATAAAATAGGTCACCAAGACTTGAAATGTTAAAGGTGATGTCCTTAAAGAGTAGAAGAGTATTCTGTGAGTAATATGTGCGATTCTGTCAGATATGCTGTACTCCCCTTTTGCGGTGGTTATTGCCAGTACTGTTATAAATTTCTTACCCCTTCGGGAGAACTATAGAAATTGTTTGGGTTTTGTAATGACCGTAACATGTTTTAATCTGTGTTATTATGTTCTGTACACAGAAAAGTGGCAAAAAGTAATATATTAATCTCTTTACAAGTCCCTCTTCTTGGACATGTGACTGGACACAGAGATGCAAGGTGATCTGTAATAGCCTGAAAAGCAAAAAAAGCAAACAAATAAATATCTGCTGTTACCCACTAAGCATTACTTTATGGGGAAAAAACAAGTGTGTTCTTCAGAAATGCACCACCCTGAATGACCTGAAACAAGGCAATTATTCCCCATATCTTTCCGTATAAATCATTTCTTCATGCTTATTTTGTTTCCATACCTGTCTACTGTGTTTTTTTCCTGGTAGCCATGGGCAAATGGAATCCTTAATTCCATTTGTATCTGGATAGAGCTGTGCAGTATCCCTTAAGGCAGTGATCCCCAACCAGTAGCTCGTGAGCAACATGTTGTTCAACAACTCCTTGGATATTGCTCACAATGGCCTCAAAGCGGGTGCTTATTTTTGAATTCCAGTCACGTTTTGGTTGCATAAAAACCTAATGTACTGCCAAACAGTCTCCTGTACACTGCCAGTCCACATAGAGGCTACCAATAGCCAATCCCAGAACTTATTTGGCACCTCCCACAAACATTTTTCATGCTTGTGTTGCTCCCCAACTTTTTATACATCTGAATGTTGCTCACAGGTGAAAAAGGTTGGTGACCACTGCTTTAAAGGGCAATTCAACCCCCTGCCGCTAACCCCTCCTCCCCCTGGCCTACCTCTTCCACCCCCCGGGCTATTGCCCCTAAGTTGCTACTTACCCCTCTGTGTAAGTCCCCTCCAGTGAAGTTCACATGGGCCATCTTCTCTTCCAACCGCTACTGGGGGGGTTGAATTCCCCTTGAAGGACTGACTTGTTATTAGGGATGTATAAATCTATCATTTCTTGGACTGGTTCAAATATTCAGATTTGTTTCTGCTGAATACTTTAAAGTGGACCTGTCACCCCAAAAAAATATTCAAAATAATATTTTATGACATTAGTCTAGCAAAATGAACATTAATTACACTATATAAATTATTTGAATCTTGTTTTCTTCAGTCTGGGAATTCATAATTATAACAAGCAGGCAGGAGCCATTTTGTGGACACTGTTATTAAGGCAAGCCTTGCATCATCTCAGAATCTTGTTTGTGCACCAGAATGGGGGACCCGATGTCTATCCCCATGTCCTGGCTACACAATTAAATGGTTAAGAGAACTGGGGGAATGTGTGGGGAGCAGTAGCATCTAGGAAGTGCTGAATGGAAAGTGAAAGTAATTATCTGCCCCGCCTCTATGCCTAAGGCATAGAGGAGTGTCAGACAATATTTGATTGACAGCTGAGATTTTTAAATGAGCTTAAAACAGCTATGAATGCTTTAATAAAAATTTGAAATTGGATTTCATGTTTAATTTGAAAAGGACTTTTATTATACAGATTTTTGTGTCTGGGTGACAGGTCCACTTTAAATCTGGATTCTACTAATCTCTGATATCCACTTATTTAGCTTCTTACAGATCATATGATTTGAAGGCATTTTGTACAAACCGTTAACTTTTTAACTTTTCCTTCACCATGAGGAAAGCCTTGCTATTCTCCAGATCAAAGCACCAGCAAATTAATTATCAATACAATGGGGGGGGGGGGGG